>JAMZEH010000025.1:332500-720000 GCA_024699665.1 Ostrea denselamellosa
TTCTTAAGCGGGACGTTAAACAATATATGATCAGTCAATGAATCACACAATTCCCTTCCATCATCAGGGCAAAAGCATATAAGGTAACTTACATTTGGGTGTGACTAGTACATTTACAAACTATAATGATCACGTGATAGCCACGTCACTTTGATGAGCGGACGGTCTTTATTTTGTGTTTGGACTGAACACTTTCAAAAAGTCATTTTGTATGGAGTATTTTAACGGAGTATAGTCAATCGTAGTAAAAATGGATGTTTTATGTGTATACGACAATTATATAAGATTTCCTTGCGGATTTCGATTTTTTTTTCACCGTGTACAAAGTTTACAACTGTGTTTACGACTACTACGCAAAATTCTGCGATGTCATATCTTGCATTATAATGTGCATGTTAAACGGGGAAATCCCATGATTTAGGAATCCCACCAATTTAGGAATCCAGACTCTATACTCTAGTTTTGTTTTTTTCATCTGTGACATTGAAGCTATTCACGTTGAGGTTGACAGCTCGGTTTGCCATTTGGACGACTAAATTAAGGCGTCAGTCCAAATATCCAGCCTAACCGTTTCTTAACCGAGATAATATCACTAAATATTTCATTGATACACTACAGATTTTTAAATACTCTGTTTTTGTTTATTAAAGTACAAGGAAAAAACTGAGAATGTAACAGGAACGATGACGGAGGAAATTCCGATGCAATTGCTCCACAGTTAAATCGATCTATATATAACTGTATCAATTAAATGATGACATCTTTTATAAACAAGCCATTTATTAACAGCTGTAGGACAGACAAGCTTGAAGATGAACTGACTAGAACAGATCCAGCACAATCTTTATATTTAGCTATATAACTTACTTAAGCTATATAGCTTTATAAATCTATTTGAAATAGCTTGATTTAGCTATCTCAAATCTTTCATGAAATTGATTTCTAAAAAAACATAAAAGTCAAATTTCGTTGAGTGAACATAGTTCATCCTTGTATTCCATGAAACAGAATGTAAACAAAAAAATATTTCTTGAACTATGTCCCGTAGGAAGAAATTTGACTCAAAATTGTCACATGTTCAGGATTATTAATTTGTTCTGCAACAGTTATCTAATCTACAGCACAGAATAAAAGATTAACAGAATAATGGACAGGTAATCCGATTCCACATTATACAGTCATCATACATGTCTATGCTTCACTGCACACAGGGTAGTGGACAGTTAACAACACAAAAGAAATTCTCTTTTCGTGAAAATTCTTAAAACGACGCAGTATTGTTATGAAGTCTAATTAGAACAGTGTTCTGATTAGTTCAAAGTATAAACATGTTCAAAAATCATTATGTGACTTTTTGCTTATGTCTTCGCACGTACAAAATTCAGTCTAATTTGATATAAGCTAGATAATCCAAGCTATTTCAAATAGCTTTATATATCTTAATAAACCTGGGCCTGTAGAAATTAGAGGGGAAAAATAACATTTTCTCTCTATTCATTGGTTTTAGTTTTATTTTTGGACCGACTGCTTGAATTTATAACTTTTAATTTCATTTTTATTTCGACCCCCTGACCCAATTAAAAAAAATAATCCCGTAAAAGAAGTAAAAGAAGTAATAAAAAAGTTGGCCTAGAGTTCACGATCAATTCACATAGACCTCATCATTACGTCACATAAACTTGCCATAAAATCACAATCTTCAAATTATGTTTGAGATAAGCAAACTATATACGGTCTCTAAAGGTTTTATTTTGGGTAATTTATATTTTAAAAAAAAGGCCAGCTGTTGGGTTTTAAATTCTGCGAAAAGTTTTGACAGGTAAGCAAACCCTTTAAGTGATGTATCGCAACATTTGACAATTCAACGGTATTGATAGATTTTCCGAGTTATTGTCATTACTTAATGACGTTTGTAAGGACATAAAGAGGAGAAAATAAATCCGAACAGAAAAAAAAAGATTGATTATATCTTTAAAACATGATTTCCTATTGAATCAGAGCTGTGGTATTTGTTACTATTGCAAATACAAATTCACGCACAAAACAAGCTAGTAAAAGCTAGACTGTCCGTAACGGTACTGACTGCACAATAAGTGTTTACTTGTATATCAACACGACGGGTCATTTCTTACCAATCAGAGTTTATTGACAAAGGCCCGTATATATATACGAATTTGCAAGCCATAGTGACCAGATGCACTAGACCGGCTTGGATCCTTAACACCGCGGACGCAGAAAGGTTCTCAGTGAGGAAAGTATTCACAATGGCGGACAAGACTGGAGAAATTGATTTGGTTAACAGGGATCCTAACAACCTGAACGCTCATCTCGGGGTAAGAAGAATTTACATTCTGTAACATTAATATGATTGGTAAGCTTAATTACATCTTGAAAAAAAATATAATAATAAGATTCCCTTTGATACAAGAGATAGCAATTGTAGAGTGTACAAAGATGACACGTTCTTATGTTTTCCTGAGTGCGAAACACAATTGAATATATATGTGTACGTGTATGTACTCTGTCTAATTAGTCTGATAATAATAATTATAATAAAATGAATTTCATATCCAACAAGAGATTATTCTGTTCAATCAAATTGAATGTTTTTACAGACCCCCCCCCCCCCCCCCCCTCTTTATAACTACCTCTTTTAAGATTTGGAGGTAAATGTATTTTAGGATAATTATACAATTCGTAATTTAGATAAATAAGTTTATAAATATTAATTCAAGAAAACTCAGTCAACATGCAAAACAAATATTAATCGCAGGAATACATAAAAATTAGATTTGTAAAGAGACATATGTAATATATTCAGAGTGTAAAAAATACCCCAGTCAAAATACAATATATATTTACTGGATCCTCACAATAATACGATGTTTTGATTTATCATTATATCTCTCTCGTTTGGAATTACCCTGATGGTTTCCGATGGTTTCCGCTGTCAATTCACAGCAGGAGCTCCCGGTGTTTGAAATAGGCAGTGACTGTTCCTCCACAGCGCAACGGGCATTAAAAGTGAAATTCACCGGTCATTGGATTTGATGTTTAAAATAGAGGACCCACTCACTGCTAAAATTATTTGCGCCTTGGATACGTCAACATAGAGAGCTGATGAAATCCAAGTATCAGTGACATTTTATTCATTTCCAAATTTTGCCAAAAAATGTGACAAAAAATTCCGGAAATTCTCAACTTGGTTTTGTACATTCGATATAAAAAGAATAAGGAAGACTACTTTCGTGTGAAATTTTCATTTGACTAGAAACAAAAATTGCACATTACATAATCTTATATAACAATTAATTGGCTTGGCGTAAATCAGAGATTAAAGTTGACTAATAACTACAAATTGACTACTTTAAAACAGGGTAACTATTCACATGATACAAAGTAGCCCAGCCAACACAACATATACATGTACTAATATTAAAAGCAACACGAAATTTAGCAAAACGGTAGTGCCCACGTCAATATTGTAGACCATTATAAATAGCTGTTTAAATCCAACTATAAATGAAAGATTCTTAACTGGGACGTAAACCAACAAATAATCAAACATTACGGTGCCGTAAATACTGTTCTACATATACCCTAAGCACTCTGGTTCCTTTAGCAGCGCCAGGCTCTTGACAAAGCGGTTCCCAGTGCGACACGCGACCACAATGTAAAGGATCTTATCGGAAAGGCCAGCAACTTCAACTAATGCCAACCACTTAACAAAGAAACACTTGCTAATATATCTTGATGACTAAAGTCTGCCAGATCGGCGATAAAATCGATATAGTTACTCCTGATCATCATAAGACGTAGTACAATGTAGTCCAAGTCATCACATGAAATACCCCCATCCTCAATGTAGGAAATTATACCACTCTTGAAAATTGAATTAGTCTTAGAAGAAGCTGACACTACATGAGCTGCTTTCTGTCTATTTGTAGTTTATTTTGATCCCGATATTTCTTTGAATACATTTAAATTAATAAGGGATTAATACACAGAGGAATATTTTCGCATGCGTAATATTCTGTATTGGTGTGCGAATTTGCAATAAAAAAACATCAAAAATGAAAACCTACTGCGAAATATCGAAAATTCAGCTGCATGTTCATGATTTTGTTTTATTCTTGTTTTTTCAATAGACTCTACTCTTCAATGACGTCATCGGAGAACCGGATGGGACCCACAGTATCGACTGCGTCTTCAAGCTGTCCAACACGTGCTTTGAGTTATGGAAGGGCCTGTGCTACAAGTTGTTGACCTTTTGTTGCGGTTGCTGCATTGCTATGGAGTGGGGTTGCGAATTTGCCTACATCGCATTCGCCCATATTTGGTTCATATCACCTTGCTTGAAAGTCTGTGAAATTAATTGTGGAGTTTGCCAACGTATCTACACCACGTGTATCAACTGTTGCTGCACCCCGTGTTACGAGTCCATCGGTGGAATATTCCATCATTTCAAGAGATGAGAACAAACGCTTTGAATTAGTTATAAATATGTCGTTTTAAAATGTCTTTCCTCTCCGTCCATTGTAATATTAAAATAAGTCTTGTACAATGCTAGACGTTTGTTGTATATTCGATTATGATTTTCTGATACGAAATCACAGTGGCAATGAATTGATATAATAGTGTTAATAATTTAAGTTTCATAATGATAAAATAGTAGGTAGGGTTTGATCAAATGATGCACAACCAGTAGGCAGGTGCACTACCCCGACTACAATTTTAGCTCAATATGCTAAAAATATAACATTTACATAATTATTATGCTGATTGTCCATATTTGTTTTAAAATAGATCCAGGGGGCCTCCGTGGCCGAGTGGTTAAAGCATCGGGCTCAAAATCAAAAAGCCTCTCACCTCAGTCGGCGCGTGTTCGAATCTCGGCCGCGGCGTTTTGTGAGCAAGTTTGCCAGTTTACTTGTGGAAGGTCGGTGGTTTCTTCCCAGGTACATTGTATCTGGGTTCTCTCCTCCACCAACAAAAACTGGATGCCACCAGATAACTGAAAAATTGTTGAGTGTGGCGGAAAACATTAAATAATCAATCAATCAAAATAGATCCATATTTATGGTTCATTGGAGCAATCGGCGTTCACTCTGAATGCACTTTCAGTGTTAAATGATATGGATCTTTCAAATGCGGTACTGAGTTTGTTATACTGTTGGGCCATAACCATAAAAACGGATGCTTATTTTGAACACGTACTGTATGTTAACGGCAAACTAACAATCCAACATTATGACAAACAGTATGAACCGATCACGGTGGCTCAGTGGTAGAGCTCTCGCCTCGTGAACGGAAGGTCGTGAGTTCGAGCCCCGCTCGGGCCGGCCGCGTCAAACCTAAGACGTTAAAATAGGTAGTGATTGCCCCTTCGCCAAGAGCTCGGCATTACGAAGTGAGAGTCACGGGTCTTTCGGATGGGACCTTATAAACGGAGGTCCCGTGTCGCAGCAGGTGTGGCACGTAAAAGAACCCTCACTGCTAAAAGCCATTAGTGCTAAGCATAGGTCTAAATTTGCAGCCCCGTCACCGGTAATAGTGACAGTCGCCGGATAGCTGAAAAATTGCTCAGGAGACTATAAATAAAAAACAAACAAACAAACAAACAAGACAAACAGTATGACGTCATCGTCTTAATTTAGGTAACAATATTCCATTCTCATATGCATCTGGTGATTATGTCTCTCATTTAATTCGATACGCAAGAGTATTTTCTGCATATGATCAATTTTTAGATCGAGGAAGCTTATTGAAAAATAAATTGACATTACAGTCTTGTTCAAAGTTAGGATTGTGAAAATTTTGATGGTCGATATAGCGATCTGATTAAAAATTACAACATGTCATTTAAGTCAAATGTTGGCTGACGTGGTTTAAGATAAAGTGCAAATAACGAACATTGATTGACCTCATAATTGCGATATAGAATACAAAATAAATACATGTAGTAAGACAAACAAGCAACTCTGTCCACACCAGAGGTGGATTCAGGTTCCTAGGGGGGGGGGGGGTAAGCATAGACGCAATACTGTCTTTCTAAATGAGATCGTGATAACGTCCGTCGAATTTGTGCAAGTTGGCTTTAAACAAGACTGTTGAAACCCCAATTGTTAAGCCGCTCTCTACACACTAATTCGACTACGGATTACTCCGTTTAGTTGATCAAGAGATAGGACTCGCAGCGAATTTGACCGGTCAATAAGGGATGCTTACTCCTCCTAGGCACCTTACCCTACCTCTGGTTTCCCCAGGGTTTGGGTTTGTCCTACTCTCTAGTATTCGTAATAAGAATTACGAGATTTATCATTGTTATTTTCATAATCCTATGTAGCATCGACATATTTTGGTTAGATCAGTATCATATTTTACAAAATCTTAATTTGTGATGTAATGATTAAATTGTTTAGCATTAGCTTAATGGGGGCCTCCATGACCGAGTGGTTAAAAGCACTGTGCTCAAAATCACAAGGCCTCTCACCTCTAGTCGGCGCGGGTTCGAATCTCAATCCCGCCGATATGTGAGAAAGTTTGCCAGTTTATTTTCGAAAGGTCGGTGGTCTCTTCCCGGATACATTGTATCTGGGTTCTCTCCTCCACCTACAAAAACTGGACGCCACCAGATAACTGAAAAATTGTTGAGCATGATGAAAAACAAACAAACAAAAACAAACAAACATTAGCTTAATGGAAGTAAAAGTAGATTCATTTATTGCATGAATGTGTAGACTTAAATTTCTTCATTCTACTCTTCAGTGCTCACCATCAAATCATATTCTCTCCACTGTGTTAGAGATATGTAGAATATTCCAGATCTATCTTTTTTTAAAGGGTAACCCTTTTCATTCATATCAAAACAAAATAGTGTTGGCAGGAAACGAGAATGCATTGTGCTGTACCTTTTGTGAATATATGGATATAGAAATTGGAACAGTTGGGGTTCAATATATGAGTAACGTAAAATTATTGATATTCGTTCATTTACTTTGTTCAGGTTTTTGTTCAAACTCAAACTTTAAAAGTCACAAAGAGGAAAATAACTCTCATTAGGAAAACAGAACGAATATTTCTTTAAAAACAAAGTTGGTATTGTATTGTGGTATTTGTAATACCACAGACACAAATTTGCTCACAAAACAAGATACAAAAAAGCCTAACAATTTTAGAAATGCCATTGCCATTCATCGTAATGACTACTCAATATAATGGAGTCCTACGTGATTATTTGTATATCAACATGGCGGGTCATTTCTTACCAATCACAATTTATTGACAAAGGTTTGTATTATATTTATAATTTTCCGAACCATAGTGACCAGATGCGCTACGTCTGCTTGGACTCTTAACAACGGACGCAGTTTCTGAGAGGAAAGTATCTACAATGGTGGACAAAACGGGAGAAATTGATTTGGCCAACAGGGATCCTAACAACCTGAACGCTCATCTCGGGGTAAGAAGATTTTACAATCTGTAACGCTCATTTCCGGGTAGGGAGAATTCGTATTCTGTAACGCTCATCACAGGGTAGGGAGAATTTACATTCTGTAACATTAATATGATTGGCAAGCTGGATTAAATCGTAATAAAATAAAAGTCCGTTTGATAGTAGAAAAAAATCGTTCATAAAATGTACAAAGATGACACTTACTAATATTTACCTGAATGCAAAACATAAGTGAATATACGCGTAAATATTATGTCTTACTAGTATGATAATAATAATTATAATGGAATACAATTCATAACGAAACAGAGATTATTCTATTCCATCAAATTGAATGTTTCCATAGATCCCTCATTTATAAGTACCTCTGTCGGGATTTGCAGGTAAATGTATTTTCATGGTAATTGTACAATTCATATACGTAGTTAATAAAACTACGTTCATAATCATTAATGTCAGAAATATCAATATATATGCAAAACTATTTATCACAGAAATTTCAAAAAAATACCTAAAAGTAGATTTGTAAAAATATTGTATGTAGTATATTTGCTGTGATAAGATTAAGAAATTCATTTCATGATTAAGGATTATCTCCCTCATACATAGCTCTGATCCTTAGCCGGATTTGACTCCAGTATTTGGTAATTTTGAATCTTTTAGCTCTTCCAAGTTTCTTCTTATTTCGGATTTTCAACATTTATTGACTTGAGCTTCACTGAAGGAACATAATTTGACGAAATGCGCATCTGGTGCATCCAAATCCGTACCGTTTATGCTTTATATTAAGATACATCATTCATAACATGAATTGGTTTCAATGGATACATCACAATTTCTTACAACCACTTGATGAGCCTCTGTTTCTCCTTGGTGGTTACTGCTCTCACTTCACTGCAGGAGCTCTGAATGTTCCAGACGTTTGCCTTTTGATATAGACAGTCACTATCCCTTCACCATGTACCCGAAATTAAAAGCGAAATTCACCGGTCAATAGATTCGCTGCTTTATGTCTATTTGTAGTTTACTTTGATCTAGATTTTTGTAATGCATTTAAATCAATAATGACTTAATACAAAAAGGAGTATTCTTCCTTGAGTGCGAATTTTGTGCCACGTTCTGTATTCAAAATATTTGAAAGAATGATAACAATGGGAAATATCGGAAATTCTGCTAAATCTTCATGATTTTGTTTTATTCTTGTTCTTTCAATAGACTCTACTCTTCAATGACGTCATCGGAGAACCGGATGGGACCCACAGTATCGACTGTGTCTTCAAGCTGTCCAACACGTGCTTTGAGTTATGGAAGGGTCTGTGCTACAAGTTGTTGACCTTTTGTTGCGGTTGCTGCATTGCTATAGAGTGGGGTTGCGAATTTGCCTACATCGCATTCGCCCATATTTGGTTCATAACGCCTTGCTTGAAAGTCTGTGAAATTAATTGTGGAGTCTGTCAACGTATCTACACCACGTGTATCAACTGTTGCTGCACTCCGTGTTACGAAGCCATGGGTGGAATATTCCATCATTTCAAGAGATGAAAACAAACGCTTTTAAAGTAGTAATCAAGAGGTGTTTCTTCAAACTGGAATGATTTCTATTCGTTTATGTCCATTGTCATATTAAAATAAGCCTTATACAATGTTATACATTTGTTATATTCTCGATTAAGATGATTTTGATACGAATTTGTGATACTGATGTCTGGTGGCACTGAATACGAAATACTTAAACAGGTGCACTACTTATGTAACAATGTTAAGGATCTTGTATTTTTTTGTTGAAGCCCGGTCTACTATATTGGCATTTTGTGCTCAAAATATAACATTATTATGATTTTTATGCTGAATGTTCATATTTTTTTTCAACAACATATGAAAATATACGTTTCAATGGAACTACAGTATGAGTGATCACTCTGAATCTACTTCAATATAGAGTGATTTGGATTTTTCACAATCTGTATTCATTACAACCGTAGTTTATTCTGTTGTATCATAACCATCGAAAATGGATGTAACACATTCTTATGGTGTTAATCGAATATCTGGACAAGTTTTGCTTATAAGTTTGTTAGTAGAATATTTAGTTTACACACACACACACAGATATATATATATATATATATATATATATATATATATATATATATATATCTGTGGTGGTAGTGTAATAGGTTCGCTCAGCAAGAGAGCTGTGCAAGTTTCGAATCCTTTAGTGAGCAGAATATTTTCCTGAGTATAGGATTGAAGCTGACAAAAAAAAAAAAAAAAAAAAAAGTTGCCATAAAGAAAGACTGATAGTGCATGTATCTCCGCGCTCCATGCGAAAGTAATAGGAATATACAGGAAGCAAAACGATTGAACGTATTTCAAGAAAGAATTCCATTTGAACCAACCGGAACTCTGTTGATACCCGGAGACAGTAACCTGCATATTTGTCCGAAAAGAAATTTTGGTCACACACAATATATATATATATATAAATATATATATGTGTGTGTGTGTGTGTGTGTGTGTGTGACCAGAATATACATGTATATTTGCTGGGATAAAATTAAGAAATTTATTTCAAAATTAAGGATTATCTCCCTCATGCATATCTCTGATCGTTTGCCGGATTTGGCTCCACTGTTTGGTATTTTTGGTTCTTTCAGCTCTCCCAAGCTTTAGTTTGGTTCTTTCAACTCTTCCAAGTTTGATCTTATTTCAAATTTCCAACATTTTACATTTTTTGACTTGAGCATCACTGAAGAGACATTATTTACCAAATGCGCATCTGGTGGATCAAGAGTGGTACCATTTATGTTAACACACACAAACATAAACACACACAGACACACACACAAACACACACACAGACACACACACAAACACACACACACACAAACACACACACACACACACACACACACACACACACACACACACACACACACACACACACTGTATCAACATGCTACATCACACACACACACACACACACACATATATATATATATATATATATATATATAGGGGATCCTCCATGGCCGAGTAGTTAGAGCGTCGCTCTCAAAATCACAAGGCCTCTCACCTGTAGTCGGCGCGGGTGCGAATCTCACTCGCGCCGATATATGTGAGAAAGTTTGCCAGTTTACTTTCAGAAGGTCGGTGGTCTCTTCCCGGGTACATCGTATCAGGATTCTCTCCTCCACCAAGAAAACTGGACGCCACAACATAACTAAAGTGTGGCAGAAAACACACACACACACACACAGATATATATATATATATATATATATATATATATATATATATATATATATATAATCTTCCACTTTTACGTTTTACTTTATGATAAACGTGATATCACATTCTCCATCGTCAAGCACCCATATTTACATAGCAATATTGAATTGTCAACTGCATCCTGTTATTATGCTTTCTTAACTCCTCTGATATACGAGAGCATGTTCTACATCTGATCAATCGTTAAATCGACGTTGCCCACTAATAAAGAAGTTGATATTTAACGGGTATGGACAATCTCAATTAAATTCAGCATTTAACAAATTACATGATCGTGATGAAGCTTTGATTTGCACATACAGCTCGTCTTTTTTTATTTTTTGCGAAAACTTTCTGACGTGTTTCACAACAATTGGTAGGCTATTCGTAATTTACATATTGATTTTGACTACCGATTACTCCGTTTACCTGATCTAGATATATTGTTCACGACGGGTGTGACCGGTCAAGAGAGGATGCTCACTCATCCTAGGTACCTGATGCCACCTCTAGTGTGTACAGTGGTCTGTGTTTACTTTACTCTACACTAGCTGCATATGATGTTTATATCTCTCAACTGATTCGATACGCAAGAGCTTGGTTTGTATATGATCAGTGTTTTTTAATTAAGGAAATCTGCTGACAAACATGTTGATATTTCAATGCGTACAGTCTCGTTTAAAATCAGTATTTCGCACATTCTATGATCTTTATAAAGATCTAGCTTGCCAGTGCAACCTTCCATTAGGTAAATGCTGTCTGGCGTGTTTCATATCAATTGTTAGGCCGTTGTTGGCACACTGATTTGATACTGCGGATTACTCCATTTACCCGATCACGATGGAGGGCTCACGGCGAGTGTGACCGGTCGACAGGGGATGTTTACTCTTTCTAGACACTCATTCCGCCTCTGGTATATCCAGGGGTCCGTATTTACTCATATATTTAATTTGTATTTTCTATAGGAATTACGAGATTGAGATTTGTTGGTTATCATAACCTTTTCTCTTAATTTCTGAGTAGGATTTATGAGATTGATCACTGTTCGTTATTTTCACTTTAGCGTAATATACATGAAACATTGACGTGTTTTCTTTGGGTTAAACCATTATTGTATTGTACAAATTCTTAATTTGTAATATAATGATTAAATTCTTCAGCATTAGTTAATGTTAAGTAAAAGTAGATTAATGTTTGGAAATTTTTGCATAACGCCGACCACTTATTGGATGAACGTGTAGACTCGATTTCCCTATCCTGCTCTCTAGTGCTCGCCATTAAATCACATTCCTTCTATTCTGTTTGAGATATGCAAAAATACTGACAATCAACATGGTATTTGTTTGGGAGTAGCCTTTTTTATTCATGTCAAAAAGTTTTGCAAGTGAACGAAAATGCAGTGTGATGCATCTTGAGCATACCTTTAGGAATAGAAATTGAAACGTAGGTTTTCAGTGTGTGAGTAACATTGTTAATTTTTTCCAGTATTTTGTCCTAACTCAGTGTCCCTTTAAAAATTACAAAGAGGATTATAACTCCCATTAGGAAGAAGATTATTTTTTGAATAAGAATTTCTTATTGTGTATCTGTGCTTTTTGTTACCAAAGCAGAACACATTCACTCACCAGGAAAAGCTTGACAAGTTTAAAACCGTCTTTGTCAATCATGCAATGACCGCTCAGTATAAACGAGCACCAAGTGATTGTTTGTATATCAACATAACGGGTCATTTCTTACCAATCAGAGTTTATTGACAAAGCCTTGTATGATATGCATAAAAATCTTTAACCCATAGTGACCGGGTCCATTAGCCCCACTTTGACTCAAGACAGCGGACGCAGAAAAGCTTTCTGTAAGAATAATGGTAGACAAAACTGGAGAAATTGATCTGGAGAACAGAGATCCTAACGGATTGAATAGCCACCTAGGGGTAGGATTCCTTACTGTACAATACAAGGGAGATATAACATTCTGTGACAAATAGAGCTGATCATCAATGTGAATTTGATTTTACGAAATAGAAATAAGACTCCATTTGATGGTATACAAATAGTTTGTAAAAGTGCACATGGATGGCGGAAAGTTAACGCTTTTGCAGTTGAATGTAGGAAATATTATTTTCTATTCTTTTCCTCGAATATTCTTTTTTACGAATCATAAGTGGATATTATTTAGATATGAGAAGGAATTTCATATTGAATCACAGATTGTCATTGAATCATATTGAATATTTTCATGGCTTCCCCCTTATTTTGACGTGGTGAATGTATCTTTAGGATAATTATACAATTGGTAGTTTATATTACAGGCGCTCGAATCATGGATAATATCATTAATTACGACAGAAAAAATTCAATCTATAATAATGATATTTTTCCACTGCAAGATGTGGAGTTTTAGTTTTCTGTAATCTATTTGGCTTCATATATATTACTGTACTATAAATTAATTAATTTCATATACGTGTAAAAATGAAACTCAGCCATCCTATACTGAATGGATATGTTTTAGCTTACAATGAGCGATGTCCGTTTATTCATCTGCAAACCGTTAGCAATTTTGCGTCTCCATATTCATTGCAATATGAGTCTTATTTTCAAAATTTATCTAATGAGTACATTTTATTTTGTAGTGGCATGTTTTTAGAATAGAAAGCGTTCGCTCACTTACTAACCGTGATTAGATTTCACTATATATTCCCGATTAAACTTTTAATAATTTTAGTATATGTAGGAATAGACTCTTTGTATTTGTATTTATAGACTCTACTTTTCAATGACGTTATCGGAGAACCGGATGGGACCCACAGTATCGACTGTGTCTTCAAGCTCTCCAACACGTGCTTTGAGTGCTGGAAGGGTCTGTGCTACAAGTTGTTGACCTTTTGTTGCGGTTGCTGCATTGCTATAGAGTGGGGTTGCGAATTTGCCTACATCGCATTCGCCCATATTTGGTTCATAACACCTTGCTTGAAAGTCTGTGAAATTAATTGTGGAGTTTGTCAACGTATCTACACCACGTGTATCAACTGTTGCTGCACTCCGTGTTACGAAGCCATGGGTGGAATATTCCATCATTTCAAGAAATGAAAATAGACTCTTTCAATTGTCGATCATTTTTTGTTAAAAAGCTGGAATGAGCTTCTGTCTTCTCTCTTTATTTTTATAATAAAATGAATCTGATAAAATGCCAGACTAGTGTTACATTTTTGATTTTGATTTTTATTACTGATAATTACTACTGATGTGTGAATGCGAAATACTTCAAAGGGTATACTGTTTAAATTGAGTTAAAATATTTGTATTTCAATGAACCAGAGCCGAGTTAGTCACTGCGAAAACTAGCTACAAGTTAATTCGGAACAAATTGAGAGACATTCACTCTTTCATCGCAAATATTTCCAGTCGCTGAATATCTGTACCAATCGCGAATGAAAGGCTCTACTCACATAACTAGTATACATGTACTTTAAAATTATTTATGATGGGGTATAGAGTTTCATTGTCCTGGGTGACACTGCCATCTACAAGTCGATAACTGCATGATGTTCGTTTAGTTTTAACGATGATCAATGTACATGTGTTGTTTTTGCATCTCATATATATTCATTAGTGAATGAACAACAGGGCAAATGAGTAATTAGTGCTTCTGTGCAGTTCGTTTCGGAAGTCGAAAGGGTTGCTATATTTACATCAGTTTACCATGTGAAGGTCACAGACCAATGGTTGACAGTTTGAAAAAGACAAACCCGACATTGCATAAAAAATATTATATATCATGTTTGCATTCATCGATGAATTCTACTTTCATGTTGTTTTATTTTTCTGGATCTTGTGTACAGTTTTAGCACCCGACAGTATAATCGGCCGTATCTTTATTGCTTTGTAATCTGAAATACAATTCCTCATGAAAAAGGAAGTAAATTCTTTGTTCGTTGTCAGTACCAGAAAATGTCCACGATACAGAATAATACAAAACTTTCTGAGGCATGGAATCGTTTCATGCGATGATTAAGTTCTGTAACATATTTCTTTTTTTCCCCCTAAACATACAGGTTTCGTGATGCATAGACCCCGTGCGTCCTTACTTGAGTACGAAGATTGCAAATAAAACGATTTTGGAAATTTAGGGTTAGCCTCCACGCCATCCCTTAACATCATATGAACGTGTTCTGAAATACGAGGGTTGTTCGATAGGTAATGTGTATTGTACGATATCTTAAAATCATTCGACTCAAATAATGAAATGAATTAGGGTTGTCATATTTGTGACAAGACCTTTCCGTTGGTACCAAAATGTTGACCTTGTGACCTTGACCTTGGCGTTTGATTTAAAACATTTCAACCATTGCCATAACTTGTAAATGTTAAGACGTTTCTATTGCTACTATACACCTTGACTTTGACATTTGACCTACTTTTTATTTTATTTTATTTTTATATTGGTCATAACTTCTAAACGGTAAATAATAGGGTTTCATATTTCACATTATTATTTCTTGTTACCAAGATATTTTACCTTGTGATATTGACCTTGGCATTTGACCTATTGCCTTGGCCGTGGTTGAATTTACCATACATGTAATTGAGAGTATTTGAATTTAACCAATTCATCTTGTTTTGAATACATATGTTCTGTTTACCTCAGGGTCCATCGTCATAATATCGTACACATTGTATCATTTTCAGCGGTTGTAACGCATGCAACAGTTTTACAATGATAGAAGTATGTGTTACATGTAGTATATTCTCATAAGCGAGATACAGAGCGAGACATAGAGCTTTCAAGCTTTTGCAGTCTGGCTTAAGAAAGGTCAGCGGTACATTTTTTGTATACAATAAAACTACGAAATGAATATAAAGCTCTTTCAATAGTTCAATAGAATATTGCTTTATATGCACGTATTATAGGTAGTTTAATATTGATATCATCGGTTTACAAACTTTTATACGAACAGACATCTGTAGACGTACCCTTTGAATGGAAAATGATAATTAGAAGGTACATTTTGATTGGTTGAGAAATATGCATGTTGCGCTCCCTAGGTTCCGGTACGCTTGTCGTGAGAAATTTGATCTGTAAATAAATTACCAGATTTTTAAAGATTACCTGTGCTATTTTTTACTATATAAGATACATATTTACTCACAAAACAAGCTAAGAAAAGGTAGACGAGTTTTATATATGTCACTGTTGTTCACAGTAATGGCCACTCGATACGATTTTATTTGTATATGAACATGACGGGTCATTTCTTACCAATCCGAGTTTAGCTTGTATAATATTTATACAGTTTTAAGAACCATAGTGACCAGATGTATGAGAACCACTTGGACACAGCGGACGCAGAAGGTTTTCTCTGTTTGGAATCACAACAATGGTGGACAAAACAGGAGAAATTGATCTGAACAACAGAGATCCCAATGGATTAAACAGTCATCTCGGGGCAGGGGTTGTTTATTTTCCATGGTTCGACAATTTATATAGGAATATCATATTTTTTCATCCAATAGTTAATTTCTTTTCATCAAATTTAGAAAAAAAATCCCCAGAAAAAAAAGAACACATTCACCGGAAACAAATGCTAGATGGTATATGCTCCAGAGTTAGGCACGGATTTTATTTCTTGGATGGGACAGGATTTCGTTCCTGTTTTAACTTTTAGCTAGGAGTAAATTAGATTCATTTAGAAGCCCTGAATTTTAGTACCCGTTTCTACATTTCAACGGTTTCCCTGGTAACGGCCTCCTTTGAAATTCCTGCAGGATCAGAACGACATGATGAATCTAGTTCCATTAAATTGATAAGACTGGCTGTATTGGTATAAATATGATTGATTGATTGATTGATTGATTGTTTTGTTTATAGTCGCCTGAGCAATTGGTATACATACGAGTTACTAGTACATATAATCATGAAAATTAATATAAGATATTTTTTTCCCTTTATGTGGATAGTATTTTGATCGAACAGGATATGAAGAAAGTGTTTCCGGTGTTATTAAATAGCTATTTTATTGGAGGATTTACAAACAGTGCGACATTTTGCTAACCTTTACGACAAAAATACCGAAAACAATAAAGTGCATCTGGTGGGATTCTTGGTTTTTTGTTTTTGTTTTTGGTTTTTTTAAGCGTCCTCCAGTTCAGGGCTGAACTTACTACAGTTCGTACAATGAAACTATAAGCTCCTTAAGGCAAAAAAATCCTGAAGGAGAATGGGGGGCTTTTTTTGCAGAATCTTATCATCATCCTACGAGAAACAATCCTAACTGGATAAAATGTCTCATTATTTTCAAGAGGATAATTAACCTTATATATTACATGTGTGAGGATTAAATATCCCAGGTAAAAGTCAATAGGATAAAATATCCCACTTGTTAAGCATTACATAGGGTAGTAGGATATTAAATCCCATAAAACTGTTATTAGTTAGTTAGTTAGTTAGTTAGGAAGATTAGTTCAGCACCAATACTAGAAAAAACAAAAGATGTCTCCATATGAGTGAAAGATTCTCGCGTGGGACGTTAAACAATATTTAATCAATCAATCGATCAATCAACCAATACTAATACAAAGTCAACAACAAATCAATTGAATCCATAATTAATCAATCAATACACAACAAACAGATTGACACGACAGAATATTATACAGTAAACATCAATATGTGACCTTGCCAATTTCTTTTTTTTTTCTTTTGAAGTAAGGAGATTCCAAGTAGTGTTAGTAATAAGTTTGTATATGCTCAACCCGAGAAATTCCGGAAAAAAGCATACAACCAGTAACATGCGCCGGAAATAAATTCGCTTATTTTCTGCTAACCGTTACGTTTTATCATAGCACTACAAGTCTAACAATGAATATTAAATTACTCTTACAACCGAGCTCGAACCTTGAAACTGTAACATATACTGAACAGGGATAATTTTGTATGATAAGTAGTTATTGGGTATTGACATATTTTTATAAGCAGTGTTTTTGTATGATAATGTAAGATATGACACGTTTGTACAATGTATGATAACTTGTGTTTTTGTATTGATATTTTAGTGTGATAACTAGTGTTTTCTATTGACATGTTGGTATGACAACATGTATTGACATGTTTTTAAAAATGAAATTGAATTCAGCTGAACCCCACTAGCTATTTCTGATTATCATTTTCATTGTTCTGGTATTTATAGACGCTACTCTTCAATGACGTCATCGGAGAACCGGATGGGACCCACAGTATCGATTGCGTCTTCAAGCTCTCCAACACGTGCTTTGAGTGCTGGAAGGATCTGTGCTACAAGTTGTTAACCTTGTGTTGCGGTTACTGTATAGCTATGGAATGGGGTTGCGAATTTGCCTACATCGCATTTGCTCATATATGGTTCATAACTCCTTGGTTCAAATGGTGTGAAATCAACTGCGGAGTCTGTCAACGTGTCTACACCACGTGTATCAACTGTTGCTGCACTCCGTGTTACGAGTCCATCGGTGGAATATTCCATCATTTCAAAAGATGAAAACATTCAACAACATACATGTATTTAGATATATGAAACAGAATGAGATTAATCTCTCTCCGTCCAAAACTAATATTAGCATATGTTTCTTTCTTAATCAGCGGGTATTTCAAAATTAAAGTTTGTAGAAATTGTTTTGTTTATACCTTATGTTGTTTTGTTTACTCCTTATGTTGTTTTGTTTACTCCTTATATTTGTTTTGTTTACTCCTCATTTTTTTACTCCTTATGTTGTTCGCATTTGTAACCAAAGATATAAAATGTGCAGGATGTCTCGCTTTACAATGGACAGAAGTTAACAATGTACCATTAAATGTGTATCCCCCTCGCAGATCGATTGTAGAAATAATGCATGTAGTTCACGAGAACTCTAAAGTATTCAAGACAGTTTGGGGCATCAATGTATGTTTTATTTACAGTGAATCGATGTTTTTATGTTTGATGCCTTTACAAACTGTAGTGATAAACGTTTCCTTACGCTGCAATTGTAAGCATTGTAGTATAAAGACAGCTGTACTTGAGAAATATAGTTCGTATATGTCAACGGCAGAGAATCCCGACAATGAATATAGAGCACAGAGGTAAGGTGAAAATAAGTAAGGGTTGACGGTATGAAAGTGTTTCGTTTCACGCCGGCATATTTCATGAAGTGCTAATGCGCCTCATGAAGTATGCCGACGTGAAACATCGCAATTTATGCCTCATGTATTTTTTCGCAGTAGCTCAGTGGTTAGAGCGTTCGCTTCGTAACCGGGAGGTCGTGAGTTCGAGCCCCGCTCGTGCCATGGCCGCGTCAAACCTAAGACGCAAAAATAGGTAGTGATTGCTCCTTCGCCAAACGCTCGGCATTCAGAAGTGAGAATCACGGGTTTTTCGGATATGACCTTAAAAGCGGAGGTCCCGTGTCACGGTAGGCGTTGGCACGCTAAAGAACCCTCACTCCTACGGCCCTGAGGTCTAAATTTGTTGTACTTCACCTACAGCTGGTGACGTCTCAATATGAGTGAAAAATTCTCGACGGGACGTAAAACATACAAACAATCAATCAAAAATCAAATTTATTTCTTAAACATCACTGATTTTAAAGTAAATTTTAGGGAATATTCCTCCAATATTTACCTGCATTTGATTATTATCATTATTTTGTCGTTTTAAAAATAGATGTCCCTTATCAATTGGATATTATTAAAGGGGGAAAAAATGTGATTTTTATCAAGTAATATAAGTTATACACATTATGCAAATCATAAAATTTAACTCCAACGGTTTAAAAAGCAAACAAGCTCCTATTTATTTGTAATCCTAGTGAAATAATCAACGTCCCATTTCAAAATCTTCATTTGTTTGTTTATTTGTTTGTTTATGGCCGCCTGAGCAATTTTTCAGCTATCCGGCGGCTGTCACCATTACCGGTGACAGGGCTGCAAATTTAGGCCTATGCTCAGCACTCAGGGCCTTTGAGCAGGGAGGGATCTTTATCGTGCCACACCTACTGCGACACGGGACCTCGGTTTATACGGTCTCATCCGAAAGACCGGCACCCACGTCCCACAGTGGGATTCGAACCCCCGACTCAAGGATCATCAGATCTTTGAGCCCGACGCTCTAACCACTGCGCCACGCGGGCAAAATCTTCATGATCATGTGATGTCACA
The DNA here is from genome assembly GCA_024699665.1 of Ostrea denselamellosa. Taxonomy (NCBI): domain Eukaryota; kingdom Metazoa; phylum Mollusca; class Bivalvia; order Ostreida; family Ostreidae; genus Ostrea; species Ostrea denselamellosa. The sequence continues at coordinate 352,395 of JAMZEH010000025.1, forward strand.
AACTAAATTTAAAAAGGAAACAATAATGGCGACCCGAAAGCATGGACAGCCTTCAGGGTATTGGCAGGACACATTCAGCGATATGAGACAGTCAGGCGGGGCACTGGGTAGGGAGAACGGCTTTTTAAGAAGAGATTTAAATCTTATGTTTTAAATTTTACGAGCATTTTAATACGAATGCAAAAGTACGACTCCCCTTCTTCCGTGATGTTTCTAATTCGTATTTGCGCACATCCATCATAAACGTCAATCCTTCATTAATATGCATTAGAAAATCACCATTTTGACCTTGCATTGATTAGACCAATACTTCGCTAATATCAATCAATAATTTGTTGAATTTTTCAGATATTATTGTTTTACATAGTTTATCATACTTACAAAATTTTGGACTTGTTTCCAACATCGAGAAAATACTGGACCTTTAATCAATGAACAGAGAAACTTCAAGCTCTTTGCATATTTATGAGAAATGTTCCCACGATTCCATAATATAGAGATACAAAGGAAACACTTTCGAATTCTATAAGGAAAAGTTTAATCGTTTACATTCAGAGAAATTCTTTATATTACATCTTTGTGAAGTTCAAATTGCGTGGTGATTTTAATTTGTCAGTTAATAATCAACAAACACAATGCTGGTCTGCAATCCTTCACAATTCTCCTCGATGTCGGAATGTTCCTGTTAGGATCCAAATCATAAAATTGATAAGTAGCGTTCAACTCTAAATCCAATAGGTTGTTTTAAGTAAATTGAGTAGCAAAATTGCAAGTCTCAGTTTAATTTATTATCTCCGTGATTAGACATTGACTTAGCACTAAAACAAATCAGTGCATTACCAGCTGCAGACAACCGCAAAAGAAAAATAAACTTAAAGTCTTATGATTGATTGATTGATTGTATAATGTTTAACGTCCCGCTCGAGAATTTTTCACTCATATGGAGACGTCACCACTGCCGGTGAAAGGCTTCAAAATTTAGGCCTATGCTCGGCGCTTATGGCCTTTGAGCAGGAAGGTATCTTTATCGTGCCACACCAACTGTAACACGGGACCTCGGTTTTTGCGGTCTCATACGAAGGACCGCTCTATTTAGTCGCCTCTTACGACAAGCAAGAATTACTGAGGATCTATTCTAACAACCCGGATCCCCACGGGGATAAAGTCTTGTGAAGAAATTACGATTTTGAATATATATTTATTGATTAATTCATTAATATGTGTAACTTTTGTAAGTTTCTTATCAACGCTGTAAACCAGCAAGGAAACGTGACCTCTGATGATCTCACGTTCATGAATAATTAACGGTAAATATGTATTGGTCAATACTGATTGATTATTATAACGGAATGAACGGTACCATAACAACAGACATCATTCCATATACACAAAAGAAGAACACAAAATTTAAAACGGACGAGATAAGCGGCATCTTCCCCAGATATCTCTACAACAGGTGACTAGAAACGAACAAAATGGTCGACAAAACAGGGGAGATAGATTTAGTGAATAGGGATCCCAATGGATTAAATAGTCACCTAGGGGTAAATATGGCTTCGCTTTCTAATATGAAGTACATTTTATATTTATAGACTCTGTAATTACTTACTTTGTATAGTTTTGTACATTTCATCTGATTTGATAAGTTTGCAAGAACTCATTTCATCATTTCGTTATACCAAAGAATACGTTTACGTGTAGCTAAACAATGAATAGAAATTCAAATATCTTAAATATATTCTTATGATAAATCAATAAATAAATACTTTTTAAAAGAAATTCGCTTTTAATAGCACTGGAGGTTTGCTTAGATACCTACATTCAGTAAAGTTCAAGCGTAATCATTTTTAACTAAAATAACATGCATTTATCAAATGATAATGTATCGATGATAAAAAGTAATAAGGTTCACTAAAAATACATTAATATTACTGCTTCAATTAATTTAAATATAAAATCTCAAATTTTATGAGAATATGTACATGTAATTATAAAGGCCATATTACACAGCAGTTTGGTTTTATGGTCACCTTTATAAAATGAATTGCTTGTTGTAAAATTTACTATATGCATGTAATCGTATTAGAATCTGATTTTCTGTTGAAAACACAAAAGTCAAGTGGGAAAATTACACCGTACATTTCCATCGACACTTCCAAACTCTAGAGTCTAGGTCGCGGAGACTAGGTCACTAATTGGTTAGAGCGTTCCCTTCGTAACTGGGAGATCGTGAGTTCGAGTCCCGCTTGTGACATGGCCGCGTCAAACTTAAGACGTAAAAATAGGTAGTGATTGCTCCCTCGCCAAACGCTCGGTATTTAAAAGTGAGAGTCACGGGTCTTTCGGATATGACTTTACAACGGAGGTCCCGTGTCACGGTAGGCGTTGGCACGTTAAAGGACCCTCACTTGCTCGGTCTTGTGCGCTAAGCATATAGTACATCACCTACAGCTGATGGTGTTTCAATATGAATGAAAAATTCTCGATGTGACATAAAACAAACAAACAAAACCAAAGACAGGAGGACCTTTGCTTTAAAAAAAAATAAAAATATATTACATACTGATTTTGACTACGGATTACTCTATTTACATGATCCAGATAGAGGGCTCACGGAGTGTATATACATGAAGATTCAAATATTTTTATATTATTATAAAATGTTTGCAATTTGTGAAAATATGAGCATGTTCGCGTAAATTTAATTTCGTTGTTTGTGCGAAGCTATTTTAGTGAAGTTCATGGAAAATTTCAATATAGGTGACTGTCCGCACCACTGAATGACAAAATTTCATTCATGACAAAAATGATTTTACAGTATGCGATTAACTTAATAAAAGAAAATTTTTACCTAAACGTCCAATGAAAAATTGAAAAATAAAAAATTACGTACAAATGTTTAGATGTTTATGTCAATTTGGTCTGTGTATTTTGAATAGGAATTGTCAAAATTACCCTTTGTGTATAATTACTGGTATTGATATTACATCATACATGATGACGTAAATGCAGCTGGCCATATACATTGAACCACGCTTATAACGAACACACTTATAACGAATTCACGCTTATTGCGAAGTGACATATATTTCCTTATGAGAGGGAAATAAAGAAAATTTTATTGAAATGAGTTTGAGAAGTTTTATTATAAGGATTTGTGTTTTGCTGGCCCTGGAGGTCCGTTATAAACGTGGTTACTGTAGTTTAAAACTGGTCTGCATTGACAAACGTTGAATCGTCTCTTCATGTCATTACGTCACTTCCAACGCTCATCATTTTTAGTACTATGTATCTCAAAGATTTGAGGGGCCTCCGTGGCCGAGTGGTTAGACCATCGGGCTCAAAATCACAAAGCCTCTCACCTCTGTCGGCGCGCGTTCGAATCTCGGCCGCGGCGTTATGTGAGCAAGTTTGCCAGTTTACTTGCGGAAGGTCGGTGGTCTCTTTCCAGGTACATTGTATCTGGGTTCTCTCCTCCACCAACAAAAACTGGACGCCACCAGATAACTGAAAAATTGTTGAGTGTGGCGGAAAGCAATAAATAATCAATCAATCAATCAAAGATTTGTACTCCTCCAAGTTGTTTTTAACAGTTCAAAAAAGGGTGCATCGAGAACATACATTTTGATAAATTCACCTTCTTAGGAACTGAGCAACGTAGAATGGAAACCACTATGATGTAAAATTTATTTATCATTCGATGCAGTGGCTGTCATATGAGATAAATGTACAACTCTCGTCTACAGACAGTGTTATCGGTGTGTGTGAGGGCTGGCCTTTATTAATAATTTCATTACACAAAGGACTGGCTCGATTTTACTATTGATTTTCAGAATCAATGGACATTTTTAAATGAAATTACTTGACTGTTTGATAAGGTATAAACCTAATATGTGTAATATAGTGACGTTGCAGAGAAATACAACATGCAACCTCTATAGCAGGGGAATTTTTAAATCAATATTACATTGTCTCCTGAGTAAACACAACAAAAAATTCATACCAAATTGTTTCAGAGTTGAGAATAAAGTACCTTTTTTCCAGCAACATAACATACTCCTTTTTTCTCACCATATCACTTTAAGGTCTCAATATAAACACAATAGGACTGTCGGGGTATTCTCGTTTCAACAACATGACTTTCCTTTCAGACGTTACTATTTAACGATGTGATAGGAGAACCGGATGGGACCCACAGCATCGACTGCATCTTTAAGCTGTCCAACACCTGCTTTGAGTTATGGAAGGGCTGCGTCTACAAGCTTTTGACGTTGTATTGCGGTTGCTGCATAGCTATAGAGTGGGGTTGCGAATTTGCCTACATCGCATTCGCCCATATTTGGTTCATATCACCTTGCTTGAAAGTCTGTGAAATTAATTGTGGAGTTTGCCAACGCATCTACACCACGTGTATCAACTGTTTTTGTACCCCGTGTTACGAGTCCATTGGCGGAATATTCCATCATTTCAAGAGATAAAAGAGACATGTTTTGCTCGTCCAATATACAGAAATGTCGTTTACAAATGACTGTTGTAAATGCTATACTGAAATTTATGTGACGTTACATTCAATATGTTGAATTTGAAATAATACATTATCATAATATGTTAAAACAGTTGTCTACGTGAAGGTAAAATCTTAACAATAGCGTATATCTAATAAAAGTCCTACTGCAGTACAGAAGAAAGAATTGAGTTTTTATTTTATTTTAATGTAGCGGTTTATTCGCAAAACCATAATTGTAACGTTATATCGTGAGGTGATTGACTCTCTCGTTTCATTTTTATCGTTAGCATTAATGCTACATATATTTTACCATCATTATTATTGTCATTATAAATGCATTATCTTTCAATTTTCCTTCACTGTTTTTATTTATTAGCCTACTTCATCATCAGGCTGTTGTATGTAAGGATTATTCTCGCATAAATCGACGTTGATATTGAGAAAATAAAATGGTTTTATCTTTGTAATATCACCATAATATCGAAACGCAAGAACATGTTCTGCGCATCATCAATTTTTAAATCGAGGCAGCCTACCGACAAATAAGTTGACGTTAACAAGAGTTTCTACAGTCTTGTTTAAAGTCAGCATTTCGCAAATTCTGCGGTCATTATAACGATCTCATTTACAAACACAACCTATCATTACGTCGAATGTAGTCTGACGTATTTCATACTATTTCTTGGGCCATTCTTCACATACTAAGTTTGACTACGGGTCACTCTGTTTACCTAAGCAAGATATAGGGCTCACGTGAGCTTAACGGATCAACAGGGGGTGTTTACTCATCCTAGGCACTCAATCCCCTTCTCGTGTGGCTAGGGGTCCGTGTTTGCTGTATGTTTGTCCTACTCTTCGAAATTGTATTCTTTATAGGGATTATTTCATTAATTACGTTATTTTCTCTTTGAATTTAACCTTTATACGGACTCTAGGTTCCGCGTCAAGGTACATGTAGGCGTTGTTAAGTTAATGTATCATCACTGGTGAATGACCGTGGGTATTTGGCACAGCGGTAACTCTGTGGCACCCCCCCCCCTCCGAATACTAAGTTGGTAACATCTGAAGTATCGAAATCGTAAACCAATCAATCACATATTCAACCAATGGACCAACCAACTGTCATAGAATCTGGATGTTATGTTGGAGGTGCTTGCATGCATGATTTTGATTCACCCATAAGAACATTTACTTTCGTGTAAGTAAGGCAGGCCACTTAGCTACTATAGGACCTACATCATAATATGTGGATTTAGTGATTGAGGAGATCGAAAGAAATACCCTTGATCCATTTTGCCAATACGACCAGTCATTGGGTCAAATGTTGTCTTATGTGTATCATATCAATTGTTATGTCATTTTTAAACACTAATTTTGACTATGAATAGGGCTCACGGCAGGTGTGACCGGTAGACAGGGGATGCTTCCTCCTCCACGACATCTTATATCACATTTAGTGTGTCCAGGGGTCCCTATTTGCTTAACTGTTAAATTTTTATTCCTTATAGGAGTTCTGAGACTGATCATTGTTTCTTATCTTCGCCATGTCATTCTTGATCCATAGCAGGCAAACAGCTTTCAGTTCTGTTGGTGTGAGCTGCTTGTAGGAGATTATACGACTAGATAAAGCCCGATTGATACACCCAAGAATAAACAAAAAAACTCATAAATGCCCCTTTCAGAACTCCTATATATTAATGCCATACCCCCCCCCCCTCCCCAAGAAAATTCAATTTGGTGTAGTAATGCACAGGAAACCATAGAAATGTTCTTTTGATTCGAGTAAACATTGACATCCCGATATATGCCATACTTCACTGATCGATATCTTCTATAAGTTGTTGTAGATAAATGTATACGTCATTGATCAGTGATCCCATGTGGATCCGGGTAGAATAGGTCCTCAATACTCCTTGTAGTAAGAGGCGACTAAATGGGGCGGTCCTTCGGATGAGGCCACAAAACCGAGGCCCAACGTCACAGCAGGTGTGGCACGTTAAAGATCCCTCCCTGCTCAAATGCCGTAAGCGCGGAGCATAGCCCTTCACCGTCAATAGTGACGTCTCAATATGAGTGAAAATTTTTCGAGAGGGACGTTAAACAACATACAATCAATCATTAATCAGTGTCTTTTTTAAATTGATATTAAATTATATCATACATGTCTTAAGCATAGATGTTTACCGACGAAATGTTGGTTTAGTCAGTTCATATTATTTCACAGGCCTTGAAATTATGCTCATGTCATGCCCGCGTCAAACCTAAGGCGTAAACATAGGTAGTGATTGCTCCTTCGCCAAACGCTCGGCATTCAGAAGTGTGAGAATCACCGGTCTTTCAGATCTGACTTTAAAAAAGGAGGTTCTGTGTCACGGTAGGCGTTGGTACGTTAAAGAACCCTCACTGTTACGGCACTGAGCTCTAAATATTGGTCTACATTTGTGGTACTTCACCTACCGATGGTGACGTCTCAATATGAGGAGAAATCTCTCGATGGGACGTAAAACAATCAATCAATCAATCTCTTTGACACGTACGTACGTAATGCATGCATACATACAAACAGACAGAAAAACGTATTGAGACGTAGTTTACAACGTGTTCACCATACGAAAACATCGATTGCATAACGGTATTGTTTCTCAAATCAAAACACAAATATGAATAAATTATATGTTGCTTCTTTCACCATTCAGTAGTCTGGCAGGTTCAATCACCGGTCAGGGGATCTGCGATTTGATCCATATGGTATTTATAAGCCAATAGAATTCATCTTGAATTTAAATTTATTTTTGTCAAGCGCGGCTCTAAAAAGGGTGGGGAGTGGGGATGTGCCCCCCCCCCCCCCGAATTTCCAGCAGAAAGAAGTATATTCATCTTTCACCCTAGCATTAATTTTGCTTCATCAACTCTCTTGATCGACTTTATTCGCTCACTGGGGACGATTTCAAAATTCATAGTTATAATATAATACGAAAATTACCGTACCGGAACTTTGGATGCATATTTCGCATAGTTTACTATCTGTAAAAACGTGAAAATTCCGGAGGCTTCGCCCTGGAATCAAGTCCCAGATTTCCACCAGCCCTTTGGACCCCCCCCCCCCCCCCCCTCGGATAAAAAAAAGCTGGATCCGCGCCTATTTGAATAACTTTAACAAGCCAAAGATAGATTCAAACTATCAGTTCTGACGTAATTCTTTTCTAAGTTTTTGGTCATGGAGTGAGTTTTACACTATACCACTATTGAAAGTCACATGTGCAAATTATGCTGGTTTCTTGAGAGATGATTTAAGCGGGCGAATAGAAATAGAAATGAAAAATAATGTTGATGAAGATCAAACAACTTCTTTCCATCAAAATAAATTTATATATAAATGTATGTGGCCATACTCTTCACGGACGAGTAAAGATTATGTTTTAATTCGAAATTTATGAATAGATATTTTATAAATGCATTCTAATATTTCCTATTTCTGTGTATGGTAAGTGAGATTTTGACATAAAAACTTTAAAAAATCTTTTTAAGATGGACGTGGTCATGACTTAAACCAAATCAATTGGAAATCCTCTGTGGCATTTTGTAATTTGCCCGGTATCTACCAAACATACTCAACGGTCAACCAAGACACTGGGTGAAGTAGATTTAAAATTAAATTCGTGCAAGTCTGTTTTTGCATTCAGTTAGCAATGCGTCCAGTTTTTCATCAAACAAAGGTATGCGGGATGGTCGATTAAAGCCGAAGGTGGACCATTAGCTCTTCTGTCAATATTGACCATTTCTTTGTAAATGTCTTGAATACTGTATGGATACTCAAAATATTTACTACCATTTACATATCTACGGCACATTACCAGTCCCAGGAACTACCCCAGTATATTCACAGCACAATGTTTACGATATGTTTAGTGTGAATTATTAATTCCCCTGTACAGTTATTTTCAATTCTCACCAAACGCTGAAACATGGATACCTTGTTTAGAACGTCCATTATATCTTGCATGTAAATTTCTGATGATTACACGATATTTCTATTTTCATGAATTTCTAAAACAAATAATATTTAGTGTTTGTAAAATCACATCGTTACGGTCTCTATGTTAAGGCACTATCTGTAGATTTCTATTACCTTTTTTTATGTCAAGTCCCCGTGAAAGTCTAAATTATTTTTGGTGAGAAAAGAATATTCCTCTCTGAAAGTTTATTCTGCAATGGATGTCTTGTCAGTGTATATTCTAAACATAAAGAAATATAAATGAAATCAGTACTGCTGAAGGAATACTATCACAATCTGGGATTCGTCTTCTGTAGTTTGCTTTGATTTGTTGTTTTTTTTTCCGTTTCCCAAATTTGTCTGCTTGCATATAAATGGTTTTCTCTGAACTATATCTGATTTACCCAGTTCTTCGAAAATTGCTCTAAAACTGATATACATTTAATGGATAAAACGCTTTCATTTCAGAAAGTGTTAAAATAATATAATGGTGAACCCTGTGATATTCACAATAGAGGTGTTTGTTTGCCTTCCTTAGTTCCATTAAATATTGATTGATCGGACCTACCGAAGCCTCACAGGTTAATTGCTGGTATGGGTTTGTTTAATAAACCAATAATGTATTACTTACAGAAAGATCCTACAGAGACTGGCCATTTTCACATGGGGGTGACTGTAGCGTAGCAACGGACTCTGTCCACCACAACAAACAAAGTTCGACACTTGTCGATTTCAGTAAACATTACCGGTTAGGTTAAGTGTCAGATCTTTTGTATATATAAAAAATAAATGGGATTTAAAAGAAGGCAGATACTTGAAATTAAATCTAAATAAGCAAAAGATTAAACTGAGAGAGAGAGAGAGAGAGAGAGAGAGAGAGAGAGAGAGAGAGAGAGAGATGTTAATATTTAATGATTTACGTACGAGAAACAATGTTCACACTATTTTTTTCACACTTACAGTTTACGGAAATATAGAGAGAAATAAACATACCAATTCAAAAGTTGAAAAGAATAAATTACACATTTTTTTAATGAAAGCAATTAATGTAAACCGAGCATCCTTAGAAGTTTCATAATGCGGGGGATTTAAAAAGAACGAAAGGGGGGCGTATCCCCATGATCTCAAAAGTAAATATGTTATTGATGAAAGAAGAGTGAGGGGAAAAAAATCAGCCACCCAAGAGCGATAACTCAAAAAATCACCGTCCGGAAAATTCTGATACATGATTGCAGTTATCTTTCTTCCTAGTAATATGCCTGCGTATTTCCATTTTTTCCTCTTGGAATTGGTTTATCTGTTTACAATTATGAAACGAGCATGATAATAATGATAAATCATATACTGAACTTTTAATCACGGCAAATTACCCAGCCTTTAAGCCCTTTGATGTCTACCCAGACCTGACGAAGAATAACAGTTAATGAAGTCGAGAATATACCCATGATGCATTGTATCTGCGAGATAGGAGAAAAAGATAGGGAAAAGAATTAAACAGCGACGGGTTACATCCATAAGGAAGGTAAATCCGAGAAGCAAATTGATGTATTATCGGAAAAACACCATCACAGGGCAAAAACACCAGGGGGATGGGGTTCAACTTCCCATCTCCTCCGCTGGAATCATCCTTCAATCTTTAGCAAAAAAAAAAAAAATAATAAAATAAAATAAATAAATAAATAAATACTTTAATTCATAATTTGTTCACAAACCCTCGCCCGTGATATTGGTCATAACACACGTCCTTGAGCGAAGTCAAATTCAACAGAAGGCATGTTGCTCTCAATGACTGATACATTAATATTCTTAAAGCAATATAAGCTGCCAAAATTGCAATTTTTTATAGTGGCATTAAAAGAGGTTAAATGAACGTTGATATGATTGAAAAAAACAATTCCATCGAATTTTCTCTCTTATGCATCGTTTACACACCTTTACGTGATGAAAAATATATTCCTCGACATTCCGTTTGACCCTAACAACGGCAGCTGATTAAACGTCGGCGACAATCCCGAAGATAACCGATGTTGACACGAATGATTCTGATGCTGATCGGGGTGGATCGGGTTGTATCCGGGTCATTAAAATATGGACGGCGAGGTGAGATAAAATTCTAGTTACCATCATTATTTTGGCATTGTTAACGATGTTATATGTTTTTATATCTTTTTCGTCCCGAATCAGTCAAAGTCGGCTTTCTCACTCGCTTCGAACCTTTCGTGTCAGACATCTTTCGTGCTTACCGGAAATATTGCGCTTGCGCATTTGATTTTGCCGAATGAGTTCAACTTTAGGTCATTGCATACGGAAATAATGTCGGAAAAATTAAGGTACGGGAAGACTTAATTTCAACTGTCGAACAATTTTTACATTTAATGCAAAAAATACAACATGTCAAAAGTTTAATCGATAAAATCCGGTATTAGAAGGTAGATGTTACAAAATTTGGATTAAATTTTAGGGACTCCAAAATAACAATTTTGACAGCTTATATTGCTTTTAAGTAAACAAACTAGTCGAATATACTCAATCACAACTTCATGATATTTTTATTATACTACTTCTTTATATATATATATATATATATATATATATATATATATATATATATAGACATTTCAAAATAATGCCAAGGAGTTACGCCTGTGGATTTTTAAATGTGTTATATAAGGCGTGCGTTATAGTTTACCTCTGACTGCGTGTTGATTTCCCAATGAAATTTCACGTTTATCCCGTTCCGAGAACAAAGAATTTTGGGTATGTCTGTTTTAGAGTTACCATATTAGGGTAGTTCTGTGTGTTGCATGTAGAAATGTAAATTCAGCTCTACTATGCAAATTGACGTTACTGTAGTACAGGAGAGAAGTTTTGGGGACAAAAGGGTATCGAAACTGGCATCTTTACGTTACAAGTTATATGACTGATCTAACCACTGAGCTTCTAAGGCTGACGGGTGGGGATCCGGATTGTTAGGATAGATCCTCCGTACCCCTTGCTTGTCGTAAGCAATCCTACATAAAACAATCTAAACATTTTAAGAATAATTCTTCATATCAAAAAGATGAAGACATAATAATAATAATTTCAAAAACGCCGCATATACTCTTAAGGTCCCTCTCGAGAATTTTTTAACACTCATATGGAGACGTCACCTAAGTTGCTGGTGAGTAGCTGCAAAATGAGGTCAATTCTCGGCGTTTACGACCTTTTAGCAGAGAGGAATATTTATCGTGTCACACCTGCTGTGACACGCATTCCAAAGACTGCTCCATTTAGTCGATTCTTACGACAAGCAATGGGTACTGAGGATCTATTCTAACCTGGATCCATGTATATACATTCAGTGTATTTTCACCAAAGAAATGCATTGGAAAACCAAAACATTCAAATTCCTATAACACACTCAAAACCTAATCACGGCGTATGAATACACAACTAGAAATACATATGTAGATGTAGTCTGCTAAATGTAAACAAATAGAAATATACATAAAGTGAAATCATGTCTCTCCCGTCCTTGTCACCTCCATCTCAGCTGAACCTCGCTTCATCGACTGCCGTCCCAGCACAGTTCACCATGCACATGCAAAACATTAAGCCTTCGACTGGTTTCTTCACTAATGCAAATTTCAGCGGCTGCACATTTAACTTTCGTTAAATTCAAAATGGCGACTGAGGACCGGATCACTCATGTACAATTTGTTATTACGCATTGAAGTTTGAACATTTTATCTTTTAAAGCTTAAAACAAAAAAGACAACATTGATAGTTGTTATAAGAATTATTACTATTGATTTCTGTTTAAAATAAATTAATTTTTGCCAAAAATATGTTTTTTGTTATTGTTATTTACAAGAACTATACTTTTCAGTAGTGACATATGTCAGCTGATTATCGGCTCTTCCGTTTACGACACACACCGATTCTGAATGGCGCGGAATTTAAATACGGAATTTGAAAATTACATTTATAGATAGGGAAAAAACTAAAGAATGTAAATATAAGCATTGAATTCATATTTTGGGATGTCTATAACACACGTGGCCGTGCCGACAAATTGAATATCGCGCGTTAGTGTGTCATTTTCGATAGGACACTCACTATGGAGAAGCAAATTAGTACCACTGCAAAAGCGTGCTTCTTCCACATTCGAAATATTGGACGTATACGTCCATATTTAACGAATGATGCCTGTAGAACGCTAATGAACTCACTGGTCACTTCCAGATTAGATTACGGAAATGCGATGTTATATGGACTGCCGACAAACATAACGAACAAATTACAACGTGTTCAGAACACTGCAGCTCGTGTTGTATCGAGAACTAAAAAACACGAGCATATCACTCCCACTCTTGTTAATCTCCATTGGTTACCTGTGCCCTTCCGGTGCCAGTATAAAATTCTTGTGTACGTCTTCAAATGTCTTCACGGCAGTGCACCAACGTATTTGCAAGACATCGTTCGTGCTTACCAACCAACACGTTCGCTGCGATCAGAGGACTGTACACTACTAGTGCAACCTCGAATCCGCACCAAAATATACGGCGAGAGACGCTTGGACAAATCTGCGGCCACTCTCTGGAACAACTTGCCCAGATATTTGAGAGATAAACAATCCATGTGGGCTTTTAAGAAATCTCTCAAAACACACCTTTTTAGACTTGCATACGGAAATATTTAACTCACTTTTACCATGCATGAATTACTTTTAAAACTCATTTCTATTATTGTTCTTTTAAGTTATGTGTATTTCTTTTTACATGTATCGGTCATATTAAAAAAACAAAAAAAAACAAAAAAAAACAACAAAAAAAAAACCCCGTATGTATGTATGTGTACGTATGCAAGTGTATGTATATATGCGATGTGTTTGTGTGTGTGGTGTTTTAGTGTGCTATATTAGTCTTTTTTGTAGTTAGCGTAACTAAATATAATTTGTGTTTTAAAATACCCCATTTAGTCCTTTTCTTAATTTCTCTATGTTGTATGTATGTTTGGCGATATATTAATTGTGTATGTTGTAAAGCGCTTAGAGTAATATCTATAATGTTAGATAATGCGCTATATAAATGCCTTGTAATAATAATAATAATAATAGGTGTGTTATAGGGCCGAAGACATCCCAAAATATGAATTCAATGCTTAAATATATACATCAGAACGCCGAAATTAACTCAACCTGTTTATTTTCAATCTTCGAGAATTATGACAATATTGCTTAGTTACAAATGTTGCTTTACAATTCAACTATGACATAAAAAGCGCCAAATTATATTTACGCTTTAGCAAAAATCACCGTGACGTCATAATATAACGTTATTAAGTATTACGGGAAATTCAAAAACGCACAGCCTACTTATGATCTGTGCACGATGTAAAATATACAATAAGTACAATAGTAATGATATGTTTTAGTTGAATGGCAAGTCATTACACATAGCAGTTAACTTTTGACCTATGTGTTAACAAACAAATAAAACAGTTTTATAATATGAGAAAGTGTTTTTGAATTATATAAAGTTCGACTGCGTAAAGTTCTAAAGTTCCCGTGCGTCACCCTTTAAGCGAGACCTTTAGTGTACTTTGTCCCCTGTAGGTGGGAATTCTGTTGAAAGACGTCGCATACAAAACGGGTAAATAGACACACTCTGTCCCTGCACTCCGTACCCAGGCTTATTCTCGTATTCTCCAACTGCGTTTAGACCACTTGGTTCCAAATTCACTGAAGTTGAGAAACAAAGAGGTTCATGGGCCACATTGCTCACGTGAGTCACCTTGATCCATAGTAAAAGATCTTCCTTATATATTTGCGTGTAAAACTTTGATTCCCTATTTTGGTCCCACCTTACCCCCCCCCCCCCCACCCCTCCGCAGGTTTCATGATTTTACAAACTTTAATTCGGTCTATGTCAGGAAGCTTCCATGTATTTTGAACTTGTTTGGCCCATTGATTCATAAGAGAATATTTTTAAAAGATTTCCCTATGCATGTATAACTTCGATCCCCTATTGTAGCCAATCTACCTCCGGTGTCATGATTTTAAAAAACGTGAGTTTTAGTTTTCACTATGTCAGAAAACTTGAGAAAACGATTTTTAAATGACCCCACCTTATTTTTTGCATTTTTATGATTATTTGTGATTATCTCCCCTTTGAAGGAACATGGCCCTTCATTTGAATACACTTAATCCCGTTTACTAAGGGTGATTTTTAAAATTTGTCGTTTTATTTTCGCTATTATCTCCCATTGAAAAAGGCAGTTGTCGTTCGTTTCTACAAACTTGAATCCCTCTTAACTTAGGACGCTTTTTGCCAAGTTTGAATGAAATTGGACCAGTGTTTCTGGAGAAGATGAAAATATGAAGTTTACGACTACGATGGGCAACGGGAAATTTTGATCAGAAAAGCTCACCTGACCCTTCGGCTCAGGTGAGCTAAACAGAGAAAATAAAATTAAGAAATATTTCTGAATATTTTCAGTTTCAATAGCACTCATAGAATGTACTATGTACCAGACTAAGTCATGTCTGTTGTAAGATGCAGATTTCCGGGGGATGAAGAAGAATGCAGGAGACACTATGCCAGAGAGAGTCTGCATGTCAGCATGTCGTCAATGACGAGAGGGAAATATCTATCTAGGATTAGTCAATCATATCCATCTTAACATAAGTCATATTTTCTAGTAAATATTTCTATTTCTTCCTCTATTTCTGTTTCATACATGACAGCTACGAACGACACATTCTTAGTCTGCACTACACTTGTTTAACCGTCATACATTGAAATTGGTGTTCTAATTCAATTCACTTCAATTCAAATTTTATAAATAAGCATTACAGCGTCAACCCATACAGAACAAGATGCCAACTACAATACCAAGTGTACTTTTTCTTTTAACAGAAAAGTTACAACTTTAAAATACTAACCGGCTCAACAACACATACAAGCTGTTCTGCAAACACTGCATCAAATGATAAAATGGGGGGGGGGGGGGGGGGTAATGACCGGCTCAAAAACATATACAAGCTGTTCTGCAAACACTGTATCAAATGATAAAATGGAGGGGGGGGGGGGGTAATGACCGGCTCAAAAACACATACAAGCTGTTCTGCTAACACTGTATCAAATGATAAAATGGAGGGGGTGGGTGGGTAATGACCGGCTCAAAAACACATACAAGCTGTTCTGCTAACTCTGTATCAAATGATAAAATGGAGAGGGGGGTCAAAAACACACACACGCTGTTCTGCTAACACTGTATCAAATGATAAAATGGATGGGGTGGGTGGGTAATGACCGGCTCAAAAACACATACAAGCTGTTCTGCTAACTCTGTATCAAATTATAAAATGGAGGGGGGGGGGGTAATGACCGGCTCAAAAACACATACAAGCTGTTCTGCTAACTCTGTATCAAATAAAAACGAAGAGTGGGGATTTATACCTCATAAATCTTTTTCATCACCCTGGGTAGACAGAATGGTATTTTTAGTTATAAAAAAAAGAAACAAATTTAAAATAAATGGTATCATGTACAATTACCAAAAATCACATTAAAGTTAATGTAATCAATTACTAGAACGTGGTTTATACTGTTGTATCTGTGTACATGGTTACATACATTTTCGCTTTTTCATAAAGTCATTGATATTCATGTGCCATTTTACTTATTTCCAGAAATCTCGACGTCCAATTTTTCACAATCATCGTTCAAGAAAGACCCATTCACAGGATGAAATTTTCCCTTTCAGTGAACTGAAAGGTGACTGAATGATAACTGAATAGTCACTGAAAAGTACTTTTCATTCACCTTTCAGTTACCATTCCTTTATCATTAAGCTCAATGAATGGCAGTAACATATCAGTGACCATTCAGTCAGGATTCAGTGATCATTCAGTCCGTTTCCAGTGACCATTCGGAGGTTTAATAACTAGTCTTATATTTCCCTGACCATTAAGCCAGGAATCTTTCTGTAATTGTTTACGTACATTATGTAGGTACTCATTTCCGAGTCTATTCTTGTCTCTTTCACTAATTGTTTTGTTGCTTCAATGATATATGTTTATTTCATTGAGCAGTTTGTACGTCTCTAGTTACATATAAATGACATGAAATTTTCATGATCTACATTCCTGTCACTTTCAATTTGCAGTCATACACACTACCTCAGCAGCATTCATTTCCTGAATGTACAATAAAATCCCTGTTAACGATTTGTTGGTTTCACTGTTCATACAAATAACTTTCATAGATTATCTACCTATGCTGCATGACAAATCAAAACTAATACAAGGAGTGAAATTTCAAACAATATTTATTTATTTTTGATTAGAGCAAATCATTTTTCACCTTTATCAAACATAGCAAAAACTGAATAATGTAAATGACTGAAAAATTAAGTTCATTTCCATCGTATTCTGTATTCAGACTCTTCTGACGAAACGTAGGTTGGTATCACTTCCTAATTCGATTTCATTTTGGATATGCCCAGTAATCAGCCGTCATCCAATGTTTGCAGAGTAATCTTCAGTACATCTTTTCTACTAAAAAAAAGAATATTAAATGAATATGGCTATATAACACCACCAAACAGATGATTTACACACACACACACACAAATGATAAAATGGGGGAAGGTAATGACCTAAGGATGATGCACACAACGAAGACGATTTTAAAAGAAAAAACAACCACCAACTCCCCAAAAAACTAACCCTAACTAACCGTAATAATGAGGATGTGCAAATGTTGCTGTGGTATGCAGTATCAAAATAGTATGATGACGTATCTAGAATAAAAAACGTAAACGGTACCTATTTTGATGCACCAGATGCGCACTTCGAGAAATAATGTCTCTTCGGTGATGCTCAAGTCAAAAATGTTGGAAATCTGAAATAAGAACAAACATGGTACAGCTGAATGTGATAAATAGTCAATGGACAGTCACAAGACAAACATTCAGGTTGACGTTCTCTGTTAGTAAGAATGTTTCAGTTTTGAATAACTGATATGGATATATTATAACTTGTCATGGCGTTTCTGTTCAACGTTACATAGATTGTTTACTTCGTTTTGAATAGAATAAAATTTACTTCCGTCGTAGAAATCCCAATATAGTTCCCTCATTCCGAAGTCGTGTATCCCAGAGAAGTGTCCATAGATCATTGTCTTCCCACAATCCTTCTCCAAATGGTGCCAGGTCTCCTGATGGATTCATCATCTTCCCACAATCCTCCACAAAGTGATTTCATATTTCCTGATTGAGTCATCTTTCTAGAAAAATCTTCAATCACAGGTGGCAGGGCCACCAGTGTTTGAACTCCAAAATGCCCCATTAATCAATGCTCTTCTTGCTCAAATTTACAATAATATGCGAAGACACTTCATTTCACCCATATTTGCTAAACCATTTCATTCCTATCAACCCCGTGGGCAACCGGATTAGAATAGGTCCTCAGTGTACCCCTTGCTTGTCGTAAGAAGCGATTAAATGGGGTGGTCCTTCGCATGAGACCGCAAAAACCGAGGCCCCGTGTCACAGTAGGTGTAGCACGATAAAAATCCGGAACTGCTCAAATGCCATAAGCGCTGAGCATAGACCTAAATTTTGCAGCCCTTCGTCGTCAAGATTGACGTCGCCATATCAGTGAAAAATTCTCAAGCGGGACCTAAAACAATATACAATAAATCAATCATTGCTATCAAAGATGTGTCAAATTCATAAATGTTTTTCCTGTGCTGTTCCTCCAATGATACAGTTATGAAATATGATTTGAACATAATTTATTACATAGATATTGTAACAAAAGGATTAGGCACTCTCCTATGATAATCATTTATACACAATAATGTTCAGCAAATGAAACACAGTGGTATCAAAAGTCCAATTATGATTAGATTAATTGCATAAATCAAGTAGATCACAAATCATGTCAGTAAATATGTATATACAAAACACAATATAATTTACATGTAGTGCGTACAATATAAACGCAATAAGATACAGTATTAAATAAAAAATAAAGAATAAATGCACATTAGAAAATAAATACTCGTTTTCGTTGGTACTGATTGAATTATCTCCCCATAATAAAACATGTGTGTCAACTATATGTATTTTATCCATTTTAAAACACCCAGTCGGCGCGGGTTCGATTCTCGCTCGCGCCGATATATGCGAGAAAGTTTGTCAGTTTACTTTCGGAAGGTCGGTGGTCTCTTCCCGGGTACATTGTATCTAGGTTCTCTCCTCCATCAATAAAAACTGGACGCCACAAAATATCTGAAAAATTGTTGAGTGTATTTCGCACATGAGAATAAGAAATGGTAGACATCTTCTGTTTTACCGCAAGTACACAAAGAATTGTCAATTACGTTGATTCTAAATAAATCTATATTCAATGTACAGTTGTGTCTTAATCTCTATGAATTACATTCCAATAGCATTCACCGAAAGAGAAAGGGATGAAGGGGTAATTCTAAATGAGCTACCTGCCATGAATTGTCTTATTTCTAGGGGCAAGGAATTCCATACACGAATCGCTCGTTTAATCTGCACTTAGGGATGCAATAATACTGTGATTGTCTGGTAACGTAATTTGATTCGTGTGAACGAATGCTTGGTATGGTTTCCTTCAGATACTCGGGTACCACATCGTATGAATTTGAAATATAGTTGCTCTTAATTTTGCCATTCTTCTAACGTAAAGTGAAACATTAAATAGGGAGGAGGGATGGCGTTGGCAACACATGCATGTTTTGAGTGCTGAAAAAAAAAAACCCAGAAAAAAACTGACCTTTAATCTGAAACGCAAAACAAATTTTATCACACATTTTAAGTTTAGTATTTAAAAAAACCACAGCATAGATATATCACTCTTGGGTTGGGGTGCTAACTATATTCCCCCTGTACACCTTGTTTTTTATATTGATGAAATATCGAATATTAATTACCTGGAAATTATGTTACAGATTAAGCCTTTAAATGAGCAAGGAAGAAAACAAACACAGTATATGAGATCAACTAATGCAATAATGCTTTAGAAACTTCATTTTTCTATAATGTACTATTTCATTTGTCATATTACTTTACTTAGTATGGTGCTATTTTATAAACTACATTTACTTTACTATTTTACTTCCCGTACCAAATTTACTGTACAATTTTATTGATACAGAAATTTATCAATGTTATTTACTATTTTATTGGATGTACTATTTCATTTACTGTAATATTCTCTTATCTGTACCATTTTCTCTACTGTACTAACACATTTACTACTGTGAAATAGAGATCTAATTAGAAATGTGAAATAGAGGCTCAAAATAGCGACAAAAAGACAACACATTCTTTGTGAATTTTCAAAAACCACAGAGACTCAAAACAACTTGCCACAGAATCTTTCTAAGTCTAATATCTAATAAAATATCATTTTTTTTAAAAATTATCCTTTACATGACAATCACTGTAAATCAGTCATATCGTGTGTATTTGTGCCGCTAAGCAATTCCACATGTTCCACTTTGTAAATGATTATAGCAACGTCAGCCGCACGTTTTATTTCCTGCATAATTGGTCCGATGACGACCGCCCCTAGGTTAAAACCGGTCAAATAATTCTTACACAGCATTCTCGTGATTTGTTGGTGATTTGTTTTATTTCATAAAGTTTCCTTTTCATAAGTAAGAATATTAATGGAAAAATGGCGTTAATATAAATATAGTGATATAGAATAGATTCTTAAGATTATAGACTCACGGGACCACTAACCCCACACTACTATTAATTATAGAATAATCCTTTTTATTCTCCTTAATATGTATATAATGACGCCAGATGTGTAAAGTGAAAGAATTCTGAGATCGTTTAACCTTTAACTTCAAAAAGATTATGAAATACTCCAAAAACACCATACAATCCTAAAATTATCCTACCCTGTGAAACTTCAAAACTACTTAAATCCCAATTCTTTTGATAAATGCGTATGATAAAAATTTACCCGTGAACGGAAAAAATAATGATCTTTATTTGGAAATATTGATGGCTCAATTGGGAAATGAATTTTGACAACAAGGATAAGGAAATTAATTTATTTTGTGGAATGTTCATAAGTAAATTAGAGGAACGGTGTAATTTGTTTGGTGGAGGCATGGAGGTCCTTGCTAGTGTTCGTCCACATAAAGAAGATATCATCCGTGCACCTCCACCATTCCTCTAATTTACTTATGAACATTCTACAAAATAAATTAATTTCCTTGACAACATTCTCAAAATTATCCGAAACATATAACGAAGAATATCTCGATCAGCCAAACCGTAAATATCTGAAGATGAATTCCGGCAGTGGATTTTGGATTTGAGGTACCTGCCACTAAACTATAGAAACATTTTTAAGCCAGAAATTACCCCTTTCTATACTTAATAAGGCAATAGAAAAAGCATAAACATTAAATCAAAAATAAATAAATAAATGCATAAATAAATAAATTTTGCCATAGATTTAGTAACTAAATCTTGCAATGCCTTTAGTAACTATGTTCAAGTTAAACCCAGATTACCCATCAATCATCAACAAATACAGAACAATTTTGGACAAATTAAACACAGATATCCGAGGAATCATCAATGAATGACAATCTTGGAACAGTCCCCAGACACAAAGTAATTAATGAGGAAAATAATCATAGCACAGAGAAGACCCCCCAAACCTCACAACCATCCTGGTTCATTCCAAATTGAATAATACATCCT
The DNA here is from genome assembly GCA_024699665.1 of Ostrea denselamellosa. Classification (NCBI taxonomy): domain Eukaryota; kingdom Metazoa; phylum Mollusca; class Bivalvia; order Ostreida; family Ostreidae; genus Ostrea; species Ostrea denselamellosa. Next base: position 373,649 of record JAMZEH010000025.1, read on the forward strand.
CAAACATTGGAAGCCACACGTTTTATGAGAATTGTCAAATATGCCCATATGTCAGGAACACCAAAACATGCAAATTATTTTCACAAAAAATTACACATCACACAAAACTTGTCCTTCAACATTACTTCACTTATCTGTGCAATTTAATGTAAAAATGTTCAAATCGATACATCGGACAAACTGGTTATATTCACTCAGAGATCGCATGTATTGACACTTCGCTGATATCAAAGCTGTCAATCAAAAGAAGCTTGTGTCTCGACATTTTACGTCACAAAGCACTACTCCAGTGAATACGTCACGATCACACACAGCACAGGATATTCAGATCACGTTGGTTATGAAAAATAACAATAAAAATAAAATCTATTCAATAAGTCAATAAATACGCTCAATCGGTTATTGGTGATTTGAATGATGATTTACTCTTTTCTACATAACGGTAATTTCTGACATATTTCCTACAATACGAATTTCTTCCCAAGATAAAAATGATGTTTTACAAATCATCCATACCAATAAAGTAACTGGTCCCTATGATATTAACCCAACACGTTTAGCACAGACTTCGAATGAACTCGAGACCCTAATTTAGTAGGCTTTACAATCTGTCATGTCAACAATCAATGGAAAGTAGCTATTGTAATATCAGTGCATGGCAAAGAGTCAGAGGAGCTTGTTAGTAATTACAGAGCTTTATCTCGAATTCTGGTCGATGAATGTTTCATTTACTGTTCAGTTTTATTTGCTTTAATACTGTATAGAGTTTTTCACCTTACTCCCATACTTGCAAAGGTCTTTTTCAGTTTTAAATTCGCCCAGAAACAGTCGTTTTAAAAGATAGAAAATAATTTCACCCATGCAGTTCTGAATTCACCCATTGACACCGAAAGGGCGCATAAATAGAAAAAAGAATGGAGAATTTTTTTCTACAAGATAGTATTTCATTTACTCTCAACTATTTATTTCATTTACTCTCAACTATTTCACTTTAATTACTATTCATAATGTATCGTTTTATTTATTAGAACTCTATCGTAATATTCTATTTACTATGCTAATAGTGAAATAGGGGTGGGGGTGTGGGTGGGGGGTATAATTGGAAATGTGATTAAGGATTTCAATTAGCAACAAAAAGGCAACGCATTCATACTTTGAAAATTCTCATAGAACACAGACTTAAAATCTGGAACTCAAAACACTCTAATCACACACCGTTTTTAAGTCTAGTATCCAAGAAAATCTTTATCGTATAAATGTATTGCTCTCTCCTTACTAATTGTATACCTTTGTGTAGCTAGCTACTTATATAATTATATGAAATTCCAAATATCATGAGCTGGAAATGATTTTACATAGAAACCTTTTTTTAGTTTGTTTTTTTTTAAATTCATCGTATAAATACCTTACTTTCTCACTAACAGTATCCCCTTCTCCACCTAATTATTCATATTTATAAATGAACTTCGATAAGATTATGCAATAATCCTAAACCCGTAACATTCCTTAACTTTATGATTTTGTAACCTCAAAATTACATAATCGTTTTCATAAATACACAAGGGAGTTTTCACACTTGAACAGAAATATCAGAACATTGAGTGACCTGGAAATATAGCTGATGTTTCTAGTAAATGAAATGAAAAATGAGGGAGAGAGTGAAGCAGAGGGTGAGTAGAAAGAGAATATTAATGGGAGGATTACGGTTACTAACGTCTAAATATATAATTTATAAATAAATAGATGAACAAAAATGAATGAAAATATATTTTAATTTTTATCTATTACCAAGAGAAGGTCACAGATGAATATGAATATATACGAGAAATGTTTCAAAAACATGTATGATCCCTGTGTGTACAAATGAAAAGGATTTATACAGAGGTATCATATTAGCGTACTGTATACACTGTGCTATTAGGTTAACTTTATCATTGGACGCCTTGTTTTATTCACAATCCTGTTTTCTTTTGTGGACTATTTTCTGAAATATTATATTCAATGTATCCCTGTGAAATAGGAAGGAGAGGTAATAATTTGAATGTGAGACAGGGCCTCCAGTTAGCAACAATAAGACAACACATTCATACTTTGAAAATTCTCATAAAACACAGACTTAAAATCTGGAACTCAAAATAACTGTAATCACACACCGTTTTTAAGTCTAGTATCCAAGAAAACCTTCATCGTATAAATATATCACTCTCTCGTTACTAATTGTATCCCTTTGTGCACCTTGTTACTTATTTAATTATATGAAAATTCAAATATCATGAATTGGAAATCATTTCACATGGAAAGCTTTTTTTAGCTTTCTAAAATTTAGTATCCAAGAACATTGTTATTGTATAAATATGTTATTCTCTCATGAACCCCTTGTACACCTACTTATTCATATTTCTAAATGAACTTCCATAAGATTGTGCAATAATCCTAAAACCCGTAACATACCTTAACTTTATTTGTGATTCTGTAACCTCAAAATTAAATAATCGTTTTCATAAATACACATTGGAGTTTTTACACTTGAACAGAAATATCAGAAAATTGATTGACCCGGAAATATAGCTGATGTTTCTACTAAACGAAATGAAAAATGAGGGAGAGGGTGAAGCAGAGGGTGAGTAGAAATGAATATTAATGGGAGGATTACGGTTACTAACATCTAAATATATAATTTATAAATAAATAGATGAAAAAAAATGAATGAAAATATATTTTCAATTCTATCTGTTACAAAGAGCCATAGAGGAATATAAATATATACGAGAAATGTTTCAAAAACATGTATGATCCCTGTGTGTACAAATGAAAAGGATTTATACAGATGTATCATATTAGGGTACTGTATACACTGTGCTATTAGGTTAACTTTATAATTGGACGCCTTGTTTTGTTCACTATCCTATTTTCCTTAGTGAAATATTTTCTGTAATATTATATTCATCGTACCACTGAAATAGGAAGGAATGGATATAATCTAAATGTGAGACAGGGCCTTCAGTTAGCAACAATAAGACAATACATTCATACTTTGAAAATTCTCATAAAACACATAGACTTAAAATCTGGAACTCAAAATAACTGTAATCACACACCGTTCTTAAGTCTAGTATTCAAGAACATCTTCATTGTATAAATATATTCCTCTCTCGTTACTAATTGGATCCCTGTGTGTAGATAGGTATTTACGAAATCTCATTTCACATAGGAAGCCTTTTTTAAGCTTTTCTTCAATTTAGAATCCATGAAAATGGTATGAATTATTCTCTTTTCGCATTTACAGTATCCCCTTGTACACCTACTTATTCATATTTATAAATGAGTTTCGATAAGATTACGTAATAATCAGAAAACCCATAACATACTTAAACTTATATTACCATCTCAAAATTACATAATCCTTTTCATAAATACACAAGGGAGCAGCAATTTTAGAAAATGTCCCTCATAATATATAACTGATCTTTCTAGTAAAACAAACGAATAAAAACATAAGTTACCCTATCATTATGAAATAAGAAATAAATTTATGTAATTTGTTGAATAAATGAAATGACACATGAGGGAGATGGTGAAGGAAAGGGTGAGTAGAAATATAGAGAATTAAGGTTATTAAGGTTGTTCTTGTCTAAAGCGATCAAACAATAAAGATACTCTATCATTAGAAAACCCAATATAGATATATGTAACTTAATAAATATATGAATAAATGACTGAAACTAGATTTTTATTCTTAACCGTTTCAAAAACCCACAGATGAATATGGATATACAAACATGTATGACCCCTTTGGTGTACAACTCAAAAGGATCTTGGGACTTATATAGATGTATGATGTTAATGTACTATATCCTGTGTTGTTTGGTTTCCTTTATTATATTATTGAACGTATTATTTTATTGAATGTACTATTTTCGTAATTGGTCTATTATATTTACTGTATCATTGTGAAATAGGGAGGAGGGACATAATTGGAAAATGTGATATAGGGCCTTCAGTTAACAACAAAAGGGCAACACATTCATACTTTGAAAGTTCTATAAATACAGACTTAAAATCTGGAACTCAAAACACTTTAATCACACACCGTTTTAAAGTCTAGTATCCAAGAAAACCTTCATCGTATAAATATATTACTCTCTCGTTACTAATTGTATGCCTTTGTGCATCTAGTTACTTATTTAATTATATGAAATTCAAATATCATAAATTGGAAATCATTTGACATGGAAAGCCTTTTTTAGCTTTCTTAAATTTAGTATCCAAGAACATTGTTATTATATAAATATGTTATTCTGTCATTCACCCCTTGTACACCTACTTATTCATATTTATAAATGAACTTCGATAAGATTATGCAATAATCCTAAAACCCGTAACATACCTTAACTTTATTTGTGATTCTGTAACCTCATAATTACATAATCGTTTTCATAAATACACAAGGGAGTTTTCACACTTGAACAGAAATATCAGACTGGAAAGATAGCTGATGTTTCTAGTAAATGAAATGAAAAATGAGGGAGAGGGTGAAGCAGAGGGTGAGTAGAAAGAGAATATTAATGGGAGGATTACGGTTACTAACGTCTAAATATATAATTTATGAATAAATAGATGAACAAAATGAATGAAAATATATTTTAATTTTTATCTGTTACGAAGAGAAGGTCACAGATGAATATGAATATATACGAGAAATGTTTCAAAAACATGTATGATCCCTGTGTGTACAAATGAAAAGGATTTATACAGATGTATCATATTAGCGTACTGCACACACTGTGCTATTAGGTTAACTTTACCATTGGACGCCTTGTTTTATTCACTATCCTGTTTTCTTAAGTGGACCATTTTCTGAAATATTATATTCATTGTATCCCTGTGAAATAAGAAGGATATAATTTGAATGTGAGACAGGGCCTTCAGTTAGCAACAATAAGACAACACATTCATACTTTGAAAATTCTCATAAAACACAGACTTAAAATCTGGAACTCAAAATAACTGTAATCACACACCGTTTTTAAGTCTAGTATTCAAGAACATCTTCATTGTATAAATATATTACTCTCTCGTTACTAATTGGATCCCCGTGTGTAGATAGGTACATGTATTTACGAAATCTCATTTCACATAGGAAGCCTTTTTTAAGCTTTTCTTCAATTTAGAATCCATGAAAATGGTATGAATTATTCTCTCTTCGCATTTACAGTATCCCCTTGTACACCTACTTATTCATATCTATAAATGAGTTTCGATAAGATTACGTAATAATCAGAAAACCCATAACATACTTAAACTTATCTTACCATCTCAAAATTACATAATCCTTTTCATAAATACACAAGGGAGCAGAAATTTTAGAAAATTTCCCTCAAAATATATAACTGATCTTTCTAGCAAAACAAACGAACAAAAACATGTTACCCTATCATTATGAAATAAAAAATTAATATATGCAATTTGTTGAATAAATGAAATGACACATGAGGGAGATGGTGAAGGAAAGGGTGAGTAGAAATATAGAGGATTAAGGTTATTAAGGTTGTTCTTGTCTAAAGCGATCAAACAATAAAGTTACTCTATCATTAGAAAATCCAATATAGATATGTGTAACTCAATAAATATATGACTAAATGACTGAAACTAGATTTTAATTCTTAACCGTTTCAAAAACCCACAGATGAATATGGATATACAAACATGTATGACCCCTTTGGTGTACAACTCAAAAGGATCTTGGGACTTATATAGATGTATGATGTTAATGTACTATATCCTGTGTTGTTTGGTTTCCTTTATTATATTATTGAACGTATTATTTTATTGAATGTACTATTTTCGTTATTGTATTATTCTATTTACTGTATCATTGTGAAATAGGGAGGAGGGACATAATTGGAAAATATGATATAGGGCCTTCAGTTAACAACAAAAGGGCTACACATTCATACTTTGAAAATTCTATAAATACAGACCTAAAATCTGGAACTTAAAACACTCTAATCACACACCGTTTTAAAGTCTAGTATCCAAGAAAACCTTCATCGTATAAATATATTACTCTCTCGTTACTAATTGTATCCCTTTGTGCACCTAGTTACTTATTTAATTATATGAAAATTCAAATATCATGAATTGGAAATCATTTTACATGGAAGGCCTATTTTAGCTTTCTTAAATTTAGTGTCCAAGAGTTATTGTATAAATATGCCATTCTCTCATGAACCCCTTCTACACCTATTTATTCATATTTATGAATGAACTTCGATAAGATTATGCAATAATCCTAAAATCCATTACACGTCTAAACTTATCCTGCCATCTCAAAATTACATAATTTACAAATTTTCACAAATGGACAAAGGAACAATTTCACACTTGAACAAAATATCAGAAAATGTACCTGGAAATACACCTGGTGGTTTTAGTGAAGCAAATGAATAAAACTATAAGAAAGTTACCCTAGCATTATGAAACACAAAATATATGCAACTTATAGAAGAAATCAAATGACACATGAGGGAGATGGTGAAGTAGGTGGTGAGTTGAAGGAATATTAATGAGAGAATTAAAGGTTTTCAACGTCAAAAGAAATCAATAAACAAATAAATAAATCCTAGTTTCCTTGTATCTTTTACGTCCCGTCAGGAAATTTTCACTCATATTGGGATGTTAAATATATCCCCCCATTAGGAAACCCCATATCAATATAATCTCGGGGTCATGGAGCACATAAGATCAAATTCAATAGTATTTATAATATCCATGCAGAAGTGCCAGTACAGGGACCGATAGTTTTAAACCAGAACTGAATAATAGTACCCCAGTCTCTACAAAAAAGAGAACACTGGATATCACGCATAAAACGCACCACGAAGTCGTGAAAACTACGAGGAAAAAGTATGGTGGTCACCAATGGATGCAGAGGTGGAAACATGTCACCCCTGCCAGTAACTGTGCAAACCAAATCAACAACCTCCCGTAAAAATGACAAAAACTGCTAGACTGACCATCAAATAAAATTGGAATGGATTTACGCGAACCATTTCCAACAGGAAAACAAGTACTAGTATTGGTATATTGTTATTGCATATACTCAAATGTACCTATCCGATGTCTTACTTAATAGTAGTACCAAAGCAATCGTGTTTCCCGACCTTATTCATATACTGTGCATGTAATATACTATTTCATTTACTCTACTATTCATTTTCTGAGCCATGTAATATACTATTTTGTTTACTATTCATTTTCTGAGCCATATAATATACTATTTTGTTTACTGTACTATTTATTGACTGATCCATGTTGTGTAGTATTTTGTTTACTGTATTATTCATTTATTGAGCCATGTAATTTACTATTTTGTTCACTATGCTATTCATTTTCTGAGCCATGTAATATACTATTTTGTTTACTGTACTATTTATTTACTGATCCATGTTGTGTAGTATTTTGTTTACTGTATTATTCATTTATTGAGCCATGTAATTTACTATTTTGTTCACTATGATATTCATTTACTGTGTCATGTCATTTACTATTTTGTTTACTGTATTATTCATTTACTGAATCATTTAACTAACTATTTCATTTACTGTACTATTTATTTACTGAGCCATGTAATTTATTCTTTTGTTTACTGTATTCATTTATTGAGCCATTTAATTTACTATTTTGTTTACTATGCTATTCATTTAATGAACCATGTAATTCACTATTTTGTTTATTGTATTATTCATTTACTGAACCATGTAATTTACTATTTTGTTCACTATGCTATTCATTTACTGAGTCATGTCATTTACTATATTTTTTTACTGTAGTATTCATTGACTGAGTCATGTAATTTTCTATTTTGTTCCCTTAATTAATTTACTGTACTGTTTATTTCCCTGTTTCGACTCCATTCCATGCGATGCCAACATTTCCCCCATCCTCCTCCTCCAAGTGTCTGGAAATCGTTTCCTAATGTACACGTCTCTCTGGAAAAAATACTCAATCACAGGCAGCCCTTAGGGATACCAGTGATTGAATGAAAAGAGAACACAATTAATGCTTATCTTGCTTTGAGCTATTTGATAAACGTCTTCCACACTGGCATATTGAATGGGTGTTTCAAAAGTTGAACTTAATCTTCTTTTTCATTAGTAATACCATTAAGGGGAAATGTATCAATTATGTTGCAGTATAATAGAAAACAAACTACAGCTTAAGAATCCCTTACATTCTCCTATCATGTTAGGATACCAGATGTGTAAAGTGAGGGATTTCCAAGTTCTCCTAACCTTCAACTTCAATAAGATTATGAAATATTCAAAAACAAAAAACATTCCTAAAATTATCCTACCATTACGAAACCTCAAAATTACTTAAACTTATCCAATCCTCTTGATCAGTACAAGAAAAAAAATTACATTTGAAACATTGCTTTATATATGTTACAAAAACAATAACCGTTTTGCTGAAGTAACAGCAGGGAATTAAACGCATAATTTTACATGAACAAAAGCTACATAACACTCCCTCCTCTGTGATCATGATCCACTGTAAATCATAAAAAACATAGATCCATGGATCAGAACAATATAACATCAATAAACGACCATGAGACAGAAGGAATATTCACAAGTTATTTCACATCTTTCACACCTTTAAATCCACTACAATATTTATGACAATAATTGGAACTTGACATCCCTACAATATGCATATCTACAAATGACCCTAAAGCATTGTATAAAATTTCAAGTCTATCCAATAAGCCATAAAAAGAAGTGACTATGGACTGAGATTCACTGTTTAAAAATGTTGTCTTTGAAATTACGTTATAGTGATTTCCTTGGAATTTTGGTTATAGTAAACACTGCTTTAGAGTAAACAAAATACTGATTAAGAAAACCTCCTCGCACATTAGATGTGCGAGAGGACGTGGAAAGAGCAAAACCAACAGAGAAACCAAAAACCCAGACAGAGCACGGGGGAGCCAAAGAAGGGCGCGGGAAGGGAGAGAAATATAACTGCACCTCCGCAAGGTGGTACCGACCAGCGAGGTTCCCGGAGAGGAATGGCCCCGTAACTGCAGGGTAGTGCTGAGGGGAAAGAAGAGTCCATTTTGTCACAACAGCAGAGGGGATATTTTTTGGCGTCACCTGTAGGATTTGCAAATCAAACCGACGTGCGTTGGTACCACAAATCTAGTAAAAAGAACTTTTCAAGTTACCGTTAGAACTGTATGTATTCCATCGGATACGTGCTAGTAGTACAAATACATTGAGTCGGACAAAAACCTATGGTGGTGAAGAAGAAAAAATAAACTCTAGAAAACAAGGAAGTCATAATGAATCAGACCAATTTATAGATTCGGCATACGAGAGGTCTTTTTGAAATCGGACATTACGACACCACAGCTAATGAATTTGAATCATCCGAGGAAGATGAAATCCCATATACTAACAGGGCACAGATTAGAAATGTTACAGCTCAAATTCATTTAGGTAGTAGCCCATTACAGCCATTAATCGCAAAAGAAGCATAACCACATACCGTGAAAAGGTCAAGTCCAATATCGCATATTGGAAGGAGAAGTCTAATAAACCTAAATTCAACTGACCCGCAACTCCAACTAGACATCCTACCAATGATGCAGGGGACAATTCACTTAGTATTTATGGTGGAGTCAAAGGAGCATTGATGGAAATGACTAGCCAGATAGTATCGGTTATCGAGACAGCGTTCGGGGGATTGGCTTGTCGTCAACAACCTGATCATTCCGAATTCAAGAATAGTCCTATGAGTGGGAGAACCTCTGATTGCCTTGCAACGAACAGATGCAACACGGGCCAATTTCAACCTGAAATCAATGGAAGCTTCCTTCATCTTCAGAAGAAGAAAAATCAGATTATTACCTCATAGAAGGTCATCCACCAAACAAAGGTCATTCAGCAACACTAGCATACAAACTAATGAGGTCTAACAACTACCCCACCGAAGTCAGAAGTCCAGACTGAACTACCAGCATTTACAGCCACAGCTGAGAAATGGGAAGTCTGATACAACAGATTTAAGGCAGAAGCCCAAGTTGAGCAGTGAACACAGGAAGAAAAGCTGCGTAAAATCCTTCCAATGTTACAAGAATAGCTGATGAGTTTGTATATGAGTAGCTACTTACGTCTGTCCTGAGTAACTATAAATGCTTGTTCAAGGAGCTGCACCGTTGGTCTGGCAAATTTGAAACTACCATGATGTACATCATGCAGTTCACCCAAAGAAACCAGCTTCTAGGGGAATCAGCAGGCGAATCTGCTGCTGAGCTGAAACAGTTAGATGGCAAGACTAACAAGAACAGAAGTGCTTCAATCAAACAGGATGACCTGCTATGAAGGTTCCTTCTTGGATTTTGCGACCACAAGGCAAAGAGTCCATGTAAAATTGAACAAGAAACCATAGACCATTGAAGATGATGTGCATTATGTGATGCAATATCTAGAGACCACGAGATATCGTCGCATTCGGGAAGGTATCGATAGGATGGACCAGAAAGACAGAAGACAAGAAAAGGGTCCAGATAAAGAGAACCCTGACAAGAGTGTAACTAAACCAACAGAAAAGCAATACACAGCAAAGAACTCTGTTCAGCACAAACCTGGAGTAGATGCTTCCAACACCACCAATTACAATTCAGACAGCAAATATTACAATTCAGAAGGCAAATATTGGGTGAACCAGTCATTCGCTCTTGTCCAACAGATGCAATTTAATGTGCAAAAGAAATAACCTCATGCAGAATATCAGAGCTATACCCGAGAATAATGAAAACTAACGATCACCTGGGAGACATAATGATATCAACCACCCGAAACAAATGATGGAATTTGCTTTGTTTGCAACCAATATTTCCACTTCGCCAGAAACTGTCTGAACAGAAACTTGCAAGAAGCTCGTCAGTAAAGGAAAAGTCTAACAGGACTTTCAAGATTCCCCAATTGCCACCATTAACGATCAAACAGTATTCTATGAGCGGGATATGAGACATTAACTACAAAGGTCATCTTCAATTCTGATCAACTCGTCGTCAAACTAGAAGGTCACTCTCGCTGACCAGGAAGTGACTCACAAAGAGGGAACTGATAAGGTCAGGAAGAATCTCACGCTACAAACCAACCAACAAAAGAAAATGCTTTTTGTCCAGCAAGTCACCCAAATTGCAAGGCCACTTTTGAGGTGTGAGGGTATCTACAAAAGAGGGAAGACTCAGGGAATAAAGGTCATGTTTACAATCGACAGGGAGCGATACGGACAATGCGAGACTTTCGTAAGATCCCTGATGATATACGACCACACTTGCATGTTACCCAGTGTACATGGCCAACCTCTAACAAATATGGGGAAAGCCAGGTTTCAGATGTTGAATCTTACTAGGACATATAAGGACATGGTGACCTTATAATAAATACAGCAGTTTGCGAAACATGCAAGTTGTGTCGGATTTGCCAGCAAAAATTGTAAATCTCTGACAAACGTTCAGCAATATTCGGTATTCATGTCTGATATAAAAAAGTAACACATTCTATCTTATTCAACAATTTTAAGCTTCATTGATCACTTGAAAATAACGTGTATACATACATGTAAACAAATACTGAATTTTGTTTTATTGATTGACAAATCTTGAGAATGACCTGCAAAGCTGAAACGTGCAGGTCAAACTGAGTGAAAGAATTTTTCAACTTTTCAAACATGTTGTGAGAGAGGGTTGAAAGAACTGACAAGTGACCACTGATTGAACCGAAACTTCATTACTATTAGTATTTGATGTCTATGAACTTACAACATTATTAATAGTTAATTTAAGAATTGAGTATAACTTTGGTAACGAATTTAGGAATTTCTTGATATCTTTCCACAAACAAATATGTAAGTTTAAATAACTCTTCAAAATAACATGAACGAAAAGGGACACGTATAGAGACTTACTGCGATACACAAGCAAACATATCGACATCTCACGATAAGCTTTGTGTTTATTGATACTAGACTCCAGAAATGACTTTTTTGCTTTTGAAAATGCGCGTGCGTCTTACAAGTCTAAATACCGAAACTGGAGTGATGACCTGGATTTTCAAAGAATTTATGGTTTTAATAGGTGTTGACCCCTCAAAATAAGCCACTGTTAATCAACCCATTTTCGGCAATCTGATTAATACCACCCCTTCTCCTTAGGAATGGAGAGAGAGAGAGCTTCATTTATTCTCTTATCTACTTTTGCAATATTGAAACTGCATTTTGCATTTACTAAATCAATCGAAAATTTTAACACATACTAGATTCGGAATGTTCCCACAATTGCAATGTCTAAATAACGGTGTGTGTGCGAGAGAGAGAGTTCCAGATATCTAGACACCGCATTCGTAAGAATTGATTTACTGTAAAATTTATCCCTTTTATCTATTATACCATTTTATTTGCTGCTATATTTCATTTACCATTCGATCTCATTGCATTTTGTATTTACTATACCAATTTAATCATCGTACAATTTTACACATACTAGATTCGGAATATTCCCACAATTGCAATGTCTAAATAACGGTGTGTGTGTGTGAGTTCCAGATATCTAGACACCGCATTCGTAAGAATTGATTTACTGTAAAATTTATCCCTTTTATCTATTATACCATTTTATTTGCTGCTATATTTCATTTACCATTCGATCTCATTGCATTTTGTATTTACTATACCAATTTAAACATCGTACAATTTTAACACATACTAGATAAAAACGATTCTCATAATTGCAATGTCTAAATAACGGTGTGTGTGAGAAAGTTCCAGATATTTAGACACCGCATTCATGAAAATTTTACTAACTATAAGATTTTGTCGATTTTATTTATTATACCATTTTATTTACTGTTATTTTTTTCATTTATCATTTGATCGTGCTTGCCAACTCTTTCAACATATTGAAAAGTAGTGTTGGGAATCGGACAAAAAATGATTGCTTTTTAATGCTATGATCAATTTTAATCACTTTATTAATATATATCTATCAGAGGCAATCAATTAACTTTCTAATTCAAATTTACTTGTAAATATTTCCTTATATATTGTATCTAATAAGAAATATTTTGAGTAAATATATTTTTAAAAAGTATTTAAAAAATGATAATATATTGTCGATGGGAATAAAATCAATTGATTTTCGATTACAGTCGATCATCGGAATAACACTATTGGAAAGTAAAAAAATTCCCCTAAATCCTATTGAGAAAACCTTCCCCCAATCCTTCTAGAGGACATTTTAAATCCTATTTAGAAAACCTCCAAGTCGTTCTGGAGGAAAATCCCATGACTGAAGCTGATGTACCTCTAATGAACTCCTAGCTATATTTCTTAAGATTTCCAACTATAAAAATTCCAGAAAAATTTGAAGTCTGATTTAATCAAACTGGTCAAATTACAAGTTTACAAACTTTCTTATTGCGCAGCACATTAGACACAATTCATTTATATTCAAATGTCGATACGTCCTAACTGCAAGAGGTCATAGTTTCCAACAATGTTTACTTCCTTAGTAAACAACTCCTGATCTTGACAAAAATTCCTCATAGCATCCTCAAATTTCTACAAAAGCTCTAAAAACTCCATCCTCTTTTAAGAAGTACTATTGAAACTGGCTCAAATCAAGTCAAAATACAAAACACCCAAACCATCATTGACGTTGGCCCAAAATACGTGTTTTATCCTCTAGACACATTTTAGAATCCATTGATTTTTACCTATATTTACAATTGAGTTCTTCTGCATTAGAGAGTAAGACAGTCTATTGTTGCCACTTATTACCCCAAAACTACTGTTTCATTCAATCACCCAAAAGTTCTGTAACAACATATGTTGAAGCATAACACTCCTAAGCCGTTACACCTCAAAACACACCGTCGCTAATTAATTCAGAGTGGAAAAAGTGCGCGACCACTTCTATATTAAAACATGACGTAAAGTTTGAAAGATATTGGGGAAATATTAAATAACAAAACATAACATTTCTTGACGCGTACGGGTGCAACGAATGACCGTGAGACGATATATTATGGTTATATTATGCTACGGTTCAATTCACTATATTTTCAACTATATTGCGGTTTGGTTTGGTAACACCTAATTACATACAAACTGTTAATAATAGATATGCACTATCAAGTTCAACAACTCTACATAGAATTACACTAATAAGATCTTTGGTACGGTACATTACCCTCCCTCACAACAATCGTGCATAATATACAATGATTGCAATAAAGTCACTGTAGTATTTTAATGCTTAGGATTTCTCACAGGAATGAAAAATCTCTTAAAAATGGAAGAAATGGAAACAATGAACTTTGATGGATGTGCTATTTTTTTTATAACATTACCCGTTGTCAAGAAGTTTTATCCGTTGCTAGATATTATTACCAAGGAGCTTGTACTTGTTATTTTCAATTTTTTTCTTGATCATTCAGATTCGAATATTTTACACGGAAGTATAAAAATTGTAATTGGTTAAGAAGGAATAGAAATCTACAACACTTTTTCTTGTAATCCATGGGATCAAGATTGAATATTTCTGCATTCCAAAATCGAAAAACTGTTGCAAGACAGATTCAATTTAATACTCGGAGGCAAGGATCTAGTGATAGCATTGAACAGTATGCCACAGAACGTAAAATACAAACAAAAGACAGTGTATTTGAACAGTTGGAGATGGTATCAGAGACAGCAAGCATTGTCCGTGGAGCTCACCTGTCAAGAGCGAAAGAACTACTCTTTCGAGAAGATAAATTATCCCTTTAAATTCATTGAGTTTTTATCATGCAGATGAAGACTCTAGAAAAAGTATTCAAACAACATAATTCTCGGTTGGATAGTTGGTTTTATATTGATAATTTTTCCCTCAAATGGAGAAATGAAAATATCAGATTTGAAAACGCAAAAGCAACTGTTACACTGAGAAAATTTCTTCAAGAAACATCCTATGACTGCATGACACATGAGAAAACGCATTTCAAACAATGCAACTGCCCATCATTATGAAAAATATGTCACAAACACAACAAACCAAACCCCTTTCAGAATTTTCGCTTGTCCAAAGAAACAAGAAAAACAGTTCACAACTTAGAAGCTTCGACAAATGACTCAGAAAATGCGGAAGGCTACTTTACAGCAGCTATTAACAGGAAAATGAAAATATCGGACAACTCTTGTTTTACTACCTACAATTTATAAGACAATCATAGGGCTTTTCCATAAACTATATCTGAAATACATACCTATTTTGACAGAGATGGAGTAATGTTTACGAAGTACCAACATACCAACAATACACACTTTCACCAAGTCTTGAAGAT
The DNA here is from genome assembly GCA_024699665.1 of Ostrea denselamellosa. Classification (NCBI taxonomy): domain Eukaryota; kingdom Metazoa; phylum Mollusca; class Bivalvia; order Ostreida; family Ostreidae; genus Ostrea; species Ostrea denselamellosa. Next base: position 389,044 of record JAMZEH010000025.1, read on the forward strand.
GACTGCAACACATCATATCACCAGGAAAACCATGACAGATCTGAGTTTTCCGATTTCGTTATGAAGCATAGTAGAAATACCTAAAGTTTAAAAAAGGATTATTAATAATGACATACAACATGAAATAGCAAGCAATATTATCTATCTTAATTATTAATAATGACATACAACATGAAATAGCAAGCAATATTATCTATCTTAAAAGTGATGGCAATGAATATGAAAACTTAAATATCAATGTGCTCTAATGGAAGAGTAAGTTAAATGATTTCTGAAAATTCTCAGTTTTTCTTCATTGGGATCTGCCCCGTGGCGATCCGAGTTGTTAGAATAGATTAACTGATTGATTAAATATTGTTTAACGCACCGCTTGAGAATTTTTCACTCGTATGGAGACGTCACCATTGCAGGTAAAGGGCTGCAAAATTTAGGCCTATGCTGTCCTTCGAATGAGACTGCAAGAACCGAAGTCCCGTGTTACAGCAGGTGTGGCACGTTAAAAATCCCTCCCTGCTCAAAGGCCATCAGCACCGAGCATAGACCTAAATTTTACAGTCCTTCACCGGCAATGGTGACGTCTCCATACGAGTGAAAAATTCTCGAGCGGGACGTTAAACAATATAATCGAATCAATCATTGATCACTATGGTAACCATCATAAATATACATTACTGTACCTTGGTAAAATATCTGGCAAATGTTTTCCAAACTTCTAAACTGTCATGGCATCCTGCTGTTGCACTGTGCACAGTCATGCATCAAAACTTGAACGATGTGTACATGAAATGATAAAAAACCTTTTTTACACAATGAAGGAAACCGAATCGGACATCAGGGAGTTATGCAAAAAATGTTGAAGACAATGAACACCAAATTACATCTTCTGAAGAAGAGCCGACAAACCGTTCACCAAATCCCTACCGTCCGAATCGTGATTGGCAATGAAGGAAGCGTCCATTCCAAGTTGATGCCGAACAGAACCTTCTTCTGCATATCACTTCTCCGTCGGTCAAGTTTCTCTCCCGCCAGAACCTCGTTTATCGGGGCCCCTCACCCGTCCGCTGTCCTCCCCCTCCCATCGACACTCTTCCGAATACAATGACATCACATAGACTCCAGATAATGCATCACACAACACACAGCATCCTCCATGACCCTAGGCTCCGTGCCAAATCTCACACAGACTCCCGCCCCGTAATCGCAAAGTCCAAGAATGAACCCCACCAGCAGTCTCTCACGTTCAATCGAAGCACCTCTGTCCCCATATACCGCCATGTAACTGTTTCAGCTCAGCCGATTCCTCCACTGCTCCCCCACCCGCCGCTGGCCTTCTCAAGTGAACTGCAATATGTACATCTCGGCATCCCCTTCCTCGCCAAATCCAACGTGTAGTTCCCCAAGCAGGCGTTTGCAGTTTGTCAGGATAGAGGTAGATAGCCACCCACACGCAAACTCTTCAGCTACTTCCTGTAGCCCTGAAGGATTTCACTCGGCCCCATCCCGCGTTCACTGCCAAATTTGAGCCACCGTCCCAGGTTCGCTGCACCAGACCTCCCCCCCCCCCCCCCCCCCAACTGCGGCCGCAAATGCCAGCAGTCTCAGACTGAATCCTCTACTTCGGAGTGTCGGCTGACAGACCACACTGGCCCGCATGCTAACACTGCTGAATGACCCTCGACCGCTGGATGACCGTTCGTGAGGCAACGTTCTGGCTCCTCCTCCTCTGAAGATGAAGGAGAATTGCACTGATCCCAGGGTAAGACCGGCACCCGCCGCACCATGTTCCCTGCAAGACAACAAGAGGTTTTCCTATTCGAAGGATCATCCCTGAACTCGGAGCGATCAAAGAGTTGACGACCGACCTATCCTTCAAAAGCCGTCCAAATAGCCGACACTATATGACCAGTCACTGCCATCAACGCTCCCTCAATTATACTATAAATACCAGGTAAATCACCTCCTACATAGTTTGAAGAATGTCCAGCTGGAGCCAAGACTTCTCCCTCCAAACCGTGGCACCAGACCCGACCCTCTAACAGTAGGTCACTCTGCTTCTTCAACCCAGGGACCCCATCTTCCTCAGAGGATCTAAATCAATCAGCTATTGCTCCAGAAATCGGAGAAATTCGTTTCTCCGTAACTACGGCACCAACGCATCTCAGTCTGAGTTACATATCCCACTGGCGATTCCTAGAAACAATACCGCTGCTGTCATGATGGCCGGACTCTTCCTCCCGTCGTCACCACCCCGAAGTAAAAAGTCCACTGCCCCCGCCCGGGACCCTTGCTGATCGGCCCCACCTTGTGGACCTGCAGCCGTCCCTCTCTCCCACCCTCCTCCACTGCCCCATTCTCTCCATGGGTCCTGCTCTCTCTAAGGGTCCCACTCTCTCCACCTACCCCCGCGCCTTCAACAAGCAGGGGGGCTCTCAGTCAGAAACCTGTTCATTCTAAAGCAATGCTCACCAAAATTATGACTCCCAAGGAAATCACAAAAGCCCCACACACCCACAACCGTTCCCACCCCAAAGTCCAAACGAATAAGAAGGGATTGCATCTAAACACTCTTAGGTTCCCAACCAAAAATTAAGATTCGCATCTCAGGTTTACCGTTTAGTAATGTTGTAATCTCAAAGACAATAAATGTCAACAACAATGAAGTCTCAATTTATTCTCAGTCAGTAGTAACGTGACAGCTCTTTCAAAAACTCTTATGCTGGAAAGTAAAACTCGGACCAAAATTATCCTAAATCCTATTTAGAAAACTTCCTTCCAGTCCTTCTGGAGGAAAGTTAAAATGACATTACTAAAACTGATATATCTCTCTACTGAATTCCTAGCTACTGTATATTTTTTAAGGTTTCCAACTATAGAAATTTCAGACTAATTCATCAAAATGGTCTAACTACAAGTTTAAAACCTTTCTTAACTAAGGTAATTATGGCAAAGCATATAAGACACAATTTCTAACAAATTTCACTAATTCCTCGTAATTTTAAAACTGCAAAAAGTCAACGTTTCCAACAAAATTGACTTCCTCAGTAAATAACTGCAGAACAAGAAATGTCCTAATAAAATCATACTAATCCACAAGTTCTAAAACCTTCTCCAACTCCTGTAAGAACTACAATTAAAACTAGTTCCGCAAGTCAAAAACCCTTAGGGAACAAGTGAAGATCATGACCAAAACCCCTGAAAACATTCTTGAAACAAATCTCCCCTTGGTGAAGGACACTGTCCGTGATTTTAACAAACTTGGAATTCCCTTCACCTAAGTGGTTTTTTTTGGCCAAGTTTGGTTGAAATTGGCCCAGTGGTTCTGGAAAAGATCAAAATATGGAAAGTTCACGATGCCAACGCCGACTACAACAACGACGTCAAAGACGGACAACGAACATTTTGATCAGACAAGCTCACTTGAGCCTTTGGCTACGGTGAGCTAAAACTGTGTGAGAGATAATTCTAACTTTTTTAAGACCCAAAATTAAATATGGATACTTAAGTTAAAAAAACACCAAGCCATCATGCATGTAACACCTGACGTGGTTTCTTGTCTTCTGAAATCATACAAAACTCCAATGAATGCCTATTCAATAAATTCTGTGAATAAAAGTAAACACCAAATATATCATTAATCAGAGTCATAGCAATTATTCAAATAAAAATAAAACAAGAGTACCAATAATAATAATAATAATAATAATAATAATAACAGTACATAATACGCCCATGGAAAGCTAAGACTTAAGGCATGATTTGTAAACTTTGCTTCAGATAGCATCAGCCATCAGCATGTTGTGACATACTTATTTGCATATCGTATGGATAAAAGGTCCTAGCTTAGAAACTTTGAAAAGAGGTACATAGACAAAGCAAGAGTTCTGCAGTTATGATTATCTGTAAAATTTAGGCCTATGCTCGGCGCTCAGGGCCTTTGAGCAGGGAGGGATCTTTATCGTGCCACACCTGCTGTGACACAGGACCTCGGTTTTTGCGGTCTCATCCGAAAGACCGCCCCCATTTAGTCGCCTCTTACGACAAGCAAGGGGGTACTGAGAACTTATTCTAACCCGGGTCCTCACGGGGTCTCAGACTAGAGAATTCAAATTGAATCAAAGGTGCAACATAGGCGTATAGTTTGATATGTGAGAGAGAAGTGAAAACTGAAATAAATCTCAAAACGGACGGACGTACAGGCATCACTGTACCACTATGCATCCTGTCTAAAGACGGACGTATAAAAATGTCACAGTTCTGACACCAAAAATATTCATACTATCGTAACGTGTCTGATCGGGCTCGACATTCAACAACCTACAAGTCTGAGGATTGGATTCAAAATATCAGTATCTAACTATTATTTGATGAATATGCTAATACTTCATTTACTGTACTATTTCAATTATTGCAACATATTAATTATATATACTATTTCATTGACTGTACTGTGCTATTAATTTCATTTACAGTACTGCTTTAGTAACTGCTCTACGCCAGTTATTCCATACACTGCCTTATCTTGTGCATTAATTACATTGATTCTACTGTTTCACTGAAGTACATCTATTCGATTTCTGCTCTATTTCATTTATTAATCTATTTAACCTTTAATTTACTGTACTATGTGTTTCACGTATTCATATTAATATCCCTGTATGCAAAATGCTCTAATGTTTCTAGTGTTTAAAATGGGATAAATTTGTATAGTATGCCTTTTCGTTTCAGCCTTTGTGATATCGTGAGGACCATCTTGGAACGGCTCAAAGACGTATTCTCAGTTCCAGCGATGTCTTCTCAACTAAAAAATAAATATAGATTAAGTTAAAAATACAATTCATTTTTGTACTTGCTGCTATTGATATATTTTCCTACCAATTGCTGTTCCCTGTGATTTTTGAAGCATATGAATTAACACAGTCAATTTATTGATGCAGAGGGAAATATTCTGGATTTTAAGATCACGGTAATTTTAAGCAATACTTTCACAAACACAGTAAAATCTTCAAGATTCATTGCTACTCCTTGCAGTCAAACTGAACACCTAGCTGACAAACGGAAGCATACGAAAAAGATGTGCCTTGACAACTTTTTCTTACAAGTTACCATAATACATCTGATTCTTTCTTGATAATGAATTTATTGAACAAGGGGTACATGTACGGAAACACTGCAGTGAAGTGTAGGTTAAGATTATACACATCATGAATGACCCCCAGGGCCCACGGAAGGGAGTGGGGAGTTAAACATAAAACCAACAAGCCTCTTGCTCTGTGTGTCAAATACAATTAAATGGGCATTGCCATGATTTGAGCTGAAAATTTTCAAATTTTATTTCCCCAATTTTAATGTTTACAATGTTTAATTTAGATAGTTTTATTGATCATCAAAAATTTGAATGATAGTTGTTCAGAACTTTCCAAGTGAGATACAGCACGTACCATTTTTTGTTACGTAAATAATCAAGGATCATGCCACGTTTCTGTTGACATATAGATGACTTAATAGAAAACATGTTGAAAACAAAATGAGATTTGACAAACGCTAGAAACTGTTGAACTGTGTTTAGAATGAACTTGTAAATTGAAAAAAAATGCTTTCAACTATATTTAACCCATGTGAACAAAACACAACGGTAGTCTGAAAAAATTCAGGAGTCCAAATAGCATACTTCTGTGAGATTAAGAGCTAGGGACTATGTAGGAATCTAATAAATCTAACGGTTCCGACGTAGGCGAGATAACCCCCCCCCCCCTACACAAGAACATTACAGTGAAGGATCCAGATAAGGGGGGGGGGGGGGGGGGTCGTGGGTTGAACCTCCCTTTCGTCAGATAATTTTACGTAAAAATGTAAAATGAATGTATTCGCTTCTACGTTAGGGAATACAAAATATCATAACATGAAATGATTAAGAGGGCATGCAGTACCCTGGGATTTCTACCTTATAATAAGGGCGTGCATACAAAAATAAAAATGTGTACCTCCTCCATACAAAAGACTGTCTCCAGAGATGGATCAGGTAGTGAGGGACCCTCTCCTTGAGACAGGGAATGCTCCTGCGATCAGGGTGTTGCCGTCTGTTGAGACAGGGAATGCTCCTGCAATCAGGGTATTACCGCCTGTTGAGACAGGGAATGTTCCTGCGATCAGGGTGTTGCCGTCTGTTGAGACAGGGAATGCTCCTGCGATCAGGGTGTTGCCGTCTCTTGAGACAGGGAATGCTCCTGGGATCAGGGTGTTGCCGTCTGTTGAGACAGGGAATGCTCCTCTTATCAGGGTGTTGCCGCCTGTTGAGATAGGGAATGCTCCTGTGATCAGGGTGTTACCGCCTGTTGAGACAGGGAATGCTCCTGCGATCAGGGTGTTACCGCCTGTTGAGACAGGGAATGCTCCTGCAATCAGGGTATTACCGCCTGTTGAGACAGGGAATGTTCCTGCGATCAGGGTGTTGCCGTCTGTTGAGACATGGAATGCTCCTGGGATCAGGGTGTTACCGCCTGTTGAGACAGGGAATGCTCCTGCGATCAGGGTGTTGCCGTCTGTTGAGACAGGGAATGCTCCTCTTATCAGGGTGTTGCCGCCTGTTGAGACAGGGAATGTTCCTGCGATCAGGGTGTTGCCGTCTGTTGAGACATGGAATGCTCCTGTGATCAGGGTGTTACCGCCTGTTGAGACAGGGAATGCTCCTGCGATCAGGGTGTTACCGCCTGTTAAGACAGGGAATGCTCCTGCAATCAGGGTATTACCGCCTGTTGAGACAGGGAATGTTCCTGCGATCAGGGGGTTGCCGTCTGTTGAGACAGGGAATGCTCCTGCGATCAGAGTGTTGCCGTCTGTTGAGACAGGGAATGATCCTGTGATCAGGGTGTTGCCGCCTGTTGAGACAGGGAATGCTCTTCTGATCAGGGTGTTACCGCCTGTTAAGACAGGGAATGCTCCTGCAATCAGGGTATTACCGCCTGTTGAGACAGGGAATGTTCCTGCGATCAGGGTGTTGCCGTCTGTTGAGACAGGGAATGCTCCTGCGATCAGGGTGTTACCGCCTGTTGAGACAGGGAATGCTCCTGGGATCAGGGTGTTACCGCCTGTTGAGACAGGGAATGCTCCTCTGATCAGTGTGTTGTCGTGTGATGAGGTCCCGGCAACTAATAAAACAAAGAAGGAATCATTGTTGTAATGCCCCGACTTCAGACTTCATTATTGTTAGTTTGAGAGAGAAGTATCACTATCCATCTATCTATCTATTTATCTATATATATATATATATATATATATATATATATATATATATATAATAAATCCGGGTCATCTCTCCAGTTTCGGTATTTAGACTTATAAGACGCACACTTTTTCAAAAACAAAAGTAATTTCTGGAGTCTAGTATCGATACACACAAAGCGTATCGTGAAATATCAATATTTTGGATGGTGTATCGCAATTCGTCTCGATACGTATCACTTTTCTTTCATGTTCTTTAAAAGAGTTATTTAAACTACATAACAAGTGTGCAAGTGCAACCATTTGTAAATTACAACCATTCAAACTATTAAACATTTTCTTTAAAAACGAAACAGCAACAAATCCATAAAAAATAATTATACAAGCATTTCTTTGTTTAAGGACCACATTTACTAAAAGATGATTGTGAGCTTTTTCACTCGAAATGTAATGACTCAGATGAATCGAAGTCTGATGAAGGGGAAGATTTGTGTGCATCGGAGGACTTTAAGGGGTCATGTCTGAAGACTTTAAAGAGTCGTGTACAAGTGTATACAAGGAAGGCACATTGTTGAACTTGGCATATTGGCATAAGACATGATTACATCTGAAGTCTGAAAATTTACTTTAATATCAATTGTTTGTAAGATTTATAAGAACAAATCTGGAGTGTAATTGAACAATATGTATATGTAATTTTATTTATACAATATAGGTGCTCAGAGTGCAGACTCATTTCATCTTATATTGGAGAGAGTAGATACGGCTCTGGGGAGATTCTTTATTCAATGATCTACTAAATCAGTGTTGTTCATGCATCGCACGCAAATTGTCTTCAGAACGTTTATTAAAACAGTTTCAGTGTTGATTTTATCTTCAAATGAATGTTTGAATTAATTCTTTGAATCCATGTCTGTTCAATGATCTGCTTAAAAAAGACTGCCCAGTCTGGTTTAGAGAATAATTTGGTTGTATTGATTGATTGCATATTGTTTAACGTCCTGGTCGAGAATTTTTTACTCATATGGAGACGTCACCATTACTGCAAATTTTAGGCCTATCTTCGGCGCTTATGGCTTTTAAGCAGGGAGGGATCTTTATCGTGTCACACCTACTGTGACACAGGACCTTTGTTTTGCAGTCTCATCCGAAGGGCCGCCCCATTTAGTTGGCTTTTACAAGAAGCAAGGGATACTAAGGACCTATTCTAACCCGGAGCCCCACGGGACTAATCACTTAAAATTAACTTTTGACAAGGGGGGGGGGGGGGGGGGGGGGGGTGCAGAGAGTGGAAGGTCTTGAAAATAACAATTACAATGTGTAAGTTAATTTAAACTAAATAAAGTAAATCTCAAATGAATCGAAGTCTGATGAAAGGGACTAGTTGTATGCATTGTTATTTGCAGTACTTATCTGTGTGTTCATTACTGTGTGTAGTGTTTACTTGTGTGTATTGTTATGTGTAGTACTTATCTGTGTGTTTATTACTGTGGTGTAGTGGTCACGTGTGTATTGTTATGTGTAGGATTTATTTCTGTGTTTATTACAGTGTGTAGTGTTTACTTGTGTGTATTGTTATGTGTAGTACTTATTTGTGTGTTTATTACTGTGTGTAGTGTTTACTTGTGTGTATTGTTATGTGTAGTATTTATTTGTGTGTTTATTACTGTGTGTAGTGTTTACTTGTGTGTATTGTTATGTGTATTGTTATGTGTAGTATTTATTTACGTGTTTATTACTGTGCAGTGTTTACTTGTGTGTATTGTTATGTGTAGTATTTATTTGTGTTTATTACTGTGTGTAGTGGTCACTTGTGTAATTGTTATGTGTAGTATTTGTGTATGTGTGTTTTATTCAATTGTTTCTTTTCGAATTTTGTTTTACTTTTATTGTCCTGATGTTGCAGAATTTCACAAAAGAATGTTCCAAATCATCACATGCATTTTATTTCATATATTGCGGTTTTATTCACTATGCATATATGCCATGTCTTGCTTTCTAACTTCCACTTAATGATCTTCAAATACATTATTACATTAAATAAACGTTATTCTTTCTTACTTATCTGACAAAGAAATATGATATTTGTTCATTGCATACGTCTTGCAAAAAAGAACTAGGTTGTTTGGGTCTTGCTATTTTAAGAAAGATAACTCTTCCATTCAGAATTTTTAAACCAACTTTTTTTTAAAACTACATATAACTCAATTTCATCTCTTTTTCTTCTTTTTTCAGTTTGACTTATGCATATGAATAATATACATGTGCATTTTCTACTTAAAGATATTAATACAGATTTTTCAAATTTGTTGTTATAAAAACTTTCTTTTTTTTTTGATTTTTAAGAAATTATTGAAAAAGGTATGATGACTCAGAATATTGCTTTGTTGCATATTAATTCAGATATGGTAAACAAAAAATATCACAACAGACAAAATGGGGAGTTTACATGCATACAATCGAAAAATGATAAAATTCTATTTTCTTTACAAAATAAAAAAAATGTGCATAATGAAAAACAAGTAATTATGATCTTTATCAAAAGAATTGCCTGTATTTAGTACATGTAACTATCTCCTGAATACTTATCACTCACCCTGTATATTAGTTGGATTTGTTTGATGAAACTGCGTATGAGAAATTAAAAGGGCGCATTCACTTGTTTTATTCCCGCATGTAAATATTGTTTCGCGAGTTATCCAAAGTGAAATAACCCGGACCAGCGTATTAAATTGACGAGCAAATTAATTCAGTTGATGAGCAATAATTGAATTGAAGCGCATTAGATTCAATTGAAGAGAGGAATAATTGATTTTATGCGCGCATTATTTCAATTGATGAGAACAATAATTTTAGTTATGGTATGTTTACGATATCTTTGATTATCTAAGGTTCTGTTACTTTGGCGGACCACATATGACCCCGCCCTACTTCAACTTTCGTTCCCCAGGGTTTCTTGAGAAAAATATTTTGAAATCACCCCACCTTAATTTTTGCCGTTTTGTGATTATTTTCGTATTTGAATGGGCAGGACCCTTCATTAGAACAAGATTGAAGTCGCTTACACAAGAATGATATGTACTAAATTTGTCGAAATTGACCCAGTGACTAAAATGTGAACAGTTTACAGACAGACGGACAAAACAAACAAATGCTCACTTGCACGTGAGCTTAAAAAAAAACAACAACACTAAAATCAATAAATTAAATAATGCATACCTTTGGTGTCATCTCCATCTTAAATTAGCTAGCTGTCCTCAGATCATTCAATGTCGGAAGTTCCGGTGTTCTTCTTCACAGTATTATGAACTCTAATTAAAGAAGAGTATTCTGGTTACTTAGAAGTTTAACAAGTTCAAAAATTATACGAGTTTTTTGCTATGCTATTGCATTTAAAAAATCCGATCTAATTCAATTTAAAATAGGTAAATTAAGCTATTTAAAATGGCTTTAAAAAGCTATATGGCTAACTGCAGCGACACAGGACCTCCGTTTTTAGGTTATATCATTAAGGGCCGTTAATCTCATTTTTAGATTGCGAGTGTTTGGTGAAGGAGTTATCACTACATATGTTTAAATCTTAGGTTTGACGCGGACATGGCATGAGTGGGGCTCGAACTCACGACCTACCAGTTAGAAAGAGAATGATCTTACCACTGAATTTAATGCTTAAAAAGATTACTTCAATGAAATGTAATGCATAAAACTATTACCTATCATTATGGTAAAAAAAAGTTGATAAAACTTTACCTGTCTACATCAATCTATATATGTGTCTTCATAATACTGCGTGTTTCCATCTTGACAATCTTGACAATGTGTGCAGGTATGGACCCCGATATGAACACAAATCACTCTCAGGTACCTTTCTACCCAGTCACGTGATATTCAAACAATATAAACCTGAACAACAGATGGGTGGATCAAAGCAGATATCCGAAATTTGATCAATAAATAAATATAAATACGAAAAAAGACGGAAAACCTCTCTATATATAAATACATATATAGACAGAGTCCCCCCCCCCCCCCCCATTTATTTCTATTTATATATTGATTAAAATTCAGATACCTGTGATCCAAGATCCTACACCCAGCTACATATGTTCTCCAGTGGTGGATCTAAGATCAGGATTATCAAAAAGTAGATAGGAATGTTACTGTGACAAATATTAATTTTTTTAAGACGGAGACTGTATGCACTGGGGTATTCCTAAACGTGGATTTTATCCGCTCGTCGGTCGTATCGATAACTGAAATTATCCGAACACCATCAGCCAGATCTTGGAATAAGTTAATTATTATGATAGAATTTGCCATTAGTGTACTTTCACTTTTACATGGTTAGCAAGCGTCGCGAATAATTCAGAGCGTCGCTTTTTTATTGCTGAATGTGCAAGGTCCCCCCCCCCCCTCTCTCTCTCTCTCTCTCTCTCTCTCTCTCTCTCCATTCTTAAAGAGAAGGGGGGATGGTTTTAATAAGATTGCCGAAAATGGATTGATTAACAGTAGGTTATTTTGAGGGGATGCACCACCTATTAAAACCATGCGTTTTTTGAAAATCTGGGTCATCACTCCAGTTTATATATATACTAGCGGATCCAAGGGGGGACGTCCAGGGTGTCCTGACCCCCCCCCCCCCCCTTTTGAAATTCACCTATAATTTTTATATGGCAAAGAAATTATAATGACGTCTCATGAGGGTGGGGGGGGGGGGGGGGGGGAGGGGTCACCTGGACCCCCTCTTTTGATTTTTTACTTATGTTTCACATAAAACAACGAGGAACTGATTTCTATCTTCGATAACATAATTTTAAGGTCATTTCAAATAAACAAACAATAATGTTTTAGATTATAGCTCATAATTTATTAGTTAATTGAATTAATTGTTGTTTTAGTTAACGTCCTTTTTCGACATATATTTGATTATATGTAGATTGTAGGACTTAATCGTGATATTGTGGCAACAATTGAGCAGTGGACAAATGTCTAGCTCGAGGACAATTGCATAGCCCCGGTGAGGAGTTGAACCCACAACCCTCAGGTCCGAAGTCGAATGCTCTCCCAGCTGTGCAACCCTGTCCACTACATTGTTGTCAGTAAGAAGTTCTAGTACATCATTTGAGCTGCTCTGCCACTGTCAAAAGTTAGGAAACTGCCAATCTGCATGCAGACAATAAAACCAAAATGCTTTGATATTTTTACCAATGTTTTATTGAAATTCATAATGTAACGAATTGCTGAAAACTTCAAAACTTAACGAAAAATGAGTCCTGCATAATTCAGAACAAGCAAAAGCAATTACTGAAAAACTGAAGCTGAATAAAAGCGTCGTGGATTCAACAATTTATTTGAGTGACCTTTACCTGGCATAGAAATTAATTAAGATTTACTCTTAACACTTAGTCAGCATATAACGTACTGTAAATCTAAAGAAATAAATATAGATAAAGATATAAAAGATTAATAAATGGTAATGACATTATATGCATTTTGGCTTAACTCACAATACTAATCATTCTTAGAATACTCTTAGAATGAATAGCCTACTCTGAAAATAATGGACCCCACTTTTTGCAATAAAAACTAAAACAGATTATGGCTGTTCCATCTCTAGGTAGGCCTGAATGTACGGTATATACACTTATATTTTTATGTCAAATTGGCCAAAATAAAATTTGGTTCGTGGCAAGGATACCCTGGAATATGATAAAAGGATTAATGGATTTAGATTAATTTCACTTTTGGACAGACAGGTCACCTAGAAGTATAAAAATGAAATAAATGAATTTTAATGCAATTTCAATTCGATATCAAGACCACGTGGTCTCCCCTTGTGAAAAAAGTATCCTATTAGGACAAGGGCATCAAAATTTACGTTATTTTAATTAGAAACACTCAAAAAATTCGCGCCTCACTCCGCGGTAATATTTATGACACCCCTTGGAACCCCCCCCCCCCTTTCCATATTTCTGGATCCGTCCATGATATATATATATATATATATATATATATATATATATATATATATATATATGTGTGTGTGTGTGTGTGTGTGTGTGTGTGTGGATTGATTGATTGAATATTGTTTAAAGTCCCTATCGAGAATCTTTCACCCATATGGTGACGTCACCACTGCCGGTGAAGGGCAGCAAATTTAGGCCTATGCTCGGCGCTGATGGGCTTTGAGCAGGAAGGGATCTTTTACGTGCCAGACATGCTGTCGCACGGGACCTCGGTTTTTACGATCTCATCTGAAGGACCGCCCCATTTAGTTGCCTCTTACGATAAGCAACTTGCAGTGGCGTAGCTACCATATATGCTTGTATGCTTAAGCATGCACATGATTTTGTCCAAAAAAAAAATTAAAATTAAAAAAATAACAAACATAACACATAGCATAATTTTTTTTATATAAAACTGATCATTACGTATATTCCGGATTCTTTATGTCCATACCTGTTTAGTTTTTCTTTTTACAATTCAACAATCAATTCCGGTTACGTGTTTAGTAAAATGGCGGGGGAAAAAATTTCTGATTTTTTTTGTCGTTTTGAGTGGGTCATCGAATAAAAATAACGATAAACCAACCGAGACAGAAGTGACAAATAATACTGACGCAAAGAAGCCCGAGGCATCTCTATCATCTTCTGAACACCCCCCTTCCTATCCTGATTTGGGCGTAATAGGAGCAAACAATATTGTTGACAATCACACCAAACGCTGTCTATTATCAGAAAGATGGCAAGATGCTCATCTGTATGAATTTCCAGTCAGGTAACTATTCATTATATATTTTATATGGTGATCAACGTAACCCATTGTTACATTTCTCTTCACCAAATCAAACCCAGTGTTTGTTTAATTGAAAAAAAGTCATAATGTATTATGAACTGTAAACACTTTTAAAAAATACTATATTAAATTTATTTATTTTTTGTATATTTCAGAATCATATAATTATATAATCGTCCAAGAAAGTTTAATCATACCTGGTTTGAAAAGTGTCCGTGGATGAGATATTCGATGTGTAAAGATGCCGTTTACTGCGTGTATTGTGTGTTGTTTGGTGCAAAAGACAGTAAGGATAAAACTTTTATTAACCCTGTGTCCGACTGGGTAAATCTAGCATCATATGTGAAGATACCGATCACGGTGGCTCAGTGGTAGAGCTCTCGCCTCGTGAACGGAAGGTCGTGAGTTCGAGCCCCGCTCGGGCCGGCCGCGTCAAACCTAAGACGTTAAAATAGGTAGTGATTGCTCCTTCGCCAAGAGCTCGGCATTACGAAGTGAGAGTCACGGGTCTTTCGGATGGGACCTTATAAACGGAGGTCCCGTGTCGCAGCAGGTGTGGCACGTAAAAGAACCCTCACTGCTAAAAGCCATTAGTGCTAAGCATAGGTCTAAATTTGCGGCCCCGTCACCGGTAATAGTGACAGTCGCCGGATAGCTGAAAAATTGCTCAGGCGACTATAAATAAAAAAACAAACAAACAAACAAACATCATATGTGAAGAGACACGGAAGGGACGATTCTTCGCACCATGGGTGTCAGATATCTGCAGAGTCATTTTTAAGCATTTGTGAAAAATCAAAAGAATCTGTCATTGAATCCATCTCTAAATCTCAGAAAGAGCAGATTATGCGAAACAAACATGTTCTTGAAAAAATCATAGAAGTTCTGATTTTGTGCGGTAAGCAAAACATAGCTTTAAGAGGTCATACTGAGCAAAGAAGTAACTTTGCGGCGATTCTCAATTTCAAAGCTCAAGATGATGATATTTTGCGAGATCATTTGAACAATCCAAATATCAAAACAAAAAACACTTTTCCAGACATTCAAAATGAATTGCTGAATATCTGTTACGATCAACTTAAAGAACAAATCGTGCGTGATTGTAACAAGGCAACCTGTTTCACATTATTGGCAGATGAATGCACTGACAAATCTACAAAGGAGCAAGTGACCGTTTGTCTTCGTTTCCTTGATTTATTGGAGGGTAAATCAATTCTAAGAGAAGAATTCCTTTGCTTTGTTGAGGCTGAAAATACAACTGGTGAGAGCATTTCAGAATTACTTTTGGAAGCATTGGAGTCAGCTGGGGTGAACATAGATCACATGAGAGGCCAAGGATATGACGGAGCCGCAAATATGTCGGGGAAGTTCAATGGAGTACAAGCAAGGATCAAAGATAAAGTACCAACTGCATCCTACGTTCATTGCAAATCTCATCAACTTAACTTAGCCATTGTCCTCTCATCCAATATACCATGCGTTAGGACAATGTTCAGGATATAGGGTTTGCATTCAACTACTCTGCAAAAAGGCTTCTATCTCTTCAGAACGCAATAGAAAATGACCCAACAGCACGTGAACAAATGGAAAAACGCACCAAGCTTCGATCCTTATGTGAAACGAGGTGGTTTAGCAGAGCAGACGCACTTTTCACTTTCAAATCTGCATTTACAGCTATTGTTTCATCTCTAGAGATGCTACAAGAAAATGGGGATGAAAAGGCAGGACAACGCTTAGCGGCTATTGTTAGATTTGAATTCATCATTGCCCTCGTTGTGAGCGAACATGTTTTAAGTGGAACTGTGGGTTTGACGAACAATTTGCAGGCCAAACAGTGTGCTCTTGTGGAAGCTGTTCGTGAAGCTAAAGTTGTCGTTCAAATGCTGAGGAATGAAAGAACAGATGAAGCAGTTTGGGATAAACTCTTTGAAGCTTCGCGCCAAATTGCAGAGTCCGTTGGGGTGGAACCATCCACACCCAGACGTGTAGGGCGGCAAATCCATCGGGCAAATTATCCAGTGAACGATCCAAAGGCTTACTGGAGAGTAGCTTTATATTTTCCTTTCATGGATCACTTAACCGGTGAATTGAGAGCAGATTGTTGAAGAACGAAGAACAGTTCCTTGCACAGTATCTGATTCCTAGTCTCCTTGACGGTCTGACGGATGAAATCAAGATCAGGTTACATGAGGCATACAGTTCTGACATTCAAACCTTAGATGAATTTGGAGCAGAAATTCGAAGATGGAGGTCGCGTTGGTCTTTGGTTCCCTTCCACGAGAAACCGATCACTCTGATTGATACGCTTGACAACATACCACACGGTTTATACACGCAAATTGAACGTATAGTCAGAATCTTCTTGACAATGCCAGTATCCACTGCTACTGCTGAGAGATCCTTCAGTGCGATGAAAAGAATAAAGACATATCTACGGTCAACTATGACAACAGACAGACTTTCTTCATTAGCTATGCTTCACATCCACAGGGAAAAAGACATCGACATCCCAGCGGTGATCGACAAATTTATCAATGCCAAACAAAGACGTCTTAAGTATCAACTATAGACAATGTCAAGTTGGAACTGAAGACTATGCTTGCTTAAAAAAACAAAAGATATTAAAGAGAGTCAAAAACACAACTTGAGTTTTTTCTTCTTATTATTAGTTTTGTGAACTTTTTATGCCCCTTCCCCTCCCACCCCGAAAAATACTATAGTAATAAACTATTTGTATTGGCAAAAAATGTATGTAAAAACGAGCATTTCCTTCAATTTCTGCAATGATTTTGAGTGCTTAAAATCCTCAGAATCCAGGAGCTTCCGGGGGCTTCGCCCCCTGGACCCACTGGGGGCCTCAGGACGGCCCCTAGACCCCCTGCCATTTTAAGCATGCACTTCACTTTTGGTCTAGCTACGCCACTGCCAAGGGGAACTAAAGATCTATTCTAACAATCCGGATCTCCACGGGGAAATATATATATATAGAGAGAGAGAGAGAGAGGAGAGAGAGAGAGATACTGATCAACGATACGAACAACTAAATAAATCTTACGAACGGTTTGTCCCTTCCCCCGGAAAAACTAAATACATTTTACTGATTGATTGTTTGTTTGTTTTACGTCCCGTCGAGAATTTTTCACTCATATTGAGACGTCACCACAAATTTAGACCTATACTTAGCGCTCAGGGCCGTAGCAGTGAAGGTTCTTTAGCGTGCCAACGCCTACCGTGACACGGGACCTCCGTTTTTAAGGTCATATCCGAAAGACCCATGATTCTCGCTTCTATATGCCCAGCGTTTGGCGAAGGAGCAATCACTATCTATTTTTCGTCTTAGGTTTGACGCGGCCATGGCATGAGCGGGACTCGAACTCACGACCTCCCGATTACGAAGCGAACGCTCTACTGCGACCATAAAATTAGAAATGAATGACTGGTTGAATAGAGATTGCCTGCTTATATGTGTAGCACAGGAAGAAATGAGACCTTTCAGTCTAAACTGAAAGGTACAGTGACATATCAGTGAATTTCAGTGACATTTCAGTGACATTTTAGTGATATTTGAATCGAAAGAATGGAGGCACATTTCAGTGACCATTCAGTTAGTATAATGCAACGGAACACCAAAGTCCTCGGATTAGGTGCCTTTCGGAAAACAGACTATACGGGTCATTTGCCGAAAGAAGGCCGAAGGACTATGTCGCGTAAGTACTACTTATTGCTATATATATATATATAAAATTCACATCTCATAGAAGTTTTGATGTCAAATAAAAGGTGTTCATACAATGATATGACATTTATTCCAAGTATAACACTATAATGATGAATATACCAAATATTTTTTTAACTTAATGAGAATTCCCCTTATATCACAAAGTTGAGACATGACATAATATTCAGTGTACCCGGTAACAGAAAACGGGGAATATAAATGCAAAACAAATCCGCCGCCTTATCCCCCCCCCCCCTTTTTTTTTTCGTTTTACGAACAGCAGAGATCGCTAATGGCGATATCATGTTAATAATATTTAGATCCCCTGTATTCGTCTTTTACAGAAAATACCATTATTTAAGGTTTCATTTAAATAGATGATACTTTTTATACAGAGCAAAATTAAATACATTTTAAGCAAGTAAATAATTGCGTACAACAAATTCCTTCACATCGATTAGATGCATGTATCAACATCGAATAATATGATGAAAGAATTACATAAAGTGTAGATTGTGTTATTGTTAGGTAGTTATTTATAAAGTGACAAAAGATATTCAAAAATAGCAAAAATTATATTTTAATTGCCATATATTGAACCCTTTGTTATTTGTTCACTCAGTCAGACTCGGTTTTCTTTCGATGTTTATCTGTTTACTCACTCAGACTCGGTTTTCTTTGATGTTGAAGTAGTATTCTGTCAGCGAGTGCGATTGGACATCTCCACGTCCGTAATGTGTATTATACACATCGATTTGTCGCTAGTGATCTTCTCGAACAAGCAGAAACAAAAACAAAAACAAACAAACAAACAAATTACTCTACCAGAAAGATTATGGTTCTGACTTTTGGGTGGATTTCAATCTATTTTCACCCATTCAGATACAGGGGGAATTGTACGATGCGATCCTCTAAAAGTTTTTGTTGTTGTTGTTGTTGTTTGATAAATATAAATTTGTACAATTATATGTTCTTGTATGAAGTTGTAAAAATATAATGTTTTAGGCCTTAGTGTAAGTATATAAAACATGTCATTGTCTTCAAGAAGAGCAAACTCTATAGGATCAGGCTTTCCGGCGAGGTTCTGGTGGATATAAAGTGAAAATGCATTAAAATTAAATAATCTTTTAAAATCGTCTACGATGTTGGTACTATCCTTAGGAGCTCATTTACCCCCCCCCCCCCTACTTTATCATAAGTGTGTGTGTGTGTGTGTTACACCTTACTTACTAACTCGTTCAGGAGGATATATGTGCAATGTTTTCTACAACATATCACTGGTTTGAGTGAAGGATACTGAGTAAAAGTAAGAAAAATCTATAAAAACTGTTTTATTTTGCCAATATAGAATCTAGATTTTACGAAGCTTAGGAAATGTTGTTCAGACATGTAATCGGTAACCCCCCCCCCCCCCAACCCAACCCAACCCCCCAATAATTGAGAAGCAAAATTTAAAAAAAACAAAAAACAAGCAATTATTATATAGCTTATTTTGTATATTAGGTACCCAAAGAGAAATGCGAGACACTATTTAAATTCCTTCTATTACACGTACAGAACCAGCTAAATAATTAGTACAAATGAATTAATACTATCAATGCATCTTTAGAATTAAAAAAAAAAGTGAAATCAGTAATCAATTTGAAATACAAAATTTTATTTGTTGAGGTGAATTTATGTCTTTATTTATATTGCTGACTGTAAGTGCCTCCTAATATTTCGTGGTTCTTTATAAATCATAGAGATTGACTTGGATTACTGTTTAAGGGTCATAAGACAACCTGACTTTGGGTGCGTCAAACGATGTAGCGTCTTGTTTTGATTATGAAGGAATTTTTTAATTATTTGATCAAACAATGAATTGGTCATTTACACTTGAATTGCATCGATAAAAAAACATTTTTGAATGCTTTAAAAATTTTGAGTTTTTTAATTTTTAAAAAAAAAAGTATTGAATTTGTGAATAATGCACGAATAAAACAGTTTTATGGGGAAATGCTGTGATAAGTATGGGTTCTAATATCAAAACATGTATGGTGACGTCTACATTTGAGTGAAAAAGCTTCAAGCAGGATGTTAAACAATATACAATCAATCAATCAATCAATCAATCAATCACTACATGTACTATGCCATGTACGGTCATTTTACATTGATAAGGGGGGGGGGGGGGGGGGGGGGGAGGGGTCCGAAACCAAGAAGACTATTGCAAAGCGTTCCCTACAATACCACCAGTTTCTTCATTGTGTTAAAGTGTTTTCAATTGTAAAGATATTGATTGCGAAGAAATCAAAACAATCGCACTGAAAAATCCGGGTAAAGTCCTTGTTTGTATTTCGGTTTATAGGTACGTCACATGCAAGCAGAAGCCATGCCAGTGACTGAGGGAGGTATGTGCCAGTGGCGGATTTAGAGGGGGACCCAAGGAGCCCGGACACCCTCCCCCTTTTTGGCCACAAGTTTACAATATTGTGAGTAAAGTTCCAGATTTGGCGCCAAATATGGCAGAGTATTTTGGCACATCTGCCCCCTTTCGAAATTCCTGGATCCGCCACTGTGCAGGACAATCTCTGATCTTATGTATCAAAAGGCATTTATATTTAGTACTTTTTGTTCTTAGTTGACATTCACATTTAACTACATATTGTGTTAACCAGAATTTACTCAGCTTTTCGAAGTGGTATTGATTGATTATATATTGTTTAACGTCTCTCGAGAGAATTTTTCACTCATATGGAGACGTTACCGGTGAAGGGCTGCAAAATTTAGGCCTATGCTTGGCGCAATGGATTTTGAGGGGTGAAAATTTTCAATACTACCCTCAACTACATGAACTATTTGTTTTATTACACTGACTATCAATATGTATTAGTTGTATACAACCACGCAAAAGAATCGCAGAGGTTTGAGGCAGTTAACGAGCATTAACAAGATGGAAAGCTGTGGATTGTGATGTCATAGTAGACTGACACAAAACGTAACGTCAAGCATAAACATTTCATCACATATTTCATAATATAAGCAAAATTCAACAAAAAAGGATGTAAACGTCAAGCAAAATTAGAATGGGAATATTTATCTTCTCATTTGTTATTTTCTACTGTTAATTTTGATTTGACAGTTGCAAATATCCATTTTACCATCAATTTGCCATGAATCGTACACATGCATGCAATTTGTGTACATGGAATAATTTTTGTAATAATTCCCATTGCTTAGATACTATCACCCAGGAGACATGTTTTCTCTATTTCAACTTTAAATGAAAATAACATGTTGATTAGGAAAATATTGGACAAGTTAATTACAAGCTGATATGATTTTATATAAGACATTCAAAAGAGTTATTGGAGGCCAGTTTTTCAAGAAATGCCTGGGTTTGTCGCCTTTTGGCAAACATGAGATTATTCCTAATCTTTGTGTGATTAGGAGCTCCTTTTGAATAAGCATGTTATTAATTGATTGCACTATGTGCATTTTTGAATCTTTCCAGAAGAATTTGAAAAATTCAACTGTAAAACCATCACTTCCTGGAGATTTGCTATTTTTCATATTTTTCAAAACATGAAACACCTCCCTTTCATCTATACTTTTTTCAAGATTATCTACTGTATGTTGATCAAGCTTCTGTACTTCACTTGTTTTGATAATGTCTTCAATAGATATATCTAGTAGCATATGATCTGTACTAGTATAAAGTGTTTGGTAAAAATTTTTGACTTGTCTTAAAATTTCTGGCTGATCATATATGATTTGGTTGTTTTCTAATTCTACTTTTTTTATTGTTTTGTTCAAATAATTATGAGATTCCATATTACAGAAGTACTTTGATGGTTTTTTTCCTTCTTCAATCCATTTTGCCCTTGACCTTATAACATGACCTTGTAGTTTTTTTATTTCTTAAGTCTTGAAGGGCATTCTTTTTTTGTTCAATTAAATCTATATTCATTTCTTGTTCAGATTCCAGAGCCCCTATTTCTTCAATTAAAGAATTCTCTAGTCTGTCCCTTTCCTTTTTCTTGTATGAAGAGTAAGAAATAGCAGTGCCCCTTATTTCCATCAAAAGAACTTCTAGGAATGTACTATCATCGATAATGTGTGAAGATTGTTTTCACCGCCTTCAGTTTCCAAAAAACTTTTTGAATTGTGTCTTTCACCTTTTCTACAAATGTTGGGTCTGTTAATAAGCTTTTATTGAATTTCCATAGCCCATGTCCTCTTTCGAATGAGTTAAATTTAAGTTCCAGTAGTACAATTGAATGATCTGATCTATACCCCGGTTTTATTGTTTGATAAGCTTTCTGAAATTAGAATATAATCTAAACATGCTTGTTTAAAAGGTGTTTTTCTTCTCCATGTGAACACTTTTTTATCTGGATCCTGTAATAGTCCAATAACTGTAATTCTTCCATAATTTCCAACAACTTTTCTCTTGCCCTTGGATTGTTTACTGCATTATAGTTATGTGTATCTAATAACTGATTAAGGTGCAGGATTAAAGTCTCCTAAAACAATAAAGTATTGGTTATCAAATTCTAATAGAGTTTCTCTGACCTGGTCATAAATTTCAGGATTATATTGATTTGGCCCATATATATTAATAAGGGTTAGTCTATTACCTTCGATCGTTAGATCCAATGCTAAAAAGTTTCCTTCACTATCTTTTATTTCATTATGGATTTTGAATTCAAAGTTATTATTAAATAGTATGCATACTCCTCTAGTATTTGTCTTAAAAGAATTAAAAATGCATTTATATCCCCATTGGGATTCTACTAATGGTTCAGACTCTTGAATAAAATGAATGTCTTGAAGGCAAATCATAGAATAGCCCTTTGTTTTATAGTAATTTAGCACATCTTGCCTTTTTGAAAAAGTGCCAAGCCCTAGACAGTTTGCTGTAACAATTTTGATGTTTTCCACCATAGCAGGAAAGCAAAATTAGTAGGTACAGGATTATTTTCAATGAAAAACTTTATAAAGTACTAAGTACAACTATTGTGATATAAAGTAATTAGACTCTCACGCACTCTCTCACTGGTTAACAGACATACTTCTAACACACCTGCTAACACATTGAAGGTAAACATACCGCTTATGCTTCGATCTCACCCAAATGATGTGACTACTCCTTTGGTGGGTAATAATGTTTAATACATATTGTGCATAGTTTTTCGACCGCAGAGGGACTAGGACTCACCAATCCTCCTGGAGTCTCATGTTAATATTGTCAGTGATGTCAATTTGTGGCGTTTTCCTTTCATGTCCAATGCAAAAATGTATCCATTGTAAAACCAAGCACAGTCAATTACTTCGCTTTAGGATTTCAGATCTTTTAACAGTGTAGCATTCATAGGTGTTATGTGGTCCAGCATCTGGAATGTTCGTTTGAAATTTTCTCTCTTTGTTATGATGGACCTGCGAATGTCATTACTTAGGAACTTCACAATCACTGGCCTTGGATGATTTTTGTCTGCAGATGGAATCCGGTGAATCACTGTATACTGTCAACTTTATGATGTCATGTAATTCAAAGCATTATGTGAAAAGGATATAGTTACAAAATCATTTATGGTATATGTGTTTATAATTTATCAATTTTAGAAGTATTCAACATTGAAAAAGTGCCAAAATTTAAATATTTTGATTTTTCCAAATCAATAGGGCATAACATAGCTTTTAAAATTGGTTTGAAAAACACTGTCATGTTGTTTGTTATGTGTTTATAGCATTAAGGAAAGGAGACTGGGTTTATGGGTACTGAAGTTTAATAATGTTAGGCCAATTAAACACGATTGGTTGATTGATTTTGTTTTCCGCCACACTCAACAATTTTTCAGTTACGAGGTGGCATCAAGTTTTTTTATTGGTGGAGGAGAGAACCCAGATACAACGTACCTAGGAATAGACCACCGACCTTCCAAAAGTAAAGTGGGAAACTTTCTCACTTATATTGTCGCGAGCGAGAATCGAACCATTCGCTCTCTAGAGGTGAGAAGTCTTGTGATTTTGAGCATGATGATCTAATCATATGGCCAGGGAGGCCCCCTAAACATGAATTTCTCAGACTCTTTGGCCTGGTGAATTATCGAACTCATTTTTTTTTTTTAATTGATATCTATTTTGTAGAACTGTTATTAAGTGCAGTTGTTATGGTGGACACATTTTTTTATTGTCAATGATAGCATGCATTAGAAATGATGTCAAAATAGATTTGGCTCCTTGGTTTCCATTTTTTTGCTATGGCAATATCAATTGCTTTGCTTCATATAAAATTAAGATTTTATCCATGATCATATCAAATTATATCGACTACATTTTACAAAATCATAATGAAATTAGGACAAGTTTATAATTTTTTTTCATAAAATTACTTATAATTTTTAAATGGAAAACTGCTCCCAACTTGCTACTTTTGTTTAAAGTGTGTTGAAATTACTTTCATTCCTGGAATCTTTTGTATTTTTCTATTGATTCTCACTCACAGTGTTGGTTATTTACATACATAAATTGCATTCAAATGGTTTAAAAAAATTTGAATAAAGTGTGGCATGATAAAGATCCCTCCCTGTTCAAAGACGGTAAGCACCAAGTATAGGCCTAAATTTTGTAGCCCCTCATCAGCAAGGTAACGTCTCCATATGAATGAAACATTGTCGGGTGGAACATTAAAGAATAAAGAATCAATCAGTCCTTATTTTCTGATGATTTTCTTTCATTTTGATTCTTCTTTTCTTTTTTTCAGTAAAGGGACCACACATTGGTCTGACATTTGCTTGTCAATGAAGATCTTATAAATGCTAATCCTGTGAGGATCCATGTTTTTAGAATAGATCCTCAGCACGCCTAGCTTGTCGTAACAGGCGACTAAATGGGATGGTCCTTCGGATGAGACCACAAAAACCGAGGCCCCGTATCACAGCAGTTGTGACACATTAAAGATCCCTCCCTGCCCAAAAACGGTAAGCACCAAGTATAGGCCTAAATTTTGCAGCCCTTCACCAGCAAGGTGACATCTCCATAGAAATGAAACATTGTCGGGTGGAACATTAAAGAATAAAGAATCAATCAATCCTTATTTTCTGATGATTTTCTTTCATTTTGATTCTTCTGATGAAATCCCTATCAATTTCAGATCCCTCAAAACCATTTGCAAATGATGGGGAATGTGAAGGTCAGAATTTTAGTATATCCCTGTTTAGACAGTCATAAGTGTTTAATTATTACAGTGTGTATGTAGTGAGATTCCTGTTACACACATGTAGTGGGATTAAGTCTTTAATTATTACAGTGTGTATGTAGTGAGATTCCTTTACACACATGTAGTGGGATTAAGTCTTTAATTATTACAGTGTGTATGTAGTGAGATTCCTTTACACACATGTAGTGGGATATCAGGAGTTTTTAATCATTCAAGTACACATGTTGTAAATTGCTATTCTGATTAGCTTTATATAGACATTTTCAGTCAAATAATTGTTATCATCCATTAAATTCAGCCACGACATCAGCTGGAGATGGGAAGCCTTGCAAAGCATTCAGATATGTACAAAAACAACACACAGATCATCAGATGACAGGCGCCAATGATGTTGATGAACCTGATACCATTATTGCTGTTGATGATCCAGGTATGTATAGATAGGATATTGTGATATAAAGTGAAATGTTTATTATGTCTCCCTTCTTCCAGGGGGAAATATATTTCAATATGAGTCATATTGACTGAACTGGTATATATGGAACAACATTATTGACAAATTTGACCGTCGATATGAGTGCGGATGGACGGAACAAGTTATTGGAGACAGAGAATGGTGGATTAAACCAAGATGAGGACAAACCACAGATTGCTGTCTCAGACCAAGATAATACAGGTCAGGCTACTGAAAATGAACAAGGTGTTCGAAATAGAAAATTTACCGAACAAGGCAAATTATATAGTGAAAGTCAACTTTCAAAGTGTTACAATAAACTACGAAAACTGAGTATGAAGCTTAGAGACATGATTGAAAATGAAGAAACCACAAAGAATATAAGAGAAATGTACAAAGAGTGGATGATTGACTATGAACATTTCCTTACATCTCACAATGCCCATTCTAAGAGACTTGATAATGAAGAATTGTCACAATACATGGTAACACACCAGGAGAGAGAGTCATATTTGAATGACTGTAAAACAACATTCGAAAATTATTTAACACAACAAGATGTCAAGCGTCAACAAGAATGTTTGGAACGACAGTCACATAGAAGCTCAGAAAATTCTCTATCGAGTGTTATTTCAAGTAAAAGACTAGCGGAAGAAGAGAGGATCGCAGAATTGGCAGCCAAGCGTGAAGTGTTGAAAAAACGAAAGGAACTTGAACTCGCTAAAGTTGCTTTACAGATTCACGAAGAAGAACTACAACTCGAATTAGACTTAGCTGTGTCAGAAGCGAAGACAAAGGTGTTTGATAAATATGAACATGGTGACTTTAGTTCATTTCCCAGAGACATGAAAGTGAAACATGAGCAATCTCGCTCTGTTCATTTTGATACGTTGCCACAACCTGGATATGGGCTCAAACGCGAGCAGTATGTTGATCATGATCCATCAGCACAACCCAGGTACAGACTCGATCCAAGCGCGGATATATTTTATCCCAAGGAGACACAAACCACTCCAACTTTGATGGATCACAGTATGAATTGGTATATGGAAACACCTATGCGTCCAACTCCAAATTCACCTGCTCAGCGTATTCAACCAGACATGAACAATAACTCAGCTCTTCAAGCTGTCGTAAAGAATTTACGGAAACCAATACCCGAAATAAAGAAATTTAGTGGAAATCCCCTACAATACAGAAAATTCTTACGTCAGTTTAATTCCAAAGTGGTGATGAACTGTGACAATGATGAAGAAAAAATGAATTATTTGGAACAACTGACTGAGGGAGAAGCACAAAAAGTGGTATCAGGATACAGTCATCTTTCTGGTGCTAGAGGCTACACAGCTGCGATGAGTCAACTAGAGAAACGATATGGTGATACAGATGTGATCGCGACAGCTTTTATCAAGAAAGCATTAGAGTGGCCTGTGATTCGTGCTGGTGATACAAAGTCGCTTGATGAGTTCGCTCTTTTTCTAGTGGAGTGTCAGAATGGTGCAGAAAGTGTGCTTGCTAGTAGTGTCTTAGAATATTCAGAGAACATTAAGAGACTGATGAGCAAATTACCGCTTTACATGCACGATAGGTGGAGGACTGTAGTTCACCGAAATAAAGCATCACATGCACGTGTGAAGTTCAAGGACTTTGTCGATTTTGTCAACGCTGAAGCTATGAAAGCAACTGACCCAGTTTACGGACAAGAACAATTGAAGAATCTTCATGGAAAGAAATCTAAGACAGTTTCAGCTACGCAAATATCTTGTGACGTCACTGAATCGCAAGAAAATGTGAACTGTACCTGCATATATTGCAACAGTGAAACACATACCCTTGATAAGTGTCACAAAATTCAAACAATTCCAAGAGCAGAACGTGTGGCATTTTTGAAAAGTAAAGGACTGTGTTTTGGATGTGTGAAAAAGGGACATTTAAGTAGTCAGTGTAAAAAGAAACTGAAATGTGCTGTATGCTCAAAACTACACCTTACTATACTACACAATAAAGATCAAGGAGTCGGTAAAGAACAAAACCCCTCAAAGTATGCAATACAAAATTCAGTCTCAACAATTCAAGCTGATATTCCTCACAGTGAACAGAACGTTTGCACCAGTTCAACTGCTCATGAACAGCAAGACGGCAATGTTTCTTGTGCTATGGCCATAATACCGGTGACATTGAAACTGAAAAACAAACCACATCAAATAAAGATGTATGCATTTTTCGATACTGGCAGTAGTGTTTCATTTTGTACTGAGAACATTATGAGACGACTGGGTGCACATGGAAAGAAAACACAGATTACCATAAACACTATGGGAAACACTCAGAAACTGAACACTTATGTCATAAATGGACTACAAGTGGCAGGAATAGCTAGTAAACAAGTGGTGGATCTTCCGAATGTGTACACGAAGGAGTCTATGCCAGTTACAAAGGAACATATTCCTACACGGGATGAAATTCAGAAATGGCCCCATTTAGCATCGATTTCAATACCACAAATTGATGCCGAAATAGGAATAATGATAGGAAACAATGTTCCTGATGCATACACTCCCTTTGATCTGGTTACAGGCCCACATGGCTCACCTCATGCAACAAGAACAAGATTGGGATGGATACCATGGAATGTCATTCGAAATAGAACAACCTTTGATGCGAATCATCTGTGTGTTGAATCTCCAGTAGATGATTCTCACCTTGACATTGCTCTCAAACAGAATATGAACTTTGACTTTCCAGAGCGTTTGATCGATGACAAAAAGGAGAACTCGATTGAAGATAATCGCTTCCTACAGCAGGTTGAAAATTCAATTCACTTTGAAAATGGTCATTATTCTATCACACTTCCTTTCCGTGATCAGAACATTGTGTTACCAAACAATTCAATACAATGTCAACGCAGACTTCAAGGACTGTGCAATCGTTTCAGAAAGGATCCAAAGTTCAAAGAACACTATGAACACTTCATGAATAAGATTATTGTGAATAATTATGCAGAACTAGTACCAGAAGATGAATTACAGAGAAATGATGGGAAAGTGTGGTATCTACCACATCATGGCGTTTACCATCCGAAGAAATTAGACAAAATACGTGTGGTGTTTGATTGTTCCGCAAAGTTTGATGGTATCTCTTTGAACAACCAACTACTACAAGGACCGAACTTGGCAAATGATCTTCTCGGTGTTGTCATTCGCTTTCGACAAGAGAAAATTGCTTTATTAGGAGACATTGAATCAATGTTTTACCAAGTTAAGGTGCCACCCAAAGATTGTGACTGTTTGCGTTTCTATTGGTGGAAAAACGGAAATACTGAAGAGGAGCCGTCAGTATACAGAATGACTGTTCATTTATTTGGTGCTACATCTTCACCAAGCTGTTGTAACTTCGCCTTACAACGAACTGCAGAAAAACATAAAGATGACTTTCCACCGAAAGTCGCAGAGACAGTGATGAAAAACATGTATGTAGATGATTGTTTAACATCAGTGTCGACAAAAGAAGATGCAAAATCTTTGATCCAAGACATTTCTACTCTGTGTCAAATGGGTGGATTTCGTCTCACCAAGTTTCTGAGCAACAGTGTGGAAGTTATCCAGTCGATTTCAGAGGAAGATCGTGCAACCAACATAGAGAAATGGAATTTGGGTGTTGACAGCATCACTGAGCGAGCCCTTGGCATACATTGGTTCGTGATAGAAGACAAACTTGGTATCCATGTTAACATCAAGAATCAACCATTGACAAGACGTGGGATACTTAGCGTTATCAGTGGAGTATATGACCCACTTGGAATTGTGTCACCGTTTGTGCTGACTGCAAAGTTTATACTACAGACTTTGTGCAAAAAAGGAATTGGTTGGGATGCAGAAATTCCTAAAGATGAGCATGTGAGATGGCAGAGATGGTTATGTCAAGTTCAGGAACTGAGACATGTGGCAGTCGATAGATGTTACAAACCACCAAATTTCAAGGATGTCATTTCATGTCAACTTCACTGTTTTGCAGATGCTAGCAATGTTGGATATGGTACAGTTTTCTATCTCAGAATGGTGGATGAAGATGAAAACATACATTGTGCATTTGTTATGGGAAAATCAAGAGTTGCCCCCCTTAAATCGGTGACAATTCCAAGACTAGAGTTAACAGCAGCTACCTGTGCAGTGAAAATTAGTCGCATGCTAGTTAGTGAACTGGACTGTCATATTCATGATGTATTCTTTTGGACTGATAGCATGTCTGTCATCAGATATATTGCAAACAAGAAAACGCGATTCCATACATTTGTTGCCAACCGTTTGGGAATCATTCATGAGGCAACAACACCGAAGCAGTGGAAGTATATTGACACGAAACAGAACCCAGCTGATTTAGCGTCAAGAGGAGCAACTATTGACAAGTTTCTGAAAAATTTGCAATGGTTGCATGGACCAGATTTCCTGTGGAAAAACGATCAAGAATGGCAGAGATGTAGTGAAAGTTTGAACATTTCTCCAGACGATCCAGAAATCAAAGAACCAATCAGTGCATGTCAACAAGCCATGGAATCAAAGGAAGGAATGGAGCGCTTGCTGTCGCATTGTTCTGATTGGTACAAGTTGCTGAAACTTACAGCGTGGCTATTACGAGTTAAAGAATCACTTCAAGACTTTGCACGAGCAAAGATCTCTGGGATCAAGGTGACATCTCAGAAACACTCTATTCATTTGACTGTTGAATTGATGAAACAAGCAGAAAACGACTTGCTTTCTTATGTACAGAGAAAACACTTCAAGGAAGAATTTGATTCCCTGATGAATAATGATGGATCAGGTACGCAGGGAAAACTCAGGAAATCCTCAAAGCTACGCAATTTGGATCCATTTATTGATGGACAAGGATTTTTAAGAGTTGGAGGACGATTAGACCGTGCGGACATGTCATTTGACTCTAAACATCCAATAATTCTACCAAAGGATTCCCCACTTTCAAGACTCTTTGTCAAAGATGCACATCAATCTGTTGGACATATGGGAAAAATTTCCATCTTGACAGTTCTAAGACAGAGATTTTGGATTCTGGGTGTCAATACATTAATCAAGAGACTGATATCGAAATGTGTGACATGCAGAAAATATCAAGGTGCTCCTGCTACACAGAAAATGGCAAATCTCCCTGAGGAAAGATTGAAATCTGATGACCCGCCTTTTTCAAGAATCGGAATGGATTTCTTCGGACCTTTTGAAGTGAAACAAGGGAGAAGTGTTGTCAAACGCTATGGTGTTATTTTCACATGCATGGCTACAAGAGCAGTTCATTTGGAGATGGCATTTTCCCTTGACACTGATTCGTGTATAAATGCGCTCAGAAGATTCATAGCCAGGAGAGGAGTTCCATGTTTTATCAGAACAGATAATGGTACAAACTTTGTCGCAACAGAACGAGAATTGAGAGAAGAAATACAGCGTTGGAACCAACAACAGATACAAAACTTTATGCTACAGAAGAACATCCAGTGGGAATTTAACCCTCCAGCAGCATCCCACTTTGGAGGAATATGGGAGAGACTCATTAGATCTGTCCGCAAAGTGATGTATTCAGTCATGCGTGAACAGAATATTCGTCTCAATGATGAAGGTATTATTACCCTTTTTTGTGAAGTAGAAGGAATTCTAAATGGAAGGCCTATTACAGAGCTTTCAAATGATGTGAATGACCTGAAGGTTCTTACTCCAAACGATTTGCTGCTTCTTAGACCGGGTGAATGTTTTCCTCCTGGAACCTTTTCCAAAACCGACAATTACTGCAAGAGGAGATGGCGTCAAATTCAATATTTGGCAGATATCTTCTGGACAAGATGGTTGCGCGAGTATCTACCACTTTTACAGAAAAGACAGAAATGGACAGATTCTAAGGAAAATGTGAAAGTTGGTGATATTGTGCTTGTCGTGGAAAATTCTCCCCGCAACATGTGGATCATGGGTCGTGTTTTGGAAGTGATCAAAGACAAAGAAAATGTTGTGCACATTGCGAAAGTAAAGACCGCATCTTCAGTGTTGACGCGTCCGATTGCGAAACTGTGTCCTCTTGTGGAAATGGACTGTTAATAAGGGACTTGAAAGTTACTTTGAATTTGATTGAACTGTAACTTATTTAGATTTTGGCCTCACTTGAATGGTTTGATAATTGCGTTTTTGTATAAAACCCAATTAAGGGGGTGGTATGTATCGGCCAATCCGGGATTTTTGTGTTGACAATACTGTTTTTGTTTGTTACTACGAGCGCGCCATATATCAGTGTTAGAAGCGTGCAAAATATTTTCGATTGTCAACATGTTGTATATTGAGAATACCAGTGTCAACCAAATTTGTCAATAATGTTGTTCCATATATACCAGTTCAGTCAATATGACTCATATTGACTGAACTGGTATATATGGAACAACAATATTATTTTTGGTCTTTCTGTCTGACCATCCGTCTGTGTGCAACAAAATCTTGTGGACTCCTGGATGGCTTAACAGTTAGACTTTAACCTTTGTACAATGTTTGCCATTTGTAGATGTACATATTGTTGGGACAGGAAGATGTAATCATTTTTCTAAAAGTTGCGGTGGATCTAAGAGGAGTGGAGGATGTAAAATAGCTTGTGAACGCTTTTCCTCCAATATGGCTTATCAGATAGATTTGAAACTTTGTACAATTTTTCATTGCCATTTGTAGATGTGCATATTTTGGGGACAGGAGGATTCAATTTTTATCCTTAAAGTTATAGTGGATCTAAGAGGAGTAGAGGATGTAAAATAGCTTGTGAACACTTCTCCTATATTGTAGATTAGAGTTCATAATGTCTATAATGTTCCTGTTCATGCTTTCTCCTCCATACCATGCATTACATTAAGGAGAGGATGTTTAATTTGGAGCACTTTCAATTTGGAGAGAAGGAGAGACATTGTATGGGGGAGCATGGAGTTACCATCATGTCTGTTCTTCTGTCTATCCAAGGTCATATCTCCTAAAATCAATGATATATATTCCTTGGAATAGGAACCTTTTGACCAAGATAATTTGATAAAGGTCAAGGTCTCTCAGAAAGTATACCTTATTTCAGGAAAAAAATTATTTATTTCAACAGTTTTTAAACAGGTATTGATCGTATATCTCATAAGTAAGTAACAGGTAAATGACTTTCAGACAAAGATCATGCAAGGTCAATTTGTAAAGTCAGTGTCCCTCACCTCATCACATACATTATTTATATATATGTATGAAAAAACAAAACAAAAAAAAACAAAAAACATTTAATTGAACAATATTTCAAGAGTTATTGATCACTGCAAGTCATTTGTCATATTAAGTTGTTCATTGTATAGGTGCAGTTGGGGGAACATTCATCAGTTCTACTACTATTCTTGTGAAATAATATTGTTATCATTCCTTAATTTCAGCCACAACATCAACTGGAGATGAGAGGCCTTGCAAAGCATTCAGATATGCATCCATACAACAGACACATCATCAGATGACAGGAGTCAGTGATGTTGATGAATCTGATACCATTATTGCTGTTGATGATCCAGGTATGTATAGATAGGATTCTGTGTTATAAGGCCATCCTTAAAAAATGGTTGTTTGAAATTGCTGTGTGGGTATTTCAGACCCAGGAGGGAGGAAGAGAATTTATGTTTTTTTCTTTGATTTTTTTCTTTGAAATTAAACAATATATAACCAACCATCATTAAAGTTGATTTTGAAATTAATAATAAAAAACACAATATAAAATTGTGCACCTATTTATTTTTCAGATTTTTTTCCCTTTGATTTCTGAAACCAACAAGCTAATAATGACTGTTCAAAATTTAGTGATAAAATACTCCAAACTTTCGACTGGAAACTTTTGACAAAGTTGATTGTTCTAATGAATAATTTGCTGGATATTGTGAAGATGTCTTTCAACGTATTTTATGTAAATTATGGTACTGACTTTCACCTCATTATCTATGCAACACACACAAAGAAATGGACACTTTCAGGATTGTCATTTAGAGACCTGGCACTAGGCGATTTCTCGCCTTTCTCTAGTTAAAACAAAAAACATCATTCTATATTAATTCAGTGAGTGGCATTTAATATTGTCTGAGTCATGACAAGAAAATTCTGTTAAAGAAAGAAATTGTTCTGCTAAATCCAGAACTTTGAGAAAATAGATCGGGATTTGTGTTATCAAATGAAATGTTTATTATTACAGTGTGTATGTAGTGAGATTCCTTTACACACATGTAGTGGGATATCAGGAGTGTTTAAATATTACAGTGTGTATGTAGTGAGATTCCTGTTACACACATGTAGTGGGATGTCATAAGTGTTTTATTATTACAGTGTGTATATAGTGAGATTCCTTTGCACACATGTAGAGGGATATCAGGAGTGTTTAATTATTACAGTGTGTATGTAGTGAGATTCCTGTTACACACATGTAGCAGGATGTCATAAGTGTTTTATTATTACAGTGTGTATATAGTGAGATTCCTTTACACACATGTAGTGGGATATCATTCAAGTACACATGTTGTAAATTGCTATTCTGATCAGCTTTATATAGACATTTTCAGTCAAATCATTGTTATCATTCCTTAATTTCAGCCACGACATCAGCTGGAGATGAGAAGCCTTGCAAAGCATTCAGATATGTACATATTTAACAGGCAGATCATCAGATGACAGGAGCCAATGATGTTGATGAATCTGATACCATTATTGCTGTTGATGATCCAGGTATGCAGAGATATGATATTGTGATATAAAATGAACTGTTTATTATATCTCCCCTGTTCCAGGGGTAGAAATATTATTTTCGGTCTTTCTGTCTGTCCATCTGTCTGTGAATCACAAAATCTTGTGAACTCCTATGAATCTTATCAGATAGACTTGAAATTTTGTACAGTGTTTCACTGCCATTTGTATTTTCCTAAACGTTATGATGGATCTAAGAGGAGTAGAAGATGCAAAATAGATTATGAATGCTTCTCCTCCTATATGGCTGATCAAGCAGATTTAAAACTTTGACAAATGCTTCATTGCCACTTGTGGATGTGTATATTGTCGGAACCGGAAGATGAAATATTTATCTATATATCTATAAAGATATATAGATCTACGCGGGATGGAGGATGGAAAATAACTTGTGAAGACTTCTCCGATATGGCTGATCCGAGTTCATATTTTCTATAATGTTCCTGCTCATGCTTTCTCCTCCATACCATGCAGTACATTAAGGGAAGGAAATTTAATTTGGAGCACTTTCAGTTTGGGGAGCAGGAGAAACATTTCTTTTTCACCAAAAACTATCACTGGTTATTACAGTGTGTATGTACTGAGATTCCTGTTACACACTGTGTGTGACACATGTCTTGGGAAGTCCTAAGTGTTTAATCATTTAAGTACAGGTGTTGTAAATTGGTATTCAGAATAATTGTTAATGCTCCCCGAAAATTTACAGGGGAAGATATAGTCATCATTATGCCTGTCTTTCTGTGTGTCCAATATCCAAGCTCACATCCCCTAAATTTGATCATACATATTCCTTGGGTCAGGGATTTTCGACCAAGATAAGTTGGGAAAGAACATGGCCTCTCAGAAAGTATACCTTATTTCAGGAAAAAAAATATTTATTTCAACAGGTTTTAAACAGGTATTGATCGTATATCTCATAAGTAATTAACATGTAAATGACTTTCAGACAAAGATCATGCAAGGTCAATTTGTAAAGTCAGTGTCCCTCACCTCATTACATACATTATTTATATATGAAAAAAAAAATGAAAAAAAATTTAATTCAACAATATTTCAAGAGTTATTGATCACTGGAAGTCATTTGTCATATTAAGTTGTTCATTGTATAGGTGCAGTTGGGGGAACATTCATCAGTTCTACTACTATTCTTGTGAAATAATTCTTATCATTCCTTCATTTCAGCCACAACATCAACTGGAGATGAGAGGCCTCACAAAGCATTCAGATATGCATACATACAACAGACACATCATCAGATGACAGGAGCCAATGATGTTGATGAATCGGATACCATTATTGCTGTTGATGATCCAGGTATGAATAGATAGGATTATGTGTTATAAGGCCATCCTTAAAAAATGGTTGTTTGAAATTGCTGTGTGGGTATTTCAGACCCAGGACGGAGGAAGGGAATTTATGTTTTTTTCTTTGAAATTAAACAATATACAACCAACCATCATTAAAGTTGATTTTGAAATGAATGATGAAAATCACAATATAAAATTGTGCACCTTTTTATTTTTCAGATTTTTGTCTCTTTGATTTCTGAAACCAAGAAGCCAATAATGACTGTTCAAAATTTCGTGATAAAACACTCCAAACTTTCGACTGGAAACTTTTGACAAAGTTGACTGTTCTAATGAATAATTTGCTGGATATTGTGAAGATGTCTTTCAACGTATTTTGAATATTAAAACTGTAAATTATGGTACTGACTTTCACCTGATTATCTATGCAACACACAAAGGAATGCACACTTTCAGGATTATCATTAAGAGCCCTGGCACTAGGCAATTTCTCGCCTCCTATATTGAGTAAAATAGCTGCCTACTTTCTCTAGTTAAAACCTGTCATTGTATATTAATTCAATGAAACACTGTACAGTTGCAGTTGCTAAGTAAGCCATTCTAAAAACAATGTTTTCCTTTTTTTCAGTAAAGGGACCACACATTGGTCTGACATTTGCTTGTCAATGAAGATCTTATAAATGCTAACCCTGTGAGGATCCGTGTCTTTAGAATAGATCCTCAGCACCCCTAGCTTGTCGTAACAGGCGACTAAATGGGATGGTCTTTCGGATGAGACCGCAAAAACCGAGGCCCCGTGTCACAGCAGGTGTGACATGTTATAGATCCCTCCTCGTTCAAAGACGGTAAGCACCAAGTATAGGCCTAAATTTTGCAGCCTTTCACCAGCAAGTTGACATCTCCATATGGATGAAACATTGTCGGGTGGAACATCAAAGAATAAAGAATCAATCAATCCTTATTTTCTGATGATTTTCTTTCATTTTGATTCTTCTGATGAAATCCCTATCAATTTCAGATCCCTCAAAACCATTTGCAAATGATGGGGAATGTGAAGGTCAGAATTTTACTATTTCCCTGTTTAGACATGTGAGTGGCATTTAATATTGTCTGAGTCATGACAAGAAAATTCTGTTAAAGAAAGAAATTGTTCTGCTAAATCCAGAACTTTGAGAAAATAGATCGGGATTTGTGTTATCAAATGAAATGTTTATTATTACAGTGTGTATATAGTGAGATTCCTTTACACACATGTAGTGGGATATCAGGAGTATTTAATTATTACAGTGTGTATGCAGTGAGGTTCCTGTTACACACATGTAGCAGGATGTCATAAGTGTTTTATTATTACAGTGTGTATGTAGTGAGGTTCCTGTTTCACACATGTAGTGGGATGTCATAGGTTTTTAATTATTACAGTGTGTATGTAGTGAGATTCCTTTACACACTTGTAGTGGGATGTCATAAGTGTTTAATTATTACAGTGTGTATGTTGTGAGATTCCTGTTACACACATGTAGTGGGATATCAGGAGTGTTTAATCATTCAAGTACACATGTTGTAAATTGCTATTCTGATTAGCTTTATATAGACATTTTCAGTCAAATAATTGTTATCATCTCTTAAATTCAGCCACGACATCAGCTGGAGATGGGAAGCCTTGAAAAGCATTCAGATATGCACAAAAACAACACACAGATCATCAGATGACAGGAGCCAATGATGTTGATGAATCTGATACCATGATTGCTGTTGATGATCCAGGTATGCAGAGATATGATATTGTGATATAAAATGAACTGTTTATTATGTCTCCCCTGTTCCAGGGGTAGAAATATTATTTTTGGTCTTTCTGTCTGTCCATCTGTCTGTGAATCACAAAATCTTGTGAACTCCTATAAATCTTATCAGGTAGACTTGAAATTTTGTACAGTGTTTCAGTGCCATTTGTATTTTCCTAAAAGTTATGATGGATCTAAGAGGAGTAGAAGATGCAAAATAGATTATGAATGCTTCTCCTTCTATATGGCTGATCAGGTAGATTTGAAACTTCGTACAATGCTTCATTACCACTTGTGGATGTGTGTATTGTCGGGACAGGAATATTAAATTTTTATCTATAAATCTATAAAGATATAATAGATCTAGGAGGGATGGAGGGTGGAAAATAACTTGTGAAGACTTCTCCCATATGGCTGATCAGAGTTCATATTTTCTATAATATTCCTGCTCATGCTTTCTCCTCCATACCATGCAGTACATTAAGGGAAGGAAATTTAATTTGGAGCACTTTCAGTTTGGGGAGCAGGAGAAACATTTCTTTTTCACCTAAAACTATCACTGGTTATTACAGTGTATATGTACTGAGATTCCTGTTACACACTGTGTGTGACACATGTCTTGGGAAGTCCTAAGTGGTTAATCATTTAAGTACGGGTGTTGTAAATTGGTATTCAGAATAATTGTTAATGCTCCCCGAAAATTTACAGGGGAACATATAGTCATCATTATGCCTGTCTTTCTGTCTGTTCAATATCCAAGCTCACATCCCCCAAATTTGATCATATATATTCCTTGGGTCAGGGATTTTCGACCAAGATAATTTGGGAAAGATCAAGGCCTCTCAGAAAGTATACCTTATTTCAGGAAAAAATTTTATCTATTTCAACAGTTTTTAAACAGGTATTGATCATATATCTCATAAGTAAGTAACAGGTAAATGACTTTCAGACAAAGATCATGCAAGGTCAATTTGTAAAGTCAGTGTCCCTCACCTTATCACATACATTATTTATATATAGAAAAAAAAAATTTAATTCAACAATATTTCAAGAGTTATTGATCACTGGAAGTCATTTGTCATATTAAGTTGTTCATTGTTTAGGTGTAGTTGGGAGAACATTCATCAGTTCTACTACTATTCTTGTGAAATAATTCTTATCATTCCTTCATTTCAGCCACAACATCATCTGGAGATATGCATACATACAACAGACACATCATCAGATGACAGGAGCCAATGATGTTGATGAATCTGATCCCATTATTGCTGTTGATGATCCAGGTATGTATAGAAAGGATTATGTGTTATATGGTCATTCTTAAAAAATGGTTGTTTGGAATTGCTGTGTAGGTATTTCAGACCCAGGAGGGAGAAAGGGAATTTATTTTTTTTTCTTTGAAATTAAACAATATACAACCAACCATCATTAAAGTTGATTTTGAAATGAATGATAAAAATCACAATATAAAATTGTGCACCTATTTATTTTTCAGATTTTTGTCTCTTTGATTTCTGAAACCAACAAGCCAATGATGACTGTTCAAAATTTCGTGATAAAACTCTCCAAACTTTCGACTGGAAACTTTTGACAAAGTTGACTGTTCTAATGAATAATTTGCTGGATATTGTGAAGATGTCTTTCAACGTATTTTGAATATTAAAACTGTAAATTATGGTACTGACTTTCACCTGAATATCTATGCAACACACAAAGGAATGGACACTTTCAGGATTGTCATTAAGAGCCCTGGCACTAGGCGATTTCTCGCCTCCTCCATTGAGTAAAATAGCTACCTACTTTCTCTAGTTAAAACAAAAAACATCATTCTATATTAATTCAATAAAACACTGTACAGTTGCAGTTGCTAAGTAAGCCATTCTAAAAAGAATGTTTTCATTTTTTTAAGTAAAGTGACCACACATTGGTCTGACCTTTGCTTGTCAATGATGATCTTATAAATGCTAACCCCGTGAGGATCCGTGTTTTTAGAATAGATCCTCATCACCTCTAGCTTGTGGTAAGAGGCGACTAAATCGGGTGGTCCTTCAGATGAAACCACAAAAAACAAGGATCCATGTCACAGCAGGTGTGACACGTTAAAGATCCCTCCCTGCTCAAAGATGTTAACAGCAAGTATAGACCTAAATTTTGCAGCCCTTCACCAGCAAGGTGAATGAAACATTCTCTGGTGAAACATTGAACAATAAGAATCAATCAGTCCTTACTTTCTGATGATTTTCTCTAATTTTCATACTTCTGATAAAATCCCTATCAATTTCAGATCCCTCAAAACCATTTGCAAATGATGGGGAATGTGAAGGTCAGAATTTTACTATTTCCCTGTTTAGACATGTGAGTGGCATTTAATATTGTCTGAGTCATGACAAGAAAATTCTGTTAAAGAAAGAAATTGTTCTGCTAAATCCAGAACTTTGAGAAAATAGATCGGGATTTGTGTTATCAAATGAAATGTTTATTATTACAGTGTGTATGTAGTGAGATTCCTTTACACACATGTAGTGGGATATCAGGAGTTTTTAATTATTCAAGTACACATGATGTAAATTGCTATTCTGATTAGCTTTATATAGACATTTTCAGTCAAATAATTGTTATCATCCCTTAAATTCAGCCACGACATCAGCTGGATTTGCCTTGCAAAGCATTCTGATATGCACAAAAACAACACACACATCATCAGATGACAGGCGCCAATGATGTTGATGAATTTGATATTATTATCGCTGTTGATGATCCAGGTATGTATAGATAGGATATTGTGATATAAAGTGAAATGTTTATTTTGTCTCCCTTCTTCCAGGGACAAACATATTATTTTTGGTTTTTCTGTCTGATCATCCGTCTGTGTGCAAGAAAATCTTGTATATGAACTTGTATATGGCTTATCAGTTAGACTATAAACTTTGTACAATGTTTGCCATTTGTAGATGTACATATTGTTGGGACAGGAAGATGTAATCATTTTTCTAAAAGTTGTATTGGATCTAAGAGCAGTGAAGGATGTAAAATAGCTTGTGAACGCTTTTCCTCCAATATGACTTATTAGATAGATTTGAAACTTTGTACAATGCTTCATTGGCATCTGTAGATGTGCATAATTTTGGGACAGGAGGATTCAATTTTTATCCTTAAAGTTATAGTGGATCTATGAGAAGTAGAGGATGTAAAATAGCTTGTGAACACTTCTATATGGCAGATCGGAGTTCATAATGTCTATAATGTTCCTATTCCTGCTTTCTCCTCCATACCATGCATTACATTAAGGGGAGGATGTTTAATTTGGAGCACTTTCAATTTGGAGAGGAGAGACATTGTATGGGGGAGCATAGAGTTGCCATCATGTCTGTTCTTCTGTCTATCCAAGGTCATATCTCCTAAAATTGATGATATATATTCCTTGGGATAGGAACTTTTTGATCAAGGTAATTCGACAAAGATCAAGGTCTCTCAGAAAGTATACCTTATTTCAGGAAAAATGTCTTTATTTCAATAGTTTTCAAACAGGTATTGATCATATATCTCACAAGTAAGTATCAAGTAAATGACTCACTCAAGTCATTATGGAAAGGTCAGCATCCCTTAATAGTCCAGTCAAATTATTCAAAATATGACCAAACCTTAACAAAATTGCAACAGAATTTATTTTAGCATAAATTTACTATTTGATACCTATATTATTATATATCAAAAGTCTAGAAAAATCTAAGCCGGCAAATTCATGAAATTTGGGTGAAAACATGCGTTTTTCATTCAAAAATTGTGAAAAATGAGAAATATGATTTTTTTTTCTTTAGAAATGTTTTTAATGAACATAACATTTAAGCTTATTTAATAATAAGAAGAAAAATTGTTGAATACCAAGGCATAGTGAAGTCTACGTCAATAAATTTAAGAAAATTGTGTGAAAATACGTTTCTTAATTCTAAAAAATGTGAAAAACAAGAAAATATGTTGCATCGTTTTTATTGTCGATTAAATGGGAAAAATTCATTGTCGATTAAATGAACAACACACACACACACACACACACACACACACACATATATATATATATATATATTGTAAAACAGAAAGAGAGAATCCTTTCATACATCAAAAGTCAAGAAATATCAAAGATACTAAACAAGTGACATTTGGTTGAAAACATGGGTATTTAACAAAAGTCGAGAAATTTAACTTCACTACATATTGCCCTACACACAATTTGAAAAGAAGATATACTTTCCTACACCCTAAGTCTAAAAAAAAATCCCCGCTGGAAAAATCAGAAAATTGGGTTAAACATGCAATATCAAAATTCCAAAACTGGAAATAGATATAAAAGAGAAACAGTTTCTCTTTGCGTATTGGATGATAGTTGATTTAATCTTATGTGTAAATTGCTAAAATGAAAATATTACATAATGATTTACACTGGCTATCTTGTGATCACGGCACAAAATATTGTCTCTTTATACATTTTAAATACAAATCATAACAGTTTCAAAATACATTCAAAATAACTTGAAAAATATATATTCGAATGATTATCTATCGTCCAAATCAGAAGACATCAACGCAGATGAGTTTGAGCAGCTTACACCATGACATTCTCCACATCCTGCTGAACATTCAATGCCATGTTTTCGACAGGTACACTTTTTCGAGTCACAGTTAAGTTTGCATTTACATCGGATCACTTTCAGCAGTCGTTCGGGAGCTGGAGGCAGAGTACAATTGATTGGTAAAAACATGTTATCATCGGA
The DNA here is from genome assembly GCA_024699665.1 of Ostrea denselamellosa. Taxonomy (NCBI): domain Eukaryota; kingdom Metazoa; phylum Mollusca; class Bivalvia; order Ostreida; family Ostreidae; genus Ostrea; species Ostrea denselamellosa. The sequence continues at coordinate 431,064 of JAMZEH010000025.1, forward strand.
TTCATACCATCCGTAATCTTTAGGGTCTAAGTTATCTCCCTCACCGATCCACACTTTAGTTTGATAGTACGATCTCATTGAATGTAGACTGGCAGCATCAGAAGTCGGTGGTAATGTTTGGACCTGAACAAAGATGTTTCCAGTCACAACCTTGGAGGCAAATTTCCTATAGCGCAGCAAATCCAAACCTTCGTACTGTGCTCCTCCATAAAGACATGCTATTATTTCCTCACCAGCTTGAGCAATTTCTTCCTTTGTAGAGGACAAAATTATTTTTTGTGCTAGATCTTTGACATACACTGAGGATTTGAATTTTTTGTAAGCAGCCCCCTTTCCTACTCCAAACATACGAGACGTAGTATCACAACCACTTATGGCATGAAGGAACGGTAACAATAAGCACATCTCTTCTCCAATATCTTGTTTTGTTTTCTGAATGTTCCATACTTTCATTCTTTTGGTTGACTGTTTAGGTTCAGGCCGAAAATAAAGGGCGCAAGAATTCAAATCACAATGGTAACAAAGTAGTACCAATAAATCCGTATCCTCCCCAATAACAGTCACTTTCCTTGATTTTGCACATTCCACAGCAGTCTGAACAATCTTCACATCAGCATCATCAGATGCATGCACGACTGTGTAGTTGTTTTCAAGTAACCTGGATCCAAGCATTTCAATAGAACGTTGTTTGTTGAACCTATTTGCAAGAAAATTATCCTTTTTCATCTTGCATGGCATGTCCTCAGAAAAATCAACTTTAAGAGGATTTATTCCATTTGTGCGTCTGATATGGGCTGTATCCATTGCTGTGGGACCATCTGGATATCCATCAAACACCACTGTAGCAGACGGGTAGTGTTTGTGAACATAATTAAGGTAAGATTGGATAATGTCACAAAATTTGTCACCTCGCTGCCAAGGGATTCTGTGCAAGAGTGAGCCACCATCTAATACGTAATATGTATCCTTCTGTGCTTCTGGTACATTATCATCATTTACTGTATTTTCCCACAGTATATCAGCAAGTGTTGACTTGTGTGCCTCACGAGGAAATCCATTAGCATCAAACAATGAAGATGGAATGCCACACAGTTCATAGTGGTATACTTGCGCTATCTGGTGTGACGTTTTTCTCACAAAGGACTTTTTGAATCTCATTTGGATTGGTGTAGATTCTTCTGCACTCTTTATGTACATATTGACCAGTCCGTACATTACATGTGAACAAGGTAAAGCTCTACGGTGAGCTTCAGTGTTGTTCTGTTCTTTTAGGTTCGATAGATTTATTTCATATCAACACCCTGGACATAATGAATTCCTTTTCTTACAATATGTCATGATTTGAATTGCTTTGGACATAAGTTCAGGATCAATGGTTTGGTCCATTAGCGGATCCAAGGGGGAGGGGTCCTGACCCCCCCCCCCCCCCCCCCTTTTTGAAATTCACCTAAATTTTTTTTTATATGGCAAAGAAAATATAATGATGTCTCAGGAACATAAGACAACGAGGAACTGATTTATATCTTCGATAACATAATTTTAAGGTCATTTCAAATATTGAATTAATTTTTGTTTTATTTAACGTCCTTTTTCAACATATATTTGGTTATATGTAGATTGTAGGACTTAATCGTGATATTGTAGCAACAATTGAGCAGTGGACAAATGTCTTGTTCAAGGACAATTGCATAGCCCCGGTGAGGAGTTGAACGGTGCTAGAAGTATAAAAATGAAATAAATGAACTTTAATGCAATTTCAATTGGATATCAAGACCACGTGGTCTCCCCTTGTGAAAAAGTATCCTATTAGGACAAGGGCATCTAAATTTACCTTATTTTAATTAGAAACATTCGAAAAAAAATTCGCGCCTCACTCCGCGGTAATATTTATGACACCCTTATTATTGTCCGACCTTGGACCCCCCCCCCCCCCTTTTTTTTCCATATTTCTGGATCCGCCCATGTGGTCATCATCATGGATGATTAAAAGGATAATTGGGTGTAGTTCTCTAAATTGTGTTTGTAAATCCCTTAAAAGCACTTAGTTCAATGTGTTTTGAAAGACTTGAGATACGATAATTTTCCAGTAAATAAGCTTTTTTTTTGTTTTGTTTTTGTTTTTTTTGTTAGTTTGCGCAATAAATACAGTGCTTACGGAAATGTAAACAGGTGATTTCCTTCACCCATATACCGGTATACCCCAATCGATTTGTCACGATTTCAGTTCCAGCGTTATATATATATATATATATATATATATATATATATATATATATATATATATATAATGTACGATAATCGTTTACTAGTAATTCATCTATACCCGTATGATGATGACATTATTTGAATAGCTACCATTTATAATTAATCAGGACTTAGGATTTATCCCTGATTATATATTCTGTATATTTCATGTCCGCGGTCTGTAGAGAAGTCCTCTGACAGTACCCCTTGCTTGTAAAAAAGGAGATTAGATGTAAATGTAGCAGTCCACTGGATGAATGAGGCAGGTGTGCACAGTAACACCCCCCCCCCCCCCCCCCCCTGCTCTATGACTGGAAGCGCCGAACATGTATCCTCCCATATGTATAAGTTATACCTCTCGCAACAAAGTTGTGGGGGTGTACTGGAATCGGGTTGCCCGTCTGTCTGTAGGTGAAATGGTTTCCGGGCTTTAAAGTGTTATCCTTTTCACCTAGAGTCAACATACCATACAGAATCCCCATGCCACGAAGGTGATCCCTATCAATTTTGGGGTCTAAAGGTCATGTGTACTAGATTTTGAAGTAGCAAAATGGCTTCAATACTCTCACACGTTACCCTTTTCACCTGGATTCACCATATCCCACATATGACCTACCCATGGGACGAAAATGGTCCCTACTGATTTTAGGATCAAAAGATCACCCTTTGGGTGTGGCAGATTGGAGTGAGCGAGGGGTATTCATAGTGAGCAGTGCTTACAGTACCTCTTGTTACGGACTTGATATTATCTGCTTTGGGACCAGAGTATCTAACGAGAGTTGCATGTAGCACCAAATTAACATACTCGTAAATTCAAATAATTGAAGACATCTTTAATTATTCAAAGATGAATATGATCAATGCGTTTGATGTGCGCAACAATTCAATTAAAGATATCTTCAAATAATGAATGATATCTTCAATTCTGAATTATTGCGCTCATTACTGAATTGATGATGGCATTGGTTATTTCATTGAATTGAATTGATGCTCTCTTTCGCTGAATTGATAACAATGAATGAATCTATGCGCGCTACAATTCAGTTGAAGAGAACAATAATTATTACTCTCTTCAACTGAGTTAATGATATGATTGATTCATTTGATGCGCGCAATGATGCTTTTTAGAAAGAGCAATTACATAATTAGAGATATTTTCAACATATCCACAACTGAATTAATGATCTCTCTAATTGAACTGTTGCCATCTTTAAAAGAATCGATGCCTGTATTAATTCCCTATATAAAATCGTTACAAATCATTAAAGATATCTTCAATTGATTTAAAGAGATCATTATCATTTATACCGAGCTCTAAATTAATTATTGTAAGCAATATTTCCACCTTATTGATGCTCTCATCAATTGAACCAATGCCCGCTTCAATTCAATTGATGAGAGGAATAAATGAATTGGTGCACCGATCAAATCACTTATTTCTCTCATTAATTCAGTTGATGCGCGCATTAGTTCGTTTAATGAAAGCAGTAATTGAATTGAAGAGCACAGTAATTCAATTGATGCAATAATCGATTTGATGCGCGCATTAATTCAATGAAGGTAGCAATAACTGAATTGATATCTTCATATAATTAAATACATGAATATATTTAATTATTTGAGTTTATGCTAATGTGGCGTTCCACATAGATCTTTTTTGCTTGCTTTGATTGAATATTATATATATATATATATATATATATATATATATATATGTGTGTGTGTGTGTGTGTGTGTGTGTGTGTGTGTGTGTGTATTGATTGATCAATCATCAAAGGAAATGAAGAATCAATCAATCTATCCACACACGCTAACGCCTATCAAAACTTCAATACTTAGATTTATGCAGAAATCCAATTTTTCCAGGGGAGGAGCTTCCAGTTTGCGAGGTGTGCGCAAACACAAAGTAAAAATTTGAAAATTTCAAAATATCAGTGGGGTTTCTGGACACCCCCCCCCCCCCCCCCGGATATGCTACTGTCTATATCTGTCCGTTTAACCATAGACTACATTAGAAAGGATTCATTGCACAATTCATGTAAAATTTGATGTCGAAATAATTCTATTATCGAATATGTAGTCAGTTTTCCTGTGTGTATCTGATTTTTTTCTGAGGTAGTGGGATTCATGTGATCACGTGGTCAAAGTAGTGGGTTTCAGGCAAAATGTCAAATTTTTATTATTCGTATTTAAAGAATTTCAAACCCCACAATGTCATTAGAGTGTAGCAAATAAAAGAATTATGAACTCTGTTCCTTTCAATTCCACTAGGAAAGTAATGTAGTGTAATTCAGGTGTAATGTAATGTGTAGCGAGATTCAGGTGCTTACAAGTGTGTGTGTGTGTGTGGATGTCTAGAAATGTGGATTGTGGATAGGGAGGTTTTTTATGGGAGGGGGAGAGAAAACGACAAACAAAATTCAAAGAGGGCAACATTATGGTAGCTAGATGTTTAGTATGCTTATGTCTAAAACAAATGTCAGGAAATGTTTAGTATTTGTCTGGGAAAGTCTAGTATATGTCGACAAACAAAACTTCACTTCTCCACGTATTACATCAACTTTTACACAACATATTGTAATTCAATAACGCATACATGACATATGAAATACAGACAGGTATATCACATGACTATTTCTACTTATAGATCTGACTGCTCGTTTTCCGGATGTGTAGGCCACAAAGACTGGATTCAAAATGCTTTGACATCATTTATCATTACAGAAAACCTTCATCATGATTTTGAGTACTACTATTTTCAGATGCCTAACGTATTGCATATATTTCCAATGTGCTGCTTCATTTTTATTTTTCAAATGCTGAAGCACAGCTAAATTTTAAAACAAATGCTCTCCTTTCATACAATTAACAGACGATTACGAAACTAAAGCTAATCGTTCAGAATTGATTGAGGCAACGTACCGAATTGCAAACGTGGAATTACATATTGAGTATTGAAACAATAAAGAAATATTTATTACCAAATGAAATCGACATTTCAAAATATCATAACTAAATGAATAAGAATTGCAAACATTGTATTCGTGGTGTAGGTAGTGGTGTACTATTGTGCGTACCTTACAAAATCCCATACTCGATTTCTTAAATCGGTAAGGGCAATTCAATAATTTGATTCCATTCACAGCATCAAACTAAAATCTTTCCATTCCCTTCCATTCTAAAAATAGGGGGGGGGGGGTTACCAAATTCATCTTTAGGTGCATACACATAAAATAGAAAATGGTGATTGTTAAACAAGAGGGCGGTAACAACATCACCATCTATAGATTCATCAAGGTGTGTAATTATATCATATAACAAATCAACATTTAAAGTAAACTGCAGATATTATTGATATGAACTAGAGCGACTGATTTCATAACTGATTGTTGGTTAAGGGTCAGGGTTAAATTCAACACAGCCTAATATCAACAATTGATCTTTAACAGTGTGAAAATAATGAAGGTTTATGATCAATGCATAACAAATCAAAAAATAACATTCCAGAATTCCATGGCATCCAATTACAACTTTACTTTTAGGATTGATTAAACGTATCGTGAACTTTTACAAACTCAGTCACTTACAAGTATCGTGAACTTTTACAAACTCAGTCACTTACAAGTATCGTGAACTTTTACAAACTCAGTCATTTATAAGTATCGTGATCTTTTACAAACTCAGTCACTTACAAGTATCGTGAACTTTTCCAAACTCAGTCATTTATAAGTATCGTGATCTTTTACAAACTCAGTCACTTACAAGTATCGTGAACTTTTACAAACTCAGTCATTTATAAGTATCGTGAACTTTTACAAACTCAGTCACTTACAAGTATCGTGAACTTTTACAAACTCAGTCACTTACAAGTATCGTGAACTTTTACAAACTCAGTCACTTACAAGTATCGTGAACTTTTACAAACTCAGTCACTTACAAATATCGTGAACTTTTACAAACTCAGTCACTTATAAGTATCGTGAACTTTTACAAACTCAGTCACTTACAAGTATCGTGGACTTTTACAAACTCAGTCATTTATAAGTATCGTGATCTTTTACAAACTCAGTCACTTACAAGTATCGTGAACTTTTACAAACTCAGTCATTTATAAGTATCGTGAACTTTTACAAACTCAGTCACTTACAAGTATCGTGAACTTTTACAAACTCAGTCACTTACAAGTATCGTGAACTTTTACAAACTCAGTCACTTACAAGTATCGTGAACTTTTACAAACTCAGTCATTTATAAGTATCGTGAACTTTTACAAACTCAGTCACTTACAAGTATCGTGAACTTTTACAAACTCAGTCACTTACAAATATCGTGAACTTTTACAAACTCAGTCACTTATAAGTATCGTGAACTTTTACAAACTCAGTCACTTACAAGTATCGTGAACTTTGCCAAACTCAGTCACTTACAAGTATCGTGAACTTTTCCAAACTCAGTCACTTACAAGTATCGTGAACTTTGCCAAACTCAGTCACTTACAAATATCGTGAACTTTTACAAACTCAGTCATTTATAAGTATCGTGAACTTTTACAAACTCAGTCATTACTTCACGTTAAAATCCACATTTGTACAGCTAATGAACTAGATAATAAAATATCAGGAAAATGAGGGGCAAAGTAACTTATTACAGTTTTTAATTTCCACTACAATGCATATCGACCAATGTAGTGCAATCGAACAATGTTCATGCTTCAACACAGTTATATACTTCTTGTATCATAAAAAGACTTCATATCTGCTTTATATTGATTCAATATCATTTATTTCTGCAACTTGAGTCAAAACCAGATATTATTTCAGCATTTTCATCATTTAAAAATGATCGTGAAAAACCAATGAGATGTAAAAATAACAATTCTGTGTAGGGATTGGATCAAAACATATAGACGAAAAATCAAATGTAAAAATAAACATATTTACAACATAGAGAAGTGATATACACAAAACATCCATGGGCCACATCACTCACCTGAATCGCCTTTGCTCATTATAGTATTTAAAAATCCCCCCCCCCCCCGATATATTAGCAGATAAAAACTTTGATCTATTGTGGCGCCACCCTACCACTTGGGATCATGATTTTTACAACTTAAATCTGCATTATGTCAGGAATTATGCAATGAAAAAAAAACTTTTATGGCACAGTGGTTGTTGAAAAGGAGATTTTAAAAGACTTTCACTATATATTCGCATTTAAAACCTCGATTTCGTATTGTGGTCCCACCCTATCCCCCAGAGACCATGATTTTTACAAACTTTTTTTCTGCACTATGTCAAAGATGGCGAGTAAATTTCAATGTTTTTCTAGCCCATTGATTCTTGAGATGATTTTTAAATGACCCCACCCTATTTTTATTTATTTATTTGATTTTTGTGATTAGCTCCCCTTTGAAGGAGACATGACCCTTTATTTAAACAAACCTGAATGCACTTCACCAAGGATGATCTGTACCAAGTTTGACTGAAACTGACCCGCTGGTTTTGAAAAAAAAAAGGATGAAAATGTGAAAAGTTTACAACTACGCCGCCAATTACAGACAACAAAGTTTTGATCAGACAAGCTCAACTGAGCTAAAATTGATGGGTAAAAATCCTGTAAATAAATGACCAAAACTCATAAGAAATCATTAAAAAAAAATGGTGTGAATGCAAAATTGGCCTCTAAGTGAAAACCCAGATTGATCATGAATAGTGGTAGAAATAAAATAAAAATAACATTTCCTTAACTTTAATTGGCATCTCATGTAGAACGAAAAATAAAAGCTTAATAAATAATTAAATGTATGCATTATAAATTGCGCAGAATGAGATGCTAAGTAACATACATACATATAAGATCCGAATGTACGATTGTGCTTTAATGTTCAAGATATCTATACACAATGTTCTGCACACTGTTCATCTGCGCAGCGTGGATGTGACCTTTCTTACTTTGAAGTCCTCAAGGTCGCTTAAGGTGGATATTATGACATTTTACCCTGTAAGAGTTTACACTATGAGCTAACTATAATAGGTCCAACGTATTAGATAGCACGCCCCTTTAACAAGTTTCCCGGCTTCATTGACTATACCTGACCGTCTATGAGCTTCATTGATGAACATTTGTATTGGTTTCGTTCATTTCATTTAATATATGTCAGTTACTTTTCCAAGAAAATACATTTGTCCGTCCCTTTACGAAATAAATTGCACAATAATGTCATGAGAGGGCTGGGTACCATTTAATGAAACAGCTAGTCTTTCGACTCTGTCGGTCCTCCCAATTTGATCCAGTTTGGCAATACGTCAGGGCCCAAGATATATCTATTCTCTACAATCAAGATGATTTTATCCATATTTTCATTTTTCTTCTCAGGAATTCCAGACAATTTTAAGAACGTGTGTCTTGAATATTGTTCAATATCATCCATCCGCATCTCCATATTCTGTACCCGTCTTGCTAGTTGGGATACTGAATTGTGACGAACATCACTATTGGCATTTTTGAAGCAATCGTTTTCCAAGATCAGTTCGACTATTTTTGGTAATTTGCTCGTTTTTTAATTTTTTTTGGTGTGTCTTTGTTTTGTTTTTGTTTGTTTTGTTGTTGTTTTTTTTGTTTTGTGTTTGTTTGTTTGGTTTTTTTTGTTTTTGTTTTGTTTTTGTTTTTTTCATTTTTTTTTTTTTTTTTTTTTTTTTTTTTTGGTTTGTTATTTTGGAGTTTATATAGCTGATTGGTATTGCTATTATTCATGGTGGCGACATTTAACCTCCTAGGCAAAGCCCAAAGCTGATATTATAAGTAGTTTAACAAAAGTAACACTGTTCCAGCTATATACACAGTTCTTGCTATATAGAAACAATCAACGGAAATATAGCCAAGTAGCTCAAACAAGGACAACGTCACAACTGTAGAATCGCTGAACTGGAACTCTGATCCGCTTGGCCATTGAACATAGACTGCAACAAAGAAATTAATAAATATACATGAACTTGTAACTTCACAGATTTTCATCCATCATTTTCGTAAAAATAATAACAACACTACATTAATACTCACAAAAACTCGAATGTTGAGTTATCTCATTGTTGTACAATGGTTGCTTCGTTTGTCTGGCACGTGCATATTGAAACGAGACCTATGTTAAACGCCTACTGATTTATGCTGCAAGAGCCATTCTGTTTTAACGCTTGGGTGTCTGGGTTGTTTTCAATACGAAAGCTGGCTTGAAGTATTTGAAGCTGTTCCTTCGTAAACGAAGATCGAACCCGTTTAGTTTTTGTTGTTGTCAGTTCACCTCGGAATCTGAAAGTATCAATTAGTTATCTTCAATATTACATTATTCTGATTAATGAATTTAGCTGTAGTATATATAGCCGGAAACCTCTCCATATCTTCAGATATTTTTTTGTTCATATGCCGAGGAACCCATTCCATTATAATCATTTTCAGCCAATCTTAAAAAAAAAAACAAACAACTTTTAAACATACAAATCGACGTCGGAGTTAAAAAGCAAGAGACGCGGACATAACCAACATTTATTCCATTTTTATTAGGTGGTATTTGAATAGTAAGTCTTGTGTAAGAAAGGATATTCGTTGTGACAATTTGTCGTATTACACTGTTGTTGGATGTATATTGTTCAAGGACATACGCGATATTTCCCGCTGAAATTTCACGTTGATTCTGTTCCGAGAACAAAGAATTGGGGTAAGTTACCATGTCTGTTTTAGGGTTACATTATTAGGGTAGTTCTGTGTGTTGCATGTACAAATGTAAATTCAGCTCTACTATGCAAATTGACGTTACTGTAGTACAGACGAGAAGTTTTTGGGACTAAAGGGTACTACAAGTTATATGATCTAACCACTGAGCTTCTAAGGCTGATGGGTGGGGATCCGGGTTATTAGGATAGATCCTCTGTACCCCTTGCTTGTCATAAACAATCCTACATAACAAAATGTAAACATTTTAAAGAATAATTCTTCATATCGAAAAGGTGAAGACATAATAATAATCATTTCAAAAACGCCGCATATACTCTTAAGGTCCCTCTCGAGAATTTTTTAACACTCATATGGAGACGTCACCTAAGTTGCTGGTGAGTAACTCCAAAATGAGGCCTATGCTCGGCGTTTACGGCCTTTTAGCAGAGAGGAATATTTATCGTGCCACACCTGCTGTGACACGCATTCCAAAGACTGTCCCATTTAGTCACCTCTTACGACAAACAATGGGTACTGAGGATCTATTCTAACCTGGATCCACACGAAACCATTCGCGGTGTTATGGCACGGGTGATTGATATATATGAACGCCGAAATTAACTCAAGCTGTTTTATTTTCAATCTTCAAGAGTTATTATGACAATATTGCTTAGTTACAAATGTTGCTTTACAATTCAACTATGACATCAAAAGCGCCAAATTATATTTACGCTTTAACAAAAATCACCGTGACGTCATAATATAACGTTATTAAGTATTACGGGAAATTCAAAAACGCACAGCCTACTTATGATCTGTGCACGATGTAAAATATACAATAAGTACAATAGTAATGGTATGTTTTAGTTGAATGGCAAGTCATTACATATAGCAGTTAACTTTTGACCTATGTGTTAACAATCAAATAAAACTGTTTTATAATAGAGAAAGTGTTTTTGAATTATATAAAGTTCGACTGCGTAAAGTTCTAAAGTTCCCCTGCGTCACCCTTTAAGCGAGACCTTTAGTGTACTTTGACCCCTGTCGATGGGAATTCTGTTCAAAGGCATCACGTACAAAACAGGTAAATAAACACACTCTGTCCCTGCACTCCGTACCCAGGCTAATTCTCGTATTCTCCAACTGCATTTAGACCACTTGGTTCCAAATTCACTGAAGTTGAGAAACAAAGAGGTTCATGGGCCACATTGCTCACGTGAGTCACCTTGATCCATAGTTAAAGATCTTCCTTATATATTTGAATGTAAAACTTTGATTCCCTGTCTTGCCCCCCCCCCCCCCCCCCCGAAGGGATCATGATTTAGCAAACTTTAATTTCCTCTATGTCAGGAAGCTTCCATGTCTTTTGAACTTCTCTGACCCATTGATTCATAAGAGAATATTTTTTAAAGATTTTCCTATGCATGTATAATTTCGATACCCTACTGTAGCCAATCTACTTCCGGTGTCATGATTTTAAAAAGCGTTTTATTTGCACTATGTCAGAAAACTTGAGAAAGCGATTTTTAAATGACCCCACCTTATTTTTTGCATTTTTATGATTATTTGTGATTATCTCCCTTTTGAAGGAACATGGCCCTTCTTTTGAATACACTTAATCCCGTTTACCAAGGGCGATTTTTAAAATTTGTCGTTTTATTTTCGCTATTATCTCCCATTGGAAAAGGCTGTTGTCGTTCGTTTGTACAAGCTTGAATCCCTCTTAACTTAGGACGCTTTTTGCCAAGTTTGAATGAAATTCGACCAGTGTTTCTGGAGAAGATGAAAATGTGAAGTTTACGACTACGATGGGCAACGGGAAATTTTGATCAGAAAAGCTCACCTGACCCTTCGGCTCAGGTGAGCTAAACAGAGAAAATAAAATTAAGAAATATTTCTGAATATTTTCAGTTTCAATAGCACTCATAGAAAGTACTATGTACCTGGCGTAGTCATGTCTGTTGTAAGATGCAGATTTCCGGGGGATGAAGAAGAATGCAGGAGACACTATACCAGAGACAGTCTGCATGTCAGCATGTCGTCAATGACGAGAGGGAAATATCTATCTAGGATTAGTCAATCATATCCATCTTAACATAATGATATTTTCTAGTAAATAGTTCTATTTCTTCCTCTATTTCCCTTCCATATATGACAGCTACGAACGACACATTTTTAGTCTGCACTACACTTGTTTAACCGTCATACATTGAAATTGGTGTTCTAATTCAATTCACTTCAATTCAATTTTTATAAATAAGCTTTACAGCGTCAATCCATACAGAACAAGATGCCAACTACAATACCAAGTGCACTTTTTCTTTTAACAGAAAAGTTACAACTTTGAAATACTAACCGACTCAACAACACACACAAGCTGTTCTGCTAACTCTATCAAATAAAGACGACGAGTGGGGATTTATACCTCATAAATCTTTTTCATCACCCTATGTTAGTCCCTGAACTGGGTAGACAGAATGGTATTTTTAGTTATAAAAATGAAGAAACAAATTTGAAATAAATGGTATCATGTACAATTACCAAAAAATCACATTAAAGTTAATGTAATCAATTACTAGAACGTGGTTTATACTGTTGTATCTGTGTACGTGTTTACAAACATTTTCGCTTTTTCATAAAGTCATTTATATTCATGTGCCATTTTACTTATTTCCAGAAATCTCGACGTCCAATTTTTCACAATCATCGTTCAAGAAAGACCCATTCACAGGATAAAATTTTCCCTTTCAGTGAACTGAAAGGTGACTGAATGATAACTGAATAGTCACTGAAAAGTACTTTTCATTCACCTTTCAGTTACCATTCCCTTATCATTAAGCTCAATGAATGGCAGTAACATATCAGTGATCATTCGGTCAGGTTTCAGTGACCATTCAGTCAGGCTTCAGTGATCATTCAGTCCGTTTTCAGTGACCATTCGGAGGTTTAATAACTAGTCTTATATTTCCCTGACCATTAAGTCAGGAATCTTTCTGTAATTGTTTACGTACATTATGTAGGTACTCATTTCCGAGTCTGCTCTTGTCTCTTTCACTAATTGTTTTGTTGCTTCAATGATATATGTTTATTTCATTGAGCAGTTTGTACGTCTCTAGTTACATATAAATGACATGAAATTTTCATGATCTACATTCCTGTCACTTTCAATTTGCAGTCATACACACTACCTCAGCATTCATTTCGTGAATGTACAATAAAATCCCTGTTAACGATTTGTTGGTTTCACTGTTCATACAAATAACTTTCATAGATTATCTACCTATGCTGCATGACAAATCAAAACTAATACAGGGAGTGAAATTTCAAACAATATTTATTTATTTTTGATTAGAGCAAAGCATTTTTCACCTTTATCAAACATAGCAAAAACTGAATAATGTAAATGACTGAAAAATTAAGTTCATTTGCATCGTATTCTGTATTCAGACTCTGACGAAACTTAGATAGGTATCACTTCCTAATTCGATTTCATTTTGGACATGCACAGTAATCAGCCGTCATCCAATGTTTGCAGAGTAATCTTCAGTACATCTTTTCTACTAAAAAAGAGAATATTAAATGAATATGGCTATATAACACCACCAAACAGATGATTTTCACACACACACACACAAATAATGATAAAATGGGGGGAGGTAATGACCTAAAGATGATGCACACAACGAAGACGATTTTAAAAGAAAAAACAACCACCAACTCCCCAAAAAACTAACCCTAACTAACCGTAATAATGAGGATGTGCAAATGTTGCTGTGGTATGCAGTATCAAAATAGTATGATGACGTATCTAGAATAAAAAACGTAAACGGTACCTATTTTGATGCACCAGATGCGCACTTCGAGAAATAATGTCTCTTCAGTGATGCTCAAGTCAAAAATGTTGGAAATCTGAAATAAGGAACAAACTTGGTACAGCTGAATGGGATAAATAGTCAATGGACAGTCACAAGACAAACATTCAGGTTGACGTTCTCTGTTAGTAAGAGTGTTTCAGTTTTGAATAACTGATATGGATATATTATAACTTGTCATGGCGTTTCTGTTCAACGTTACATAGAATGTTTACTTCGTTTTGAATAGAATAAAATTTACTTCCGTCGTAGAAATCCCAATATAGTTCCCTCATTCCGAAGTCGTGTATCCCAGAGAAGTGTCCATAGATCATTGTCTTCCCACAATCCTTCTCCAAATGGTGCCATGTCTCCTGATGGATTCATCATCTTCCCACAATCCTCCACAAAGTGATTTCATATTTCCTGATTGAGTCATCTCTCTAGAAAAATCGTCAATCACAGGTGGCATGGCCACCAGTGTTTGAACTCCAAAATGCCCCATTAATCAATGCTCTTCTTGCTCAAATTTACAATAATATGCGAAGACACTTCATTTCACCCATATTTGCTAAACCATTTCATTCCTATCAACCTCGTGGGCAACCGGGTTAGAATAGGTCCTCAGTGTACCCCTTGCTTGTCGTAAGAAGCGATTAAATGGGGTGGTCCTTCGCATGAGACCGCAAAAACCGAGGCCCCGTGTCACAGTAGGTGTAGCACGATAAAAATCTGGACCTGCTCAAATGCCATAAGCGCTGAGCATAGACCTAAATTTTGCAGCCCTTCGTCGTCAAGATTGACGTCGCCATATCAGTGAAAAATTCTCAAGCGGGACCTAAAACAATATACAATAAATCAATCATTGCTATCAAAGATGTGTCAAATTCATAAATGTTTTTCCTGTGCTGTTCCTCCAATGATACAGTTATGAAATATGATTTGATTTGAACATAATTTATTACATAGATATTGTAACAAAAGGATTAGGCACTCTCCTATGATAATCATTTATACACAATAATGTTCACCAAATAAAACACAATGGTATCAAAAGTCCAATTATGATTAGATTAATTGCATAAATCAAGTAGATCACCAATCATGTCAGTAAATATGTATGTACAAAACACAATATAATTTACATGTAGTGCGTACAATATAAACGCAATAAGATACAGTATTAAATAAAAAATAAAGAATAAATGCACATTAGAAAATAAATACTCGTTTTCGTTGGTACTGATTGAATTATCTCCCCATAATAAAACATGTGTGTCAACTATATGTATTTATCCATTCTAACACACCCAGTCGGCGCGGGTTCGATTCTCGCTCGCGCCGATATATGCGAGAAAGTTTGTCAGTTTACTTTCGGAAGGTCGGTGGTCTCTTCCCGGGTACATTGTATCTAGGTTCTCTCCTCCATCAATAAAAACTGGACGCCACAAAATGTCTGAAAAATTGTTGAGTGTATTTCGCACATGAGAATAAGAAATGGTAGACATCTTCTGTTTTACCGCAAGTACACAAAGAATTGTCAATTACGTTGATTCTAAATAAATCTATATTCAATGTACAGTTGTGTCTTAATCTCTATGAATTACATTCCAATAGCATTCACCGAAAGAGAAAGGGATGAAGGGGTAATTCTAAATGAGCTACGTGTCATGAATTGTCTTTTTTCTAGGGGCAAGGAATTCCATACACGAATCACTCGTTTAATCTGCACTTAGGGATGCAATAATAATGTCTGGTAACGTAATTTGATTCGTGTGAAGGAATGCTTGGTATGATTTCTTTCAGATACTCGGGTACCACATCGTATGAATTTGAAATATAGTTACTCTTAATTTTGCCATTCTTGTAACGAAAAGTGAAACATTAAATAGGGAGGAGGGATGGCGTTGGCAACACATGCATGTTTTGAATGCTAAAAAAAAAAAAAAAAACAGAAAAAAACTGACCTTTAATCTGAAACGCAAAACAAATTTTATCACACAGTTTAAGTTTAGTATTTAAAAAAAAAACACAGCATAGATATATTACTCTTGGGTTGGGGTGCTAACTATATTTCCGCTGTACACCTTGTTTTTTATATTGATGAAAT
Organism: Ostrea denselamellosa; assembly: GCA_024699665.1. Taxonomy (NCBI): domain Eukaryota; kingdom Metazoa; phylum Mollusca; class Bivalvia; order Ostreida; family Ostreidae; genus Ostrea; species Ostrea denselamellosa. Next base: position 446,976 of record JAMZEH010000025.1, read on the forward strand.
ATCGAATATTAATTAGCTGGAAATTATGTTACAGATTAAGCCTTTAAATGAGCAAGGAAGAAAACAAACACAGTATATGAGATCAACTAATGCAATAATGCTTTAGAAACTTCATTTTTCTATAATGTACTATTTCATTTGTCATATTACTTTACTTAGTATGATGCTATTTTATAAACTACATTTACTTTACTATTTTACTTCCCGTACCAAATTTACTGTACAATTTTATTGATACAGAAATTTATCAATGCTATTTACTATTTTATTGGATGTACTATTTCATTTACTGTAATATTATCTGTACCATTTTCTCTACTGTATTAACACATTTACTACTGTGAAATAGAGATCTAATTAGAAATGTGAAATAGAGGCTCAAAATAGCGACAAAAAGACAACACATTCTTTGTGAATTTTCAAAAACCACAGAGACTCAAAACAACTTGCCACAGAATCTTTCTAAGTCTAATATCTAATAATATATCATTTTTTCAAAAATTATCCTTTACATGACAATCACTGTAAATCAGTCATATCGTGTGTATTTGTGCCGCTAAGCAATTCCACATGTTCCACTTTGTAAATGATTATAGCAACGTCAGCCGCACGTTTTATTTCCTGCATAATTGGTCCGACGACGACCGCCCCTAGGTTAAAACCGGTCAAATAATTCTTACACAGCATTCTCGTGATTTGTTGGTGATTTGTTTTATTTCATAAAGTTTCCTTTTCATAAGTAAGAATATTAATGGAAAAATGGCGTTAATATAAATATATAGTGATATAGAATAGATTCTTAAAATTATAGACTCACAGGACCACTAACCCCACACTACTATTAATCATAGAATAATCCTTTCCATTCTCCTTAATATGTATATAATGACGCCAGATGTGTAAAGTGAAAGAATTCTGAGATCGTTTAACCTTTAACTTCAAAAAGATTATGAAATACTCCAAAAACACCATACAATCCTAAAATTATCCTACCTGTGAAACTTCAAAACTACTTAAATCCCAATTCTTTTGATAAATGCGTATGATAAAAATTTACCCGTGAACGGAAAAAATAATGATCTTTATCTGGAAATATTGATGGCTCAATTGGGAAATGAATTTTGACAACAAGGATAAGGAAATTAATTTATTTTGTGGAATGTGCAATTTAATGCAAAATGTTCAAATCGATACATCGGACAAACTGGTTATATTCACTCAGAACTCGCATGTACTGACACTTCGCTGATATCAAAGCTGTCAATCAAAAGAAGCTTGTGTCTCGACATTTTACGTCACAAAGCACTACTTCAGTGAATACGTCACGATCACACACAGCACAGGATATTCAGATCACGTTGGTTATGAAAAACAACAATAAAAATAAAATCTATTCAATAAGTCAATCAATACGCTCAATCGGTTATTGGTGATTTGAATGATGATTTACTCTTTTCTACATAACGGTAATTTCTGACATATTTCCTACAATACGAATTTCTTCCCAAGATAAAAATGTTTTACAAATCAGCCATACCAATAAAGTAACTGGTCCCTATGATATTAACCCAACACGTTTAGCACAGACTTCGAATGAACTCGAGACCCTAATTTAGTAGGCTTTACAATCTGTCATGTCAACAATCAATGGAAAGTAGCTATTGTAATATCATTGCATGGCATAAAGTCAGAGGAGCTTGTTAGTAATGACAGAGCTTTATCTCGAATTCTGGTCGATGAATGTTTCATTTACCGTTCAGTTTTATTTGCTTTAATACTGTATAGAGTTTTTTCACCTTACTCCCATACTTGCAAAGGTCTTTTTCAGTTTTAAATTCGCCCAGAAACAGTCGTTTTAAAAGATAGAAGATAATTTCACCCATGCAGTTCTGAATTCACTCATTGACACCGAAAAAAAAAATGGGAGAATTTTTTTCTACAAGATAGTATTTCATTTACTCTGAACTATTTCACTTTAATTACTATTCATAATGTATCATTTTATTTATTAGAACTCTATCGTAATATTCTATTCACTATGCTAATAGTGAAATAGGGAGGGGTATAATTGGAAATGTGATTAGGGATTTCAATTAGCAACAAAAAGGCAACGCATTCATACTTTGAAAATTCTCATAGAACACAGACTTAAAATCTGGAATTCAAAACACTCTAATCACACACCGTTTTTAAGTCTAGTATCCAAGAAAATCTTTATCGTATAAATGTATTGCTCTCTCGTTACTAATTGTATACCTTTGTGTAGATAGCTACTTATATAATTATATGAAATTCCAAATATCATGAGCTGGAAATGATTGTACATAGAAACCTTTATTTAGTTTTTTTTTTAAATTCATCGTATAAATACCTTACTTTCTCACTAACAGTATCCCCTTCTCCACCTAATTATTCATATTTATAAATGAACTTCGATAAGATTATGCAATAATCCTAAATCCGTAACATACCTTAACTTTTTTTGTGATTTTGTAACCTCAAAATTACATAATCGTTTTCATAAATACACAATGGAGTTTTCACACTTGAACAGAAATATCAGAACATTGAGTGACCTGGAAATATAGCTGATGTTTCTAGTAAATGAAATGAAAAATGAGGGAGAGAGTGAAGCAGAGGGTGAGTAGAAATAGAATATTAATGGGAGGATTACGGTTACTAACGTCTAAATATATAATTTATAAATGAATAGATGAACAAAATGAATGAAAATATATTTTAATTTTTATCTGTTACAAAGAGGTCACAGGAGAATATGAATATATACGAGAAATGTTTCAAAAACATGTATGATCCCTGTGTGTACAAATGAAAAGGATTTATACAGAGGTATCATATCAGCGTACTGTATACACTGTGCTGTTAGGTTAACTTTATCATTGGACGCCTTGCTTTATTCACTATCCTATTTTCGTTAGTGAACTATTTTCTGAAATATTATATTCATCGTACAACTGTGAAATAGAAAGGAAGGGATATAATATAAATGCGAGACAGGGCCTTCAGTTAGCAACAATAAGACAACACATTCATACTTTGAAAATTCTCATAAAACACAGACTTAAAATCTGGAACTCAAAATAACTGTAATCACACACCGTTTTTAAGTCTAGTATCCAAGACAATCTTCATTGTATAAATATATTACTCTCTCGTTACTAATTGGATCCCCTTATGTAGATAGGTATTGATGTAATCTCGTTTTATATAGGAAGCCTTTCTTAAGCTTTTCTTAAATTTAGAATCCATGAAAATGGTATGAATTATTCTCTCTTCGCATTTACAGTATCCCCTTGTACACCTACTTATTCATATTTATAACTGAGTTTCGATACGATTACCTAATAATCAGAAAACCCATAACATACTTAAACTTATCTTACCACCTCAAAATTTCATAATCCTTTTCATAAATACACAAGGGAGCAGCAATTTTAGAAAATACCCCTCAAAAATACAACTGATCTTTCTAGCAAAACAAACGAATAAAAACATAAGTTACCCTATCATTATGAAATAAAAATAAATTTATGTAATTTGTTGAATAAATGAAATGACACATGAGGGAGATGGTGAAGGAAAGGGTGAGTAGAAATATAGAGGATTAAGGTTATTAAGGTTGTTCTTGTCTAAAGCGATCAAACAATAAAGTTACTCTATCATTAGAAAATCCAATATAGATATATGTAACACAATAAATATATGAATAAATGACTGAAACTAGATTTTAATTCTTAACCGTTTCAAAAACCCACAGATGAATATGGATATACAAACATGTATGACCCCTTTGTTGTAGAGCTCAAAAGGATCTTGGGACTTATATAGATGTATGATGTTAATGTACTATATCCTGTGTTGTTTGGTTTCCTTTATTATATTATTGAACGTATTATTTTATTGAATGTACTATTTTCGTTATTGTACTATTATATTTACTGTATCATTGTGAAATAGGGAGGAGGGACATAATTGGAAAATGTGATATAGGGCCTTCAGTTAACAACAAAAGGGCAACACATTCATACTTTGAAAGTTCTATAAATACAGACTTAAAATCTGGAACTCAAAACACTTTAATCACACACCGTTTTAAAGTCTAGTATCCAAGAAAACCTTCATCGTATAAATACATTACTCTCTCTCGTTACTAATTGTATCCCTTTGTGCACCTAGTTACTTATTTAATTACATGAAATTCAAATATCATAAATTGGAAATCATTTTACATGGAAAGCCTTTTTTTAGCTTTCTTAAATTTAGTATCCAAGAACGTTGTTATTATATAAATATGTTATTCTGTCATTCACCCCTGGTACACCTACTTATTCATATTTATAAATGAACTTCGATAAGATTATGCAATAATCCTAAAACCCGTAACATACCTTAACTTTTTTTGTGATTCTGTAACCTCAAAATTACATAATCGTTTTCATCAATACACAATGGAGTTTTCACACTTGAACAGAAATATCAGACTGGAAAGATAGCTGATGTTTCTAGTTAATGAAATGAAAAATGAGGGAGAGGGTGAAGCAGAGGGTGAGTAGAAATAGAATATTAATGGGAGGATTACGGTTACTAACGTCTAAATATATAATTTATAAATAAATAGATGAACAAAAATGAATGAAAATATATTTTAATTTTTATCTGTTACAAAGAGAAGGTCACAGGTGAATATGAATATATACGAGAAATGTTTCAAAAACATGTATGATCACTGTGTGTACAAATGAAAAGGATTTATACAGAGGTATCATATTAGCGTACTGTATACACTGTGCTATTAGGTTAACTTTATCATTGGACGCCTTGCTTTATTCACTATCCTGTTTTCTTAAGTGGATCATTTTCTGAAATATTATATTCATTGTATCCCTGTGAAATAGGAAGGAGAGGTAATAATTTGAATGTGAGACAGGGCCTTCAGTTAGCAACAATAAGACAACACATTCATACTTTGAAAATTCTCATAAAACACAGACTTAAAATCTGGAACTCAAAATAACTGTAATCACACACCGTTTTTAAGTCTAGTATTCAAGAACATCTTCATTGTATAAATATATTACTCTCTCGTTACTAATTGTATCTCTTTGCGCACCTTGTTACTTATTTAATTATATGAAAATTCAAATATTATGAATTGGAAATCATTTGACATGGAAAGCTTTTTTTAGCTTTCTAAAATTTAGTATCCAAGAACATTGTTATTGTATAAATATGTTATTCTCTCATGAACCACTTGTGCACCTACTTATTCATATTTCTATAAGATTGTGCAATAATCCTAAAACCCGTAACATACCTTAACTTTATTTGTGATTCTGTAACCTAAAAATTAAATAATCGTTTTCATAAATACACAATGGAGTTTTTACACTTGAACAGAAATATCAGAAAATTGATTGACCCGGAAATATAGCTGATGTTTCTACTAAATGAAATGAAAAATGAGGGAGAGGGTGAAGCAGAGGGTGAGTAGAAATGAATATTAATGGGAGGTTTACGGTTACTAACGTCTAAATATATAATTTATAAATAAATAGATGAACAAATATGAATGAAAATATATTATCTGTTACAAAGAGCCATAGAGGAATATAAATATATACGAGAAATGTTTCAAAATTATGTATGACCCCTGTGTGGAAAACGAAAAGGATTTATACAGAGGTATCATATTAGCGTACTGTATACACTGTGCTATTAGGTTAACTTTATCATTGGACGCCTTGCTTTATTCACTATCCTATTTTCTTTAGTGGACCATTTTCTGAAATATCATATTCATTGTATCCCTGTGAAATAGGAAGGAGAGGTAATAATTTGAATGTGAGACAGGGCCTTCAGTTAGCAACAATAAGACAACACATTCATACTTTGAAAATTCTCATAAAACACAGAGACTTAAAATCTGGAACTCAAAATAACTGTAATCACACACCGTTTTTAAGTCTAGTATCCAAGACAATCTTCATTGTATAAATATATTACTCTCTCGTTACTAGTTGGATCCCTTTATGTAGATAGGTATTTATGTAATCTCGTTTTATATAGGAAGCCTTTTTTAAGCTTTTCTTAAATTTAGAATCCATGAAAATGGTATGAATTATTCTCTCTTCGCATTTACAGTATCCCCTTGTACAACTACTTATTCATATTTATAAATGAGTTTCGATACGATTACCTAATAATCAGAAAACCCATAACATACTTAAACTTATCTTACCACCTCAAAATTACATAATCCTTTTCATAAATACACAAGGGAGCAGCAATTTTAGAAAATGCCCCTCAAAAAATATAACTGATCTTTCTAGCAAAACAAACGAATAAAAAGATAAGTTACTCTATCATTATGAAATAAAAAATAACTTTATGTAATTTGTTGAATAAATGAAATGACACATGAGGGAGATGGTGAGGGAAAGGGTGAGTAGAAATATAGAGGATTAAGGTTGTTCTTGTCTAAAGCGATCAAAAAATAAAGTTACTCTATCATTAGAAAACCCAATATAGATATATGTAACTCAATAAATACATGAATAAATGACAGAAACTAGATTTTTATTCTTAACCGTTTCAAAAACCCACAGATGAATATGGATATACAAACATGTATGACCCCTTTGGTGTACAACTCAAAAGGATCTTGGGACTTATATAGATGTATGATGTTAATGTACTATATCCTGTGTTGTTTGGTTTCCTTTATTATATTATTGAACGTATTATTTTATTGAATGTACTATTTTCGTTATTGTACTATTCTATTTCCTGTATCATTGTGAAATAGGGAGGACGGACATAATTGGAAAATGTGATATAGGGCCTTCAGTTAACAACAAAAGGGCTACACATTCATACTTTGAAAATTCTATCAATACAGACTTAAAATCTGGAACTTAAAACACTCTAATCACACACCGTTTTAAAGTCTAGTATCCAAGAAAACCTTCATCGTATAAATATATTACTTTCTCGTTACTAATTGTATCCCTTTGTGCACCTAGTTACTTATTTAATTACATGGAATTCAAATATCATAAATTGGAAATCATTTTACATAGAAAGCCTTTTTTAGCTTTCTTAAATTTAGTATCCAAGAATATTGTTATTATATAAATATGTTATTCTGTCATTCACCCCTTGTACACCTACTTATTCATATTTATAAATGAACTTCCATAAGATTATGCAATAATCCTAAAACCCGTAACATACCTTAACTTTTTTTGTGATTCTGTAACCTCAAAATTACATAATCGTTTTCATCAATACACAATGGAGTTTTCACACTTGAACAGAAATATCAGACTGGAAAGATAGCTGATGTTTCTAGTTAATGAAATGAAAAATGAGGGAGAGGGTGAAGCAGAGGGTGAGTAGAAATAGAATATTAATGGGAGGATTACGGTTACTAACGTCTAAATATATAATTTATAAATAAATAGATGAACAAAAATGAATGAAAATATATTTTAATTTTTATCTGTTACAAAGAGAAGGTCACAGGTGAATATGAATATATACGAGAAATGTTTCAAAAACATGTATGATCACTGTGTGTACAAATGAAAAGGATTTATACAGAGGTATCATATTAGCGTACTGTATACACTGTGCTATTAGGTTAACTTTATCATTGGACGCCTTGCTTTATTCACTATCCTGTTTTCTTAAGTGGATCATTTTCTGAAATATTATATTCATTGTATCCCTGTGAAATAGGAAGGAGAGGTAATAATTTGAATGTGAGACAGGGCCTTCAGTTAGCAACAATAAGACAACACATTCATACTTTGAAAATTCTCATAAAACACAGACTTAAAATCTGGAACTCAAAATAACTGTAATCACACACCGTTTTTAAGTCTAGTATTCAAGAACATCTTCATTGTATAAATATATTACTCTCTCGTTACTAATTGTATCTCTTTGCGCACCTTGTTACTTATTTAATTATATGAAAATTCAAATATTATGAATTGGAAATCATTTGACATGGAAAGCTTTTTTTAGCTTTCTAAAATTTAGTATCCAAGAACATTGTTATTGTATAAATATGTTATTCTCTCATGAACCACTTGTGCACCTACTTATTCATATTTCTATAAGATTGTGCAATAATCCTAAAACCCGTAACATACCTTAACTTTATTTGTGATTCTGTAACCTAAAAATTAAATAATCGTTTTCATAAATACACAATGGAGTTTTTACACTTGAACAGAAATATCAGAAAATTGATTGACCCGGAAATATAGCTGATGTTTCTACTAAATGAAATGAAAAATGAGGGAGAGGGTGAAGCAGAGGGTGAGTAGAAATGAATATTAATGGGAGGTTTACGGTTACTAACGTCTAAATATATAATTTATAAATAAATAGATGAACAAATATGAATGAAAATATATTATCTGTTACAAAGAGCCATAGAGGAATATAAATATATACGAGAAATGTTTCAAAATTATGTATGACCCCTGTGTGGAAAACGAAAAGGATTTATACAGAGGTATCATATTAGCGTACTGTATACACTGTGCTATTAGGTTAACTTTATCATTGGACGCCTTGCTTTATTCACTATCCTATTTTCTTTAGTGGACCATTTTCTGAAATATCATATTCATTGTATCCCTGTGAAATAGGAAGGAGAGGTAATAATTTGAATGTGAGACAGGGCCTTCAGTTAGCAACAATAAGACAACACATTCATACTTTGAAAATTCTCATAAAACACAGAGACTTAAAATCTGGAACTCAAAATAACTGTAATCACACACCGTTTTTAAGTCTAGTATCCAAGACAATCTTCATTGTATAAATATATTACTCTCTCGTTACTAGTTGGATCCCTTTATGTAGATAGGTATTTATGTAATCTCGTTTTATATAGGAAGCCTTTTTTAAGCTTTTCTTAAATTTAGAATCCATGAAAATGGTATGAATTATTCTCTCTTCGCATTTACAGTATCCCCTTGTACAACTACTTATTCATATTTATAAATGAGTTTCGATACGATTACCTAATAATCAGAAAACCCATAACATACTTAAACTTATCTTACCACCTCAAAATTACATAATCCTTTTCATAAATACACAAGGGAGCAGCAATTTTAGAAAATGCCCCTCAAAAAATATAACTGATCTTTCTAGCAAAACAAACGAATAAAAAGATAAGTTACTCTATCATTATGAAATAAAAAATAAATTTATGTAATTTGTTGAATAAATGAAATGACACATGAGGGAGATGGTGAGGGAAAGGGTGAGTAGAAATATAGAGGATTAAGGTTGTTCTTGTCTAAAGCGATCAAAAAATAAAGTTACTCTATCATTAGAAAACCCAATATAGATATATGTAACTCAATAAATACATGAATAAATGACAGAAACTAGATTTTTATTCTTAACCGTTTCAAAAACCCACAGATGAATATGGATATACAAACATGTATGACCCCTTTGGTGTACAACTCAAAAGGATCTTGGGACTTATATAGATGTATGATGTTAATGTACTATATCCTGTGTTGTTTGGTTTCCTTTATTATATTATTGAACGTATTATTTTATTGAATGTACTATTTTCGTTATTGTACTATTCTATTTCCTGTATCATTGTGAAATAGGGAGGACGGACATAATTGGAAAATGTGATATAGGGCCTTCAGTTAACAACAAAAGGGCTACACATTCATACTTTGAAAATTCTATCAATACAGACTTAAAATCTGGAACTTAAAACACTCTAATCACACACCGTTTTAAAGTCTAGTATCCAAGAAAACCTTCATCGTATAAATATATTACTCTCTCGTTACTAATTGTATCCCTTTGTGCACCTAGTTACTTATTTAATTATATGAAAATTCAAATATCATGAATTGGAAATCATTTTACATGGAAAGCCTTTTTTAGCTTTCTTAAATTTAGTATCCAAGAACATTGTTATTATATAAATATGTTATTCTGTCATTCACCCCTTGTACACCTACTTATTCATATTTATAAATGAACTTCGATAAGATTATGCAATAATCCTAAAACCCGTAACATACCTTAACTTTATTTGTGATTTTGTAACCTCATAATTACATAATCGTTTTCATAAATACACAAGGGAGTTTTCACACTTGAACAGAAATATCAGACTGGAAATATAGCTGATGTTTCTAGTAAATGAAATGAAAAATGAGGGAGAGGGTGAAGCAGAGGGTGAGTAGAAAGAGAATATTAATGGGAGGATTACGGTTACTAACGTCTAAATATATAATTTATAAATAAATAGATGAACAAAAATGAATGAAAATATATTTTAATTTTTATCTCTTACAAAGAGGTCACAGATGAATATGAATATATACGAGAAATGTTTCAAAAACATGTATAATCCCTGTGTGTACAAATGAAAAGGATTTATACAGAGGTATCATATTAGCGTACTGTATACACTGTGCTATTAGGTTAACTTTACCATTGGACGCTTTGCTTTATTCACTATCCTATTTTCTTAAGTGGACCATTTTCTGAAATATTATATTCATTGTATCCCTGTGAAATAGGAAGGAGAGGTAATAATTTGAATGTGAGACAGGGCCTTCAGTTAGCAACAATAAGACAACACATTCATACTTTGAAAATTCTCATAAAACACAGACTTAAAATCTGGAACTCAAAATAACTGTAATCACACACCGTTTTTAAGTCTAGTATTCAAGAACATCTTCATTGTATAAATATATTACTCTCTCGTTACTAATTGGATCCCCGTGTGTAGATAGGTACATGTATTTACGAAATCTCATTTCACATAGGAAGCCTTTTTTAAGCTTTTCTTAAATTTAGAATCCATGAAAATGGTATGAATTATTCTCTCTTCGCATTTACAGTATCCCCTTGTACAACTACTTATTCATATTTATAAATGAGTTTCGATAAGATTACGTAATAATCAGAAAACCCATAACATACTTAAACTTATCTTACCATCTCAAAATTACATAATCCTTTTCATAAATACACAAGGGAGCAGCAATTTTAGAAAATTTCCCTCAAAATATATAACTGATCTTTCTAGCAAAACAAACGAACAAAAACATGTTACCCTATCATTATGAAATAAAAAATTAATATATGCAATTTGTTGAATAAATGAAATGACACATGAGGGAGATGGTGAAGGAAAGGGTGAGTAGAAATAGAGGATTAAGAATATTAAGGTTGTTCTTGTCTAAAGCGATCAAACAATAAAGTTACTCTATCATTAGAAAATCCAATATAGATATGTGTAACTCAATAAATATATGACTAAATGACTGAAACTAGATTTTAATTCTTAACCGTTTCAAAAACCCACAGATGAATATGGATATACAAACATGTATGACCCCTTTGGTGTACAACTCAAAAGGATCTTGGGACTTGTATAGATGTATAATGTTAATGTACTATATCCTGTGTTGATTGGTTTCCTTTATTATATTATTGAACGTATTATTTTATTGAATGTACTATTTTCGTTATTGTACTATTATATTTACTATATCATTGTGAAATAGGGAGGAGGGACATAATTGGAAAATGTGATATAGGGCCTTCAGTTAACAACAAAAGGGCAACACATTCATACTTTGAAAATTCTATAAATACAAACTTAAAATCTGGAACTCAAAACACTTTAATCACACACTGTTTTAAAGTCTAGTATCCAAGAAAACCTTCATCGTATAAATATATTACTCTCTCGTTACTAATTGTATCCCTTTGTGCATCTAGTTACTTATTTAATTATATGAAATTCAAATATCATGAATTGGAAATCATTTTACATGGAAAGCCTTTTTTAGCTTTCTTAAATTTAGTGTCCATGAACATTGTTATTGTATAAATATGCCATTCTCTCATTAACCCCTTGTACACCTATTTATTCATATTTATGAATGAACTTCGATAAGATTATGCAATAATCCTAAAATCCATTACACGTCTAAACTTATCATGCCATCTCAAAATTACATAATTTACAAATTTTCACAAATGGACAAAGGAACAATTTCACACTTGAACAAAATATCAGAAAATGTACCTGGAAATATACCTGGTGGTTTTAGTGAAGCAAATGAATAAGATTATAAGAAAGTTACCCACCAATGGATGCAGAGGTGGAAACGTGTCACCCCTGCCAGTAACTGTGCAAACCAAATCAACAACATCCCGTAAAAATGACAAAAACTGCTAGACTGACCATCAAATAAAATTGGAATGGATTTACGCGAACCATTTCCAACAGGAAAACAAGTACTAGTATTGGTATATTGTTATTGCATATGCTCAAATGTACCTATCCGACGTCTTACTTAATAGTAGTACCAAAACAATCATGTTTCCTGACCTTATTCATATACTGTGCATGTAATATACTATTTTATTTACTCTACTATTCATTTTCTGAGCCATGTAATATACTATTTTGTTTACTATTCATTTTCTGAGCCATATAATATACTATTTTGTTTACTGTACTATTTATTTACTGATCCATGTTGTGTAGTATTTTGTTTACTGTATTATTCATTTATTGAGCCATGTAATTTACTATTTTGTTCACTATGCTATTCATTTACTGAGTCATGTCATTTACTATTTTGTTCACTATGCTATTCATTTATTGAGTCATGTTATTTACTATTTTGTTCACTATGCTATTCATTTACTGAGTCGTCATTTACTATTTTGTTCACTATGCTATTCATTTATTGAGTCATTTCATTTACTATTTTGTTCACTATGCTATTCATTTATTGAGTCATGTTATTTACTATTTTGTTCACTATGCTATTCATTTATTGAGTCATGTCATTTACTATTTTGTTCACTATGCTATTCATTTATTGAGTCATGTTATTTACTATTTTGTTCACTATGCTATTCATTTATTGAGTCATGTTATTTACTATTTTGTTCACTATGCTATTCATTTATTGAGTCATGTTATTTACTATTTTGTTCACTATGCTATTCATTTATTGAGTCATGTTATTTACTATTTTGTTCACTATGCTATTCATTTATTGAGTCATGTTATTTACTATTTTGTTTACTGTACTATTTATTTACTGATCCATTTAGTATACTATTTTGTTTACTGTATTATTTATTTACTGAGCCATGTAATTTATTCTTTTGTTTACTGTATTCATTTATTGAGCCATTTAATTTACTATTTTGTTTACTATGCTATTCATTTAATGACCCATGTAATTTACTATTTTGTTTATTGTATTATTCATTTACTGAACCATGTAATTTACTATTTTGTTCACTATGCTATTCATTTACTGAGTCATGTCATTTACTATATTTTTTACTGTAGTATTCATTGACTGAGTCATGTAATTTTCTATTTTGTTCCCTTAACTAATTTACTGTACTGTTTATTTCCCTGTTTCAACTCCATTCCATGCGATGCCAACATTTCCCCCATCCTCCTCCTCCAAGTGTCTGGAAATCGTTTCCTAATGTACACGTCTCTCTAGAAAAAATACTCAATCACAGGCAGCCCTTAGGGATACCAGTGATTGAATGAAAAGAGAACACAATTAATGCTTATCTTGCTTTGAGCTATTTGATAAACGTCTTCCACACTGCCATATTGAATGGGTGTTTCAAAAGTTGAACTTAATCTTCTTTTTCATTAGTAATACCATTAAGGGGAAATGTATCAATTATGTTGCAGTATAATAGAAAACAAACTAGAGCTTAAGAATCCCTTACATTCTCCTATCATGTTAGGATACCAGATGTGTAAAGTGAGGGATTTCCAAGTTCTCCTAACCTTCAACTTCAATAAGATTATGAAATATTCAAAAACAAAAAACATTCCTAAAATTATCCTACCATTACGAAACCTCAAAATTACTTAAACTTATCCAATCCTCTTGATCAGTACAAGAAAAAAAAATTACACTTGAAACATTGCTTTATATATGTTACAAAAACAATAACCGTTTTGCTGAAGTAACAGCAGGGAATTGTTACATGAACAAAAGCTACATAACACTCCCTCCTCTGTGATCATGATCCACTGTAAATCATAAAAAACATAGATCCATGGATCAGAACAATATAACATCAATAAACGACCATGAGACAGAAGGAATATTCACAAGTTATTTCACATCTTTCACACCTTTAAATCCACTACAATATTTATGACAATAATTGGAACTTGACATCCCGACAATATGCATATCTACAAATGACCCTAAAGCATTGTATAAAATTTCAAGTCTATCCAATAAGCCATGAAAAGAAGTGACTATGGACTGAGATTCACTGTTTAAAAATGTTGTCTTTGAAATTACGTTATAGTGATTTCCTTGGAATCTTGGTTATAGTAAATATTGCTTTAGAGTAAACAAAATACTGATTAAGAAAACCTCCTCGCACATTAGATGTGCGAGAGGACGTGGAAAGAGCAAAACCAACAGAGAAACCAAAAACCCACAGAGAGCACGGGGGAGCCAAAGAAGGGCGCGGGAAGGGAGAGAAATATAACTGCACCTCCGCAAGGTGGTACCGACCAGCGAGGTTCCCGGAGAGGAATGGCCCCGTAACTGCAGGGTAGTGCTGAGGGGAAGAAGAGTCCATTTTGTCAAAACAGCAGAGGGGATATTTTTTGGCGTCACCTGTAGGATTTGCAAATCAAACCGACGTGCGTTGGTACCACAAATCTAGTAAAAAGAACTTTTCAAGTTACCGTTAGATCTGCATGTATTCCATCGGATACGTGCTAGTAGTACAAATACATTGAGTCGCACAAAAACCTATGGTGGTGAAGAAGAAAAAATAAACTTTAGAAAACAAGGAAGTCATAATGAATCAGACCAATTTATAGATTCGGCATACGAGAGGTCTTTTTGAAATCGGACATTACGACACCACAGCTAATGAATTTGAATCATCCGAGGAAGATGAAATCCCATATACTAACAGGTCACAGATTAGAAATGTTACAGCTCAAATTCATTTAGGTAGTAGCCCATTACAGCCATTAATCGCAAAAGAAGCATAACCACATACCGTGAAAAGGTCAAGTCCAATATCGCATATTGGAAGGAGAAGTCTATTAAACCTAAATTCAACTGACCCGCAACTCCAACTAGACATCCTACCAATGATGCAGGGGACAATTCACTTAGTATTTATGGTGGAGTCAGAGGAGCATTGATGGAAATGACTAGCCAGATAGTATCGGTTATCGAGACAGCGTTTGGGGAATTGGCTTGTCGTCAACAACCTGATCATTCCGAATTCAAGAATAGTCCTATGAGTGGGAGAACCTCTGATTGCCTTGCAACGAACAGATGCAACAAGTGCCAATTTCAACCTGAAATCAATGGAAGCTTCCTTCATCTTCAGCAGAAGAAAAATCAGATTATTACCTCATAGAAGGTCATCCACCAAACAAAGGTCATTCAGCAACACTAGCATACAAACTAATGAGGTCTAACAACCACCCCACCGAAGTCAGAAGTCCAAACTGAACTACCAGCATTTACAGCCACAGCTGAGAAATGGGAAGTCTGATACAACAGATTTAAGGCAGAAGCCCAAGTTGAGCAGTGAACACAGGAAGAAAAGCTGCGTAAAATCCTTCCAATGTTACAAGAATAGCTGATGAGTTTGTATATGAGTAGCTACTTACGTCTATCCTGAGTAACTATAAATGCTTGTACAAGGAGCTGCACAGTTGGTCTGGCAAATTTGAAACTACCATGATGTACATCATGCAGTTCACCCAAAGAAACCAGCTTCTAGGGGAATCAGCAGGCGAATCTGCTACTGAGCTGAAACAGTTAGATGGCAAGACTAACAAGAACAGAAGTGCTTCAATCAAACAGGATGACCTGCTATGAAGGTTCCTTCTTGGATTTTGCGACCACAAGGCAAAGAGTCCATGTAAAATTGAACAAGGAACCATAGACCATTGAAGATGATGTGCATTATGTGATGCAATATCTAGAGACCACGAGATATCGTCGCATTCGGGAAGGTATCAATAGGATGGACCAGAAAGACAGAAGACAAGAAAAGGGTCCAGATAAAGAGAACCCTGACAAGAGGGTAACTAAACCAACAGAAAAGCAATACACAGCACAAATCTGGAGTAGATGCTTCCAACACCACCAATTACAATTCAGACAGCAAATATCACAATTCAGAAGGCAAATATTGGGTGAACCAGTCATTCGCTCTTGTCCAACAGATACAATTTAATGGGCAAAAGAAATAACCCCATGCAGAATATCAGAGCTATACCCGAGAATAATGAAAACTAACGATCACGTGGGAGACATAAGGATATCAACCACAACCACCCGAAGCAAATGATGGAATTTGCTTTGTTTGCAACCAATATTTCCACTTCGCCAGAAACTGTCTGAACAGAAACTTGCAAGAAGCTCGTCAGAGTAAAGGACTTTCAAGATTCCCCTATTGCCACCAATAACGATCAAACAGTATTCTATGAGCGGGGTATGAGACAGATTAACTACAAAGGTCATCTTCAATTCTGATCAAGTCTTCGTCAAATTAGAGAAGGTCACTCTCGCTGACCAGGAAGTGACTCACAAAGTGGGAACTGATAAGGTCAGGAAGAATGTGACGCTACAAACCAACCAACAAAAGAAAATGCTTTTTGTGACCAGCAAGTCACCCAAATTGCAAGGCCACTTTTGAGGTGTGAGGGTATTTACAAAAGAGGGAAGACTCAGGGAATAAAGGTCATGTTTACAATCGACAGGGAGCGATACGGACAATGCGAGTCTTTCGTAAGATCCCTGATGATATACGACCACACTTGCATGTTAACCAGTGTACATGGCCAACCTCTAACAAATATGGGGAAAGCCAGGTTTCAGATGTTGAATCTTACTAGGACATATGAGGACATGGTGACCTTATAATAAATACAGCAGTTTGCGAAACATGCAAGTTGTGTCGGATTTGCCGGCAAAAATTGTAAATCTCTGACAAACGTTCAGCAATATTCGGTATTCATGTCTGATATAAAAAGTAACACATCCTATCTTATTCAACAATTTTAAGCTTCATTGATCACTTGAAAATAACGTGTATACATACATGTAAACAAATACTGAATTTTGTTTTATTGATTGACAAATCTTGAGAATGACCTGCAAAGCTGAAACTTGCAGGTCAAACTGAGTGAAAGAATTTTTCAACTTTTCAAACATGTTGTGAGAGAGGATTGAAAGAACTGACAAGTGACCACTGATTGAACCGAAACTTCATTACTATTAGTATTTGATGTCTATGAACTTACAACATTATTAATAGTTAATTTAAGAATTGAGTATAACTTTGGTAACGAATTTAGGAATTTCTTGATATCTTTCCACAAACAAATATGTAAGTTTAAATAACTCTTCAAAATAACGTGAACGAAAAGGGACACGTATAGAGACTTACTGCGATACACAAGCAAAAATATCGACATCTCACGATAAGCTTTGTGTTTATCGATACTAGACTCCAGAAATGACTATTTTGCTTTTGAAAATGCGCGTGCGTCTTACAAGTCTAAATACCGAAACTGGAGTGATGACCCGGATTTTCAAAGAATTTATGGTTTTAATAGGTGGTGACCACTCAAAATAAGCCACTGTTAATCAACCCATTTTCGGCAATCTGATTAATACCACCCCTTCTCCTTAGGAATGGAGAGAGAGAGAGAGAGAGCTTCATTTATTCTCTTATCTACTTTTGCAATATTGAAACTGCATTTTGCATTTACTAAATCAATCGAAAATTTTAACACATACTAGATTTGGAATGTTCCCACAATTGCAATGTCTAAATAACGGTGTGTGTGTGTGTGAGTTCCAGATATCTAGACACAGCATTCGTAAGAATTGATTTACTGTAAAATTTATCCCTTTTATCTATTATACCATTTTATTTGCTGCTATATTTCATTTACCATTCGATCTCATTGCATTTTGTATTTACTATACCAATTTAATCATCGTACAATTTTACACATACTAGATTCGGAATATTCCCACAATTGCAATGTCTAAATAACGGTGTGTGTGTGTGAGTTCCAGATATCTAGACACCGCATTCGTAAGAATTGATTTACTGTAAAATGTATCCCTTTTATCTATTATACCATTTTATTTGCTGCTATATTTCATTTACCATTCGATCTCATTGCATTTTGTATTTACTATACCAATTTAATCATCGTACAATTTTACACATACTAGATAAAAACGATTCTCATAATTGCAATGTCTAAATAACGGTGTGTGTGAGAAAGTTCCAGATATTTAGACACCGCATTCATGAAAATTTTACTAACTATAAGATTTTGTCGATTTTATTTATTATACCATTTTATTTACTGTTATTTTTTTCATTTATCATTTGATCGTGCTTGCCAACTCTTTCAACATATTGAAAAGTAGTGTTGGGAATCGGACAAAAAATGATTGCTTTTTAATGCTAGGATCAATTTTAATCACTTTATTAATATATATCTATCAGAGGCGATCAATTAACTTTCTAATTCAAATTTACTTGTAAATATTTCCTTATATATTCTATCTAATAAGAAATATTTTGAGTAAATACATTTTTAAAAAGTATTTAAAAAATGATAATATATTGTCGATGGGAATAAAATCAATTGATTTTCCATTACAGTCGATCATCGGAACAACACTATTGGAAAGTAAAAAAATTCCCCTAAATCCTATTCAGAAAACCTTCCCCCAATCCTTCTAGAGGACATTTTAAATCCTATTTAGAAAACCTCCAAGTCGTTCTGGAGGAAAATCCCATGACTGAAGCTGATGTACCTCTAATGAACTCCTAGCTATATTTCTTAAGATTTCCAACTATAAAAATTCCAGAAAAATTTGAAGTCTGATTTAATCAAACTGGTCAAATTACAAGTTTACAAACTTTCTTATTGCGCAGCACATTAGACACAATTCATTTATATTCAAATTTCGATACGTCCTAACTGCAAGAGGTCATAGTTTCCAACAATGTTTACTTCCTTAGTAAACAACTCCTGACCTTGACAAAAATTCCTCATAGCATCCTCAAATTTCTACAAAAGCTCTAAAAACTCCATCCTCTTTTAAGAAGTACTATTGAAACTGGCTCAATTCAAGTCAAAATACAAAACACCCAAACCATCATTGACGTTGGCCCAAAATACGTGTTTTATCCTCTAGACACATTTTAGAATCCATTGATTTTTACCTATATTTACAATTGAGTTCTTCTGCATTAGAGAGTAAGACAGTCTATTGTTGCCACTTATTACCCCAAAACTACTGTTTCATTCAATCACCCAAAAGTTCTGTAACAACATATGTTGAAGCATAACACTCCTAAGCCGTTACACCTCAAAACACACCGTCGCTAATTAATTCAGAGTGGAAAAAGTGCGCGACCACTTCTATATTAAAACATGACGTAAAGTTTGAAAGATATTGGGGAATATTAAATAACAAAACATGACATTTCTTGACGCGTACGGGTGCAACGAATGACCGTGAGACGATATATTATGGTTATATTATGCTACGGTTCAATTCACTATATTTTCAACTATATTGCGGTTTGGTTTGGTAACACCTAATTACATACAAACTGTTAATAACAGATATGCACTATCAAGTTCAACAACTTTACATAGAATTACACTAATAAGATCTTTGGTACGGTACATTACCCTCCCTCACAACAATCGTGCATAATATACAATGATTGCAATAAAGTCACTGTAGTATTTTAATGCTTAGGATTTCTCACAGGAATGAAAAATCTCTTAAAAATGGAAGAAATGGAAACAATGAACTTTGATGGATGTGCTATTTTTTTTATAACATTACCCGTTGTCAAGAAGTTTTATCCGTTGCTAGATATTATTACCAAGGAGCTTGTACTTGCTATTTTCAATTTTTTTCTTGATCATTCAGATTCGAATATTTTACACGGAAGTATAAAAATTGTAATTGGTTAAGAAGGAATAGAAATCTACAACACTTTTTCTTGTAATCCATGGGATCAAGATTGAAGATTTCTGCATTCCAAAATCGAAAAACTGTTGCAAGACAGATTCAATTTAATACTCGGAGGCAAGGATCTAGTGATAGCATTGAACAGTATGCCACAGAACGTAAAATACAAACAAAACACAGTGTATTTGAACAGTTGGAGATGGTATCAGAGACAGCAAGCATTGTCCGTGGAGCTCACCTGTCAAGAGCGAAAGAACTACTCTTTCGAGAAGATAAATTATCCCTTTAAATTCATTGAGTTTTTATCATGCAGATGAAGACTCTAGAAAAAGTATTCAAACAACATAATTCTCGGTTGGATAGTTGGTTTTATATTGATAATTTTCCCTTCAAATGGAGAAATGAAAATATCAGATTTGAAAACACAAAAGCAACTGTTACACTGAGAAAATTTCTTCAAGAAACATCCTATGACTGCATGACACATGAGAAAACGCATTTCAAACAATGCAACTGCCCATCATTATGAAAAATATGTCACAAACACAACAAACCAAACCCCTTTCAGAATTTTCGCTTGTCCAAAGAAACAAGAAAAACAGTTCACAACTTAGAAGCTTCGACAAATGACTCAGAAAATGCGGAAGGCTACTTTACAGCAGCTATTAACAGGAAAATGAAAATATCGGACAACTCTTGTTTTACTACCTACAATTTATAAGACAATCATAGGGCTTTTCCATAAAACTATATCTGAAATACATACCTATTTTGACAGGAATCGAGTAATGTTTACGAAGTACCAACATACAAACAATACACACTTTCACCAAGTCTTGAAGATGACTGCAACACATATCACCAGGAAAACCATGACAGATCTGAGTTTTCTGATTTCTTTATGAAGCATAGTAGAAATACCTAAAGTTTAAAAAAGAATTATTAATAATGACATACAACATGAAATAGCAATCAATATTATCTATCTTAAAAGTGATGGCAACGAATATGAATACTTAAATATCAATGTGCTCTAATGGAAGAGTAAGTTAAATGATTTCTGAAAATTCTCAGTTTTTCTTCATTGGGATCTGCCCCGTGGCGATCCGAGTTGTTAGAATACATTGACTGATTGATTAAATGTTGTTTAACGCACCGCTTGAGAATTTTTCACTCGTATGGAGACGTCACCATTGCAGGTAAAGGGCTGTAAAATTTAAATCAATCATTGATTACTATCGTAACCATCATAAATATACATTACTGTACCTTGGAAAATATCTGGCAAATGTTTTCTAAACTTCTAAACTGTCATGGCATCCTGCTGTTGCACTGTGCACAGTCATGCATCAAAACTTGAACGATGTGTACATGAAATGATAAAAAACCTTTTTTACACAATGAAGGAAACCGAATCGGATATCAGGAAGTTATGCAAAAAAATGTTGAAGACAATGAACACCAAATTACATCTTCTGAAGAAGAGCCGACAAACCGTTTACCAAATCCCTACCGTCCGAATCGTGATTGGCAATGAAGGAAGCGTCCATTCCAAGTTGATGCCGAACAGAACCTTCTTCTGCATATCACTTCTCTGTCGGTCAAGTTTCTCTCCCGCCAGGACCTCGTTTATCGGGGCCCCTCACCCGTCCTCTGTCCTTCCCCTCCCATCGACACTCTTCCGAATACAATGACATCACATAGACTCCAGATAATGCATCACACAACACACAGCATCCTCCATGACCCTAGGCTCCGTGCCAAATCTCACACAGACTCCCGCCCCGTAATCGCAAAGTCCAAGAATGAACCCCACCAGCAGTCTCTCACGTTCAATCGAAGCACCTCTGTCCCCATATACCCCCATGTAACTGTTTCAGCTCAGCAGATTCCTCCACTGCTCCCCCACCCGCCGCTGGCCTTCTCCAGTGAACTGCATTATGTACATCTTGGCATCCCCTTCCTCGCCAAATCCAACGTGTAGTTCCCCAAGCAGGCGTTTGCAGTTTGTCAGGATAGAGGTAGATAGCCACCCACACGCAAACTCTTCAGCTACTTCCTGTAGCCCTGAAGAATTTCACTCGGCCCCATCCCGCGTTCACTGCCAAATTTGAGCCACCGTCCCAGGTTCGCTGCACCAGACCTCCCACCCACCCCCCCACTGCGGCCGCAAATGCCAGCAGTCTCAGACTGGATCCCCTACTTCGGAGTGCCGGCCGACAGACCACACTGGCCCGCATGCTAACACTGCCGAATGACCCTCGACCGCTGGATGACCGTTCGTGAGGCAACGATCTGGCTCCTCCTCCTCTGAAGATGAAGGAGAATTGCGCTGATCCCAGGGTAAGACCGGCACCCGCCGCACCATGCTCCCTGCAAGACATCCAGAGGTTTTCCTACTCGAAGGATCATCCCTGAACTCGGAGCGATCAAAGAGTTGACGACCGACCTATCCTTCAAAATCCGTCCAAATAGCCGACACTATATGACCAGCCACTTCCATCAACGCTCCCTCAATTATACCATAAATACCAGGTAAACTACCTCCTACATAGTTTGAAGAATGTCCAGCTGGAGCCAAGACTTCTCCCTCCAAACCGTGGCACCAGACCCGACCCTCTAACAGTAGGTCACTCTGCTTCTTCAGCCCAGGGACCCCATCTTCCTCAGAGGATCTAAATCAATCAGCTATTGCTCCAGAAATCGGAGAAATTCGTTTCTCCGTAACTACGGCACCAACGCATCTCAGTCTGAGTTACATATCCCACTGGCGATTCCTAGAAACAATACCGCTGCTGTCATGATGGCCGGACTCTTCCTCCCGTCGTCACCACCCCGAAGTAAAAAGTCCACTGCCCCCACCCAGGACCCTTGCTGATCGGCCCCACCTTGTGGAGCTGCAGCCGTCCCTCTCTCCCACCCTCCTCCACTGCCCCATTCTCTCCATGGGTCCTGCTCTCTCTAAGGGTCCCACTCTCTCCACTTACCCCCGCACCTTCAACAAGCAGGGGGGCTCTCAGTCAGAAACCTGTTCATTCTAAAGCAATGCTCACCAAAATTATGACTCCCAAGGAAATCACAAAAGCCCCACACACCCACAACCGTTCCCACCCCAAATTCCAAATGAATAAGAAGGGATTGCATCTAAACACTCTTAGGTTCCCAACCAAAAATTAGACTCGCATCTCAGGTTTACCGTTTAGTAATGTTGTAATCTCAAAGACAACAAATGTCAACAACAATGAAGTCTCAATTTAGTCTCAGTCAGTAGTTACGTGACAGCTCTTTCAAAAACTCTTATGCTGGAAAGTAAAACTCGGACCAAAATTATCCTAAATCCTATTTAGAAAACTTCCTCCCAGTCCTTCTGGAGGAAAGTTAAAATGACATTACTAAAACGGATATATCTCCCTCTACTGAATTCCTAGCTACTGTATATTTTTTAAGATTTCCAACTATAGAAATTTCAGACTAATTCATCAAAATGGTCTAACTACAAGTTTAAAACCTTTCTTAACTAAGGTAATTATGGCAAAGCATATAAGACACAATTTCTAACAAATTTCACTAATTCCTCGTAACTTTAAAACTGCAAAAAGTCAACGTTTCCAACAAAATTGACTTCCTCAGTAAATAACTGCAGAACAAGAAATGTCCTAATAAAATCACACTAATCCACAAGTTCTAAAACCTTCTCCAACTCCTGTAAGAACTACAATTAAAACTAGTTCCGCAAGTCAAAAACCCTTTGGGAACAAGTGAAGATCATGACCAAAACCGCTGAAAACATTCTTGAAACAAATCTCCCCTTGGAGAAGGACACTGTCCGTCAATTTAACAAACTTGGAATTCCCTGCACCTAAGATTTTTTTTTTTGGCCAAGTTTGGTTGAAATTGGCCCAGTGGTTCTGGAGAAGATCAAAATATGGAAAGTTTACGATGCCAACGCCGACTACAACAACGACGTCAAAGACGGACAACGGACATTTTGATCAGACAAGCTCACTTGAGCCTTTGGCTACGGTGAGCTAAAACTGTGTGAGAGATAATCCTAACTTTTTTAAGACCCAAAATTAAATATGGATACTTAAGTTAAAAAAAAACCCAACCCATCATGCATGTAACACCTGACGTGGTTTCTTGTCTTCTGAAATCATACAAAACTCCAATGAATGCCTATTCAATAAATTCTGTGAATAAAAGTAAACACCAAATATATCATTAATCAGAGTCATAGCAATTATTCAAATAAAAATAAAACAAGAGTACCAATAATAATAATAACAGTACATAATACGCCCATGGAAAGCTAAGACTTAAGGCATGATTTGTAAACTTTGCTTCAGATAACATCAGCCATCAGCATGTTGTGACATACTTTCTTTGCATATCGTATGGATAAAAGGTCCTAGCTTAGAAACTTTGAAAAGAGGTACATAGACAAAGCAAGAGTTCTGCAGTTATGATTATCTGTAAAATTTAGGCCTATGCTCGGCGCTCAGGGCCTTTGAGCAGGGAGGGATCTTTATCGTGCCACACCTGCTGTGACACGGGACCTCGGTTTTTGCGGTCTCATCCGAAAGACCGCCCCCATTTAGTCGCCTCTTACGACAAGCAAGGGGGTACTGAGAACCTATTCTCACCCGGGTCCTCACGGGGTCTCAGACTAGAGAATTCAAATTGAATCAAAGGTGCAACATAGGCGTATAGCTTGATATGTGATAGAGAAGTGAAAACTGAAATAAATCTCAAAACGGACGGACGTACAGGCATCACTGTACCACTATGCATCCTGTCTAAAGACGGACGTATAAAAATGTCACAGTTCTGACACCAAAAATATTCATACTATCGTAACGTGTCTGATCGGGCTCGACATTCAACAACCTAAAAGTCTGAGGATTGGATTCAAAATATCAGTATCTAACTATTATTTGATGAATATGCTAATACTTCATTTACTGTACTATTTCAATTATTGCAACATAATATTAACTATATATACTATTTCATTGACTGTACTGTGCTATTTATTTCATTTACAGTACTGCTTTAGTAACTGCTCTACTCCAGTCATTCCATGTACTGCCTTATCTTGTGCATTAATTACATTGACTGTACTGCTTCATTGACGTACATCTATTCGATTTCTGCTACATTTCATTTATCAGTCTATTTAACCTTTAATTTACTGTACTATGTGTTTCACGTATTCATATTAATATCCCTGTATGCAAAATGCTCTAATGTTTCTAGTGTTTAAAATGGGATAAATTTGTATAGTATGCCTTTTCGTTTCAGCCTTTGTGATATCGTGAGGACCATCTTGGAACGGCTCAAAGACGTACTCTCAGTTCCAGCGATGTCTTCTCAACTAAAAAATAAAAATAAATTAAGTTAAAAATGGTCACAATTCAATTTTGTATTTGTTGCTATTGAAATATTTCCCCACCAATTGCTGTTCCCTGTGATTTTTGAAACATATGAATTAACACAGTCAATTTATTGATGCAGAGGAAAAACCTCTGGATTTTAAAATCATGGTAATTTTAAGCAATACTTTCACAAACAGTAAAATCTTCAAGATTCATTGCTACTCCTGAACACCTAACAGACAAAGTGAACTCCTTCCAGTCAAACTGAACACCCAGCAGACAAACGGAAGCATACGAAAAAGATGTGCCTTGACAACGTTTTCTTACAAGTTACCATAATACATCTGATTCTTTCTTGATAATGAATTTGTTGAACAGGAGGTACATGTACGGAAACACTGCAGTGAAGTGTAGATTAAGTTTATACACATCATGAATGACCCCCAGGGCCCAGGAAGGGAGTGGGGAGTTAAACATAAAACCAACAAGCCTCTTGTTCTGTGTGTGAAACACAACTAAATGATCATTGGCATGATTTGAGCTGAACATTTTTCAAATTTTATTTCCCCAATTTTAATGTTTACAATTTTTAATTAAGATAGTTTTATTGATCATAAAAAATTTGAATGCTGGTTGTTCAGAACTTTCCAAGTGAGATACAGCACTTACTATTCTCTGTTACGTAAATAATCAAGGATCATGCCACGTTTCTGTTGACATATAGATGACTTAATAGAAAACATGTTGAAAACAAAATGAGATTTGACAAACGCTAGAAACTGTTGAACTGTGTTTAGAATGAACTTGTAAATTGAAAACAATGCTTTTAACTATATTTAACACATGTGAACAAAACACAACGGTAGTCCAAATAGTATACTTCTGTGAGATTAAGAGAGAAAGAGACTATGTAGGAATCTAATAAATCTAACGGTTCCGACGTAGGCGAGATAACCCCCCCTCACCCCTACACAAGAACATTGCAGTGACGGATCCAGATAAGGGGGGGAGGGTCAGTGGATTGGACCTCCCTTTCGTCAGATAATTTACTTAAAAATGTAAAATGAATGTATTCGCCTATACGTTAGGGAATACAAAATATCGTAACATGGAATGATTAAGAGGGCATGCAGTACCCTGGGATTTCTACCTTATAATAAAGGCGTGCATATAAAAATAAAAATGTGTACCTCCTCCATACAAAAGACTGTCTCCAGAGATGGATCAGGTAGTGAGGGACCCTCTCCTTTAGAAAAGGAATGCTCCTGCGATCGGGGTGTTGCCGTCTGTTGAGACGGGGAATGCTCCTGTGATCAGGGTGTTGCCGTCTGTTGAGACAGGGAATGCTCCTGCGATCAGGGTGTTGCCCTCTGTTGAGACAGGGAATGCTCCTGTGATCTGGGTGTTGCCGTCTGTTGAGACAGGGAATGCTCCTGTGATCAGGGTGTTACCGCCTGTTGAGACAGGTAATGCTCCTGCGATCAGGGCGTTGCCGTCTGTTGAGACAGGGAATGCTCCTGTGATCAGGATGTTGCCGTCTGTTGAGACAAGGAATGCTCCTGCGATCAGGATGTTGCCGTCTGTTGAGACGGGGAATGCTCCTGTGATCAGGGTGTTGCCGTCTGTTGAGACAGGGAATGCTCCTGCGATCAGGGTGTTGCCCTCTGTTGAGACAGGGAATGCTCCTGCGATCAGGGTGTTGCCCTCTGTTGAGACAGGGAATGATCCTGCGATCAGGGTGTTACCGCCTGTTGAGACAGGGAATGCTCCTGTGATCAGGGTGTTGCCGTGTAATGATGTCCCGGCAGCTAATAAAACAAAGAGGGAATCATTGCTGTAATGCACCGACTTCAGACTTCATTATTGTTAGTTTGAGAGAAAAGTATCACTATCCATCTATCTATCTATCTATCTATCTATATCTATATATATATATATATATATATATATATATATACTGACATAAATCCGGGTCATCACTCCAGTTTCGGTATTTAGACTTATAAGACGCACGCGCATTTTCAAAAACAAAAGTCATTTCTGGAGTCTAGTATCGATACACAAAAGCGTATCGTGAGATATCAATATTTTGGATGGTGTATCACAATTCGTCTCGATACGTATCACTTTTCTTTTATGTTCTTTGAAAGAGTTATTTAAACTATATAACAAGTGTGCAAGTGCAACCATTTGTAAATTACAACCATTTAAACAATTAAACATTTTCTTTAAAAACGAAACAGCAACAAAACCATAAAATAATCATACAAGCATTTCTTTGTTTAAGGAACACATTTACTTATAGATGATTGAGTTTCTTCACTCGAAATGTAATGACTCAGATGAATCGATGTCTGAGGACCTATTCTAACCCGGAGCCCCACGGGACTAATCACTTGAAATTAACTTTTGACAGGGGGAGGGAGGGCAGACAGTGAAAGTTAATTTAATCTAAATAAAGTAAATCTCAAATGAATCGAAGTCTGATGAAGGGGAATATTTGTGTGCATTGTTATGTGTAGTACTTATTTGTGTGTTTATTACTGTGTGTAGTGGTCACTTGTGTGAATTGTTACGTGTAGTATTTGTGTATGTGTGTTTTATTCATTTGTTTTTTTTTCGAATTTTGTTTTACTTTTATTGTCCTGCTGTTGTAGAATTTCACAAAAGAATGTTCCAAATCATCACATGCATTTTATTTCATATATTGCGGTTTTATTCACTATGCATATATGCCATGTCTTGCTTTCTAACTTCCACTAAATGATGTTCAAATACATTATTACATTAAATAAACTTTATTCTTTCTTACTTATCTGACAAAGAAATATGATATTTGTTCATTGCATACGTCTTACAAAAAACAACTAGGTTGTTTGGGTCTTGCTATTTTAAGAAAGATAACTCTTCCATTTAGAATTTTAAAACCAACTTTTTTTGGAAATTATATATATAACTCAAATTCATCTCTTTTTTCAGTTTGACTTATGCATATGAATAACGTACATGTGCATTTTCTACTTAAAGATATTGATACAGATTTTTCAAATTTGTTGTCATAAAAACTTTCTTTTTAATTTTTAAGAAATGATTGAAAAAGGTATGATGACTCGGAATATTGCTTTGTTGTATTTTAATTCAGATATGGTAAACAAAAAATATCACAACAGACAAAATGGGGAGTTTACAAGCATACAATCAAAAAATGATAAAATTCTATTTTCTTTACAAAATAAGAAAAAAAGCGCATAATGAAAAACAAGTAATTATGATCTTTACAGATGGTTCTGTAAATACACGAGGAATTGGTACAAAATATTTCGCCACGTGCATCAATATCATTCCACCTTAAGCTGATTTGCACAAACATTAATTTTCAGAAGATCCAATCACACGCATATAAGATCTCAACACAACAGAATAATTACTTTATACATATGGATTAGATATAATTAACATTTTCCGTTATTGCTCACATCAAAATCAATCATTGCTCTCATCAATACTCAGTTTCGAGATAAGAACTCTTCTGTGTAGGAGGTGCGTTTAGTCGAACTTTAAATGTTGAAGTGGGACAGGGTGGACCTTCGGTCAGTGAGGGAGACGATAAAATATTAAACACGGCTTCTCTCGATATATTAACATAGAAAATACAAAATATCGAATGAAAAGTTTTACTAAAGTGTAGGTATAAAACGAATGTCGTATTTGCATTTGATACGTACGACCGATGAAATAACGTGATAACTGATATCAAAAGAATTCCCCGTATTTAATAACTATCCTCTGAATACTTATCACTTACCCTGTATATCAGTTGAATTCGTGTGATGAAATTGCGTATGGGAAATTTACAGGGCACATTCACTTACTTGCCCCATTCCCGCATGTAAACATTGTTTCGCGATTTCTCCAAAGGGAAATAACCTGGACGTATCTCAAAACAGCGTTACTAAATTGACAAGAAATTAATTCAATTAATGAGCAATAATTGATTTGAAGCGCATTAGATTCAATTGATGAGAAAATTATTTTATGCATGCATTATTCCAATTGATGAGAACAATAACTTTAGCTACAATATCTTTAATTATCTAAGGATATGTTAATTGGCGCTCCACATATAACCCCGCCCTATGTTAACTTTCGTGCCCCAGGGGTTCTTGAGAAAAAACAAAATTGAAATCACCCCACCTTACTTTTTGTTGTTTTGTGATTATTTCCCTATTTGAATGGGCATGCCCCTTTATTAGAAGAAAATTGAATTCTCTTTACCCAAGGATGCTATGTACTAAATTTGTCGAAATTGACGCAGTGACTAAAATGTGAACAGTTTACAGACAGACGGACAAAACAAAGAAACGCTCACTTGCACGTAAGTTTAAAAATATATCAACACTATAATCAATAATATAATTAATGCATACCTTTGGTGTCATCTCAATCTTGAATTAGCTATCTGTCTTCAGATCATTCAATGGCGGTACTTCCGGTGTTCTTCTTCACAGTATTATATACTCTAATTAAAGAAGAGTGTTCTGATTACTTCTAAGTTTGACATGTTCAAAAATTATTATACGAGTTCTTTGCTATGCTATTGCACTTAAAAAATCCAATCTAATTCAATTTAAAATAGGTAAATCAAACTATTTAAATTGGCTTTATAAAGCTATATGGTTAATATAAAGAGTGTACTGCAGCCGCCAATGCCGTGGATATCATAAAAGGCAAAACTGTTCAATTGCTGCAAAAATTCTTCGAAAAGATAGAAAAAATGCATTGCTCCATCATTGTCGCTTAACATTGTCGCGGGTTTAGAAATCATGTGATTACTGACAAGTTTTAACCATGTATACATTCATCTTACGTCACTATATAACCCGTCGGTAGATTGGGTTTGATAAATTACATTTGTATGGAAGACCCTGCATACAGCATACTTAACGCCCATACGACACGCGCAGTTCACGAACTTCACATACGCCAAATTCCCTTAATCTGATTGTTTGTTTCTACAATGAGGCGTCACCAGCTGTAGGTGAAGTCCTATAATTAGCGTTCAAGTTCGTAGCAGTGACAGTTCTTTAACGTGCCAACGCCTGCCGCGACACGGGACCTCTGTTTTTAAGGTTATATCATTAAGGGCCGTTAATCTCATTTTTAGATTGCGAGCGTTTGGTGAAGGAGTAATCACTACCTATTTTTAAATCTTAGGTTTGACGCGTACAGGGCATGAGTGGGGCTCGAACTCACGACCTACCAGTTACAAAGAGAATGATCTAACCGCTAAACTTAATGCTTAAAAAGTTTACTTCAATTAAATGTAATGCATAAAACTATTACCTATCATTATATTTTAAAAAGTTGATAAAACTTTACCGGTCTACATCACCCTATATATGTGTCTTCATAATACTGCGTGTTTCCATCTTGACAATCTTGACAATGTGTGCAGGTATGGACCCCGATATGAACACAAATCACTCTCAGGTACCCTTCTACCCATTCACGTGATATGCAAACAAGGTGAATCTAGCATTATAAGCCTGAACAACAAATGGGTGGATCGAAGCGGATATCCGAATTTTGATCAATAAATAGATATAAATACGAAAAAAGAGGGAAAACCTCTCTACATATAAATACATATATACACAGAGCCCCCCCCCCCCCCCCCCCCGCATTTATTTCTATTTATATATTGATTAAAATTCAGATACCTGTGATCCAAGATCCTACACCCAGCTACATATATTCTCAAGTGGTGGATGTTGAGGGGAGGTTCTAGGGATAAAACTGGACCATTTTCATGCATTTCATTCAACTCATTCTAATAAAGATAATGTTTTTACAATAGTATATACATGTGTGGAATCACGGGACGTGTTTGAATTCACTAAATAACGTATTGAATGCCTAAGATCAGGATTATCAAACAGTAGATAAGAATGTTATTGTGACAAATAATTATTTTTTTTAAGACGGAGGTTGTATGCTCCGGGACATTGCTAAACGTAGATTTTATCCGCTTGTCGGTCGTATCGATATCTGAAATTATCCGAACACCATCAGCCAGGTCTTGGAATAAGTTAATTATTATGATAGAATTTGCCATTAGTGTACTTTCACTTTCACATGGTTATCAAGCGTCGCGAATAATTCAGAGAATCGCTTTTTTATTGCTGAATGTGTAAGTCTCTCTCTCTCTCTCTCTCTCTCTCTCTCTCTCTCTCTCTCTCTCTCTCTCTCTCTCTCCATTCTTCAAGAGAAAAGGGGGGGGGGGGGGGTTCTAATCAGATTGCCGAAAATGGATTAATTAACAGTGGGTTATTTTGAGGGGATGCACCACCTATTAAAACCACACATTCTTTGAAAATCTGGGTCATCACTCCAGTTTCGGTACTTTATAACGTGTGTGTGTGTGTGTGGATTGATTGATTAAATATTGTTTAACGTCCCGCTCGAGAATCTTTCACTCATATGGAGATGTCACCACTGCCGGTGAAGGGCTGCAAATTTAGGCCTATGCTCGGCGCTTATGGTCTTTGAGCAGGGAGGGATCTTTAACGTAGAAGACCTGCTGTGACACGGGACCTCGGTATTTGTGGTCTCATCCGAAGGAGTGCCCCATTTAGTTGCCTCTTACGATAAGCTAGGGGTGCTGAGGATCTATTCTAACAATCTGGATCCCCACATATCTCGAAACCAGCGTATTGAATTGACGAGCAAATTAATTCAATTGATGAGCAATAATTGAATTGAAGGACATTAGATTCAATTGCAGAGAGAAATAATTGATTTTATGCGCGCATTATTTCAATTGATGAGAACAATAATTTTAGTTATGATATCTTTAATTATCTAAAGTTCTGTTACTTTGACGCTCCACATATGACCCCGCCCTACTTCAACTTTCGTTCCCCAGGGGTTCTTGAGAAAAATATTTTGAAATCACCCCACCTTAATTTTTGCCGTTTTGTGATTATTTCCCTATTTGAATGGGCATGACCCTTCAATATAATAAAATTGAAGTCTCTTTACTCAAGGATGATATGTACTAAATTTGTCGAAATTGACCCAGTGACTAAAATGTGAACAGTGTACAGACAGACGGACAAACACAAACAAATGCTCACTTACACGTGAGCTTAAAAATATATAAACACTAAAATCAAATTAAATAAAGCATACCTTAGGTGTCATCCCCAACTTAAATTAGCTAGCTGTCTTCAGATCATTCAATGGCGGAAGTTCCGGTGTTCTTCTTCACAGTATTATATACTCTAATTAAAGAAGAGTGTTCTGGTTACTTCGAAGTTTGACATGTTCAAAAATTATTATACGAGTTCTTTGCTATGCTATTGCACTTAAAAAATCCAATCTAATTCAATTTGAAATACGTATATCAAGTTATTTAAAATAAATTAATATTGATTGTTTGTTTGTTTTACGTCCCGTCGAAAATTTTCCACTCATTATGAGGCGTCACCAGCTGTAGGTGAAATATCACAAATTTAGACCTATGCTTAGCGCTCAGAGCCATGGCAGTGAGGGTTCTTTAACGTGGCAACGCCTATCGTGGCACGGGACCTCCGTTTTTAAGGTCATATGCGAAAGACCCGTGATTCACACTTCTAAATGCCGAGCGTTTGGCGAAGGAGCAATCACTACCTCTTTTTCATCTTAGGTTTGACATAGCCATGACACAAGCGGGGCTCGAACTCACGACCTTCCGGTAAGGAAGCGAACGTTCTAACCACTGAGTTACCGCGACCGGTAAAATGACTTTATAAAGCTATATGGTTAATATAAAGAGTGTTCTGCAGCCGCAAATGCCGTGGAGATCATAAAAGGCAAAACTGTTCAATTGCTGCAAAAATTCTTCGAAAACACAGAAAAAATGCATTGCTCCATCATTGTTGCTTAACAATGTCGCGAGTTTAGAAATCATGTAATTACTGACTAGTTTTAAACATGTATACATTAATCTTACGTCACTATATAGCCCGTCGGTAGATTGGGTTTGAGAAATTACATTTGTATGGAAGACCCTGCATACAGCATACTTAACGTCCATACGACACGCGCAGTTCACGAACTTCACATACGCCAAATTCCCTTAATCTGATTGTTTGTTTCTACAATGAGGCGTCACCAGCTGTAGATGAAGTCCTATAATTAGCGTTCAAGTTCGTAGCAGTGACAGTTCTTTAACGTGCCAACGCCTGCCGCGACACGGGACCTCTGTTTTTAAGATTATATCATTAAGGGCCGTTAATCTCATTTTTAGATTGCGAGCGTTTGGTGAAGGAGTAATCACTACCTATTTTTAAATCTTAGGTTTGACGCGTACAGGGCATGAGTGGGGCTCGAACTCACGACCTACCAGTTACAAAGAGAATGATCTAACCGCTAAACTTAATGCTTAAAAAGTTTACTTCAATTAAATGTAATGCATGAAACTATTACCTATCATTATATTTTAAAAAGTTGATAAAACTTTACCGGTCTACATCACCCTATATATGTGTCTTCATAATACTGCGTGTTTCCATCTTGACAATGTGTGCAGGTATGGACCCCGATATGAACACAAATCACTCTCAGGTACCCTTCTACCCATTCACGTGATATGCAAACAAGGTGAATCTAGCATTATAAGCCTGAACAACAAATGGGTGGATCGAAGCGGATATCCGAATTTTGATCAATAAATAGATATAAATACGAAAAAAGAGGGAAAACCTCTCTACATATAAATACATATATACACAGAGCCCCCCCCCCCCCCAACCCCCGCATTTATTTCTATTTATATATTGATTAAAATTCAGATACCTGTGATCCAAGATCCTACACCCAGTTACATATATTCTCCAGTGGTGGATTTGGAGGGGAGGTTCTAGGGATAAAACTGGACCATTTTCAGGCATTTCATTCAACTCATTCTAATAAAGATAATGTTTTTACAATAGTATATACATGTGTGGAATCACGGGACGTGTTTGAATTCACTAAATAACTTATTTAATGCCTAAGATCAAGATTATCAAACAGTAGATAAGAATGTTATTGTGACCAATAATGAATTTTTTTATAGACGGAGGCTGTGTGCTCCGGGACGTTGCTAAACGTAGATTTTATCCGCTCGTCGGTCGTATCGATATCTGAAATTATCCGAACACCATCAGCCAGGTCTTGGAATAGGTTAATTTTTATGATAGAATTTGCCATTAGTGTACTTTCACTTTTACATGGTTATCAAGCGTCGCGAATAATTCAGAGAATCGCTTTTTTATTGCTGAATGTGTAAGTCTCTCTCTCTCTCTCTCTCTCTCTCTCTCTCTCTCTCTCTCTCTCCATTCAAGAGAAAGGGGGGGGGGGTTCTAATCAGATT
The DNA here is from genome assembly GCA_024699665.1 of Ostrea denselamellosa. Taxonomy (NCBI): domain Eukaryota; kingdom Metazoa; phylum Mollusca; class Bivalvia; order Ostreida; family Ostreidae; genus Ostrea; species Ostrea denselamellosa. The sequence goes on from JAMZEH010000025.1 coordinate 481,853, forward strand.
GCCGAAAATGGATTAATTAACAGTGGGTTATTTTGAGGGGATGCACCACCTATTAAAACCACACAGTCCTTGAAAATCTGGGTCATCACTCCAGTTTCGGTACTTTATAACGTGTGTGTGTGGATTGATTGATTAAATATTGTTTAACGGCTCGAGAATCTTTCACTCATATGGAGATGTCACCACTGCCGGTGAAGGGCTGCAAATTTAGGCCTATGCTCGGCGCTTATGGTCTTTGAGCTGGGAGGGATCTTTAACGTAGAAGACCTGCTGTGACACGGGACCTCGGTATTTGTGGTCTCATCCGAAGGAGTGCCCCATTTAGTTGCCTCTTACGATAAGCTAGGGGTGCTGAGGATCTATTCTAACAATCTGGATCCCCACATATCTCGAAACCAGCGTATTGAATTGACGAGCAAATTAATTCAATTGATGAGCAATAATTGAAGGGCATTAAATTCAATTGCAGAGAGAAATAATTGATTTTATGCGCGCATTATTTCAATTGATGAGAACAATAATTTTAGTTATGATATCTTTAATTATCTAAAGTTCTGTTACTTTGACGCTCCACATATGACCCCGCCCTACTTCAACTTTCGTTCCCCAGGGGTTCTTGAGAAAAATATTTTGAAATCACCCCACCTTAATTTTTGCCGTTTTGTGATTATTTCCCTATTTGAATGGGCATGACCCTTCAATATAACAAAATTGAAGTCTCTTTACTCAAGGATGATATGTACTAAATTTGTCGAAATTGACCCAGTGACTAAAATGTGAACAGTTTACAGACAGACGGACAAACACAAACAAATGCTCACTTACACGTGAGCTTAAAAATATATAAACACTAAAATCAAATTAAATAAAGCATACCTTAGGTGTCATCCCCATCTTAAATTAGCTAGCTGTCTTCAGATCATTCAATGGCGGAAGTTCCGGTGTTCTTCTTCACAGTATTATATACTCTAATTAAAGAAGAGTGTTCTGGTTACTTTGAAGTTTGACATGTTCAAAAATTATTATACGAGTTCTTTGCTATGCTATTGCACTTAAAAAATCCAATCTAATTCAATTTGAAATACGTATATCAAGTTATTTAAAATAAATTAATATTGATTGTTTGTTTGTTTTACGTCCCGTCGAAAATTTTTCACTCATTATGAGGCTTCACCAGCTGTAGGTGAAATATCACAAATTTAGACCTATGCTTAGCGCTCAGGGCCATGGCAGTGAGGGTTCTTTAACGTGGCAACGCCTATCGTGACACGGGACCTCCGTTTTTAAGGTCATATGCGAAAGACCCGTGATTCACACTTCTAAATGCCGAGCGTTTGACGAAGGAGCAATCACTACCTCTTTTTCGTCTTAGGTTTGACATAGCCATGACACAAGCAGGGCTCGAACTCACGACCTTCCGGTAAGGAAGCGAACGTTCTAACCACTGAGTTACCGCGACCGGTAAAATGACTTTATAAAGCTATATGGTTAATATAAAGAGTGTTCTGCAGCCGCAAATGCCGTGGAGATCATAAAAGGCAGAACTCTTCAATTGCTGCAAAAATTCTTCGAAAACACAGAAAAAATGCATTGTTCCATCATTGTTGCTTAACATTGTCGCGAGTTTAGAAATCATGTGATTACTGACTAGTTTTAAACATGTATACATTAATCTTACGTCACTATATAATCCGTCGGTAGATTGGGTTTGTGTGGGGAAAACCCTGCATACAGCATACTTAACGTCCATACGACACGCGCAGTTCACGAACTTCACATACGCCAAATTCCCTTAATCTGATTGTTTGTTTCTACAATGAGGCGTCACCAGATCAAGGTGAAGTCCTATAATTAGCGTTCAAGTTCGTAGCAGTGACAGTTCTTTAACGTGCCAACGCCTGCCGCGACACGGGACCTCTGTTTTTAAGGTTATATCATTAAGGGCCGTTAATCTCATTTTTAGATTGCGAGCGTTTGGTGAAGGAGTAATCACTACCTATTTTTAAATCTTAGGTTTGACGCGGACATGGCATGAGTGGGGCTCGAACTCACGACCTACCAGTTACAAAGAAAATGATCTAACCGCTAAACTTAATGCTGAAAAGGTTTACTTCAATTAAATGTAATGCATAAAACTATTACCTATTATTATAATTTTTAAAAAAGTTGATAAAACTTTACCTGTCTACATCACCCTATATATGTTTCTTCATAATACTGCGTGTTTCCATCTTGACAATCTTGACAATGCGTGCAGGTATGGGCCCCGATATGAACACAAATCACTCTCGGGTACCCTTCTACCCATTCACGTGATATTCAAACGAGGTGAATCTAGCATTATAAGCCTGAACAACAAATGGGTGGATCGAAGCGGATATCCGAATTTTGATCAATAAATAGATATAAATACGAAAAAAGAGGGAAAACCTCTCTACATATAAATACATATATACACAGAGCCCCCCCCCCCCCCCCCCCCGCATTTATTTCTATTTATATATTGATTAAAATTCAGATACCTGTGATCCAAGATCCTACACCCAGCTACATATATTCTCCAGTGGTGGATGTTGAGGGGAGGTTCTAGGGATAAAACTGGACCATTTTCAGGCATTTCATTCAACTCATTCTAATAAAGATAATGTTTTTACAATAGTATATACATGTGTGGAATCACGGGACGTGTTTGAATTCACTAAATAACTTATTCAATGCCTAAGATCAGGATTATCAAAAAGTAGATAGGAATGTTACTGTGACAAATATTTAAATTTTTAAGACGGAGACTGTATGCACTGGGGTATTGCTAAACGTGGATTTTATCCGCTCGTCGGTCGTATCGATAACTGAAATTATCTGAACACCATCAGCCAGGTCTTGAAATAAGTTAATTATTATGATAGAATTTGCCATTAGTGTACTTTCACTTTTATATGGTTAGCAAGCGTCGCGAATAATTCAGAGCGTCGCTTTTTTATTGCTGAATGTGCAAAGTCCCCCCCCCCTCTCTCTCTCTCTCTCTCTCTCTCTCTCTCTCTCTCATTCTCTCTCTCTCATTCTCTCTCTCTCTCATTCTCTCTCTCTCCATTCTTAAAGAGAAGGGGAATGGTTCTAATCAGATTGCCGAAAATGGGTTGATTAACAGTGGGGTATTTTGAGGGGATGCACCACCAATTATAATCATACATTCTTTGAAAATCTGGGTCATCACTCCAGTTTGGGTATATATATATATATATATATATATATATATATATATATATATGTGTGTGTGTGTGTGTGTGTGTGTGTGTGTGTGTGTGTGTGTGTGTGTGCATGTGTGTGTGTGTTGTTTGATTGATTGAATATTGTTTAATGTCCCGCTCGAGAATCTTTCACCCATACGGAAACGTCACCACTGCCGGTGAAGAGCTGCAAATTTAGGCCTATGCTCGGCGCTTATGGCCTTTGAGCAGGGAGGGATCTTTTCCCTGCCAGACCTGCTGTGACACGGGACCTCGGTTTTTACGGTCTCATCCGAAGGACCGCCCCATTTAGTCGCCTCTTACGACAAGCAAGGGGTACTGAGGATCTGAGGATCTATTCTAACAACCCGGATCCCCACGGGGAATATATATATATATATATATATATATATATATATATATATATATATATCAAGGACACGAAAATCTAAATAAATTTTATGAACGACTTGTCAAACTAAATACGTTTTACGGATAAGATTAGAAATGAACGACTGGTTGAATACAGATTGCCTGCTTATATGTGTAGTACAGGAAGAAATGAGACCTTTCAGTTAAAACTGAAAGGTACATTGACTTTTCAGTGACATTTCAATCGACCGAATGGAGGCACATTTCAGTGACCATTCAGTTAGTATAATGCAACGGAACACCAAAGTCCTCGGATTAGGTGCCTTTCGGAAAACAGACTATACGGGTCATTTGTCGAAAGAAGGCCGAAGGACCATGTCGCGTAAGTACTACTTATTGCTATATAAAAAAAAATTCATATCTCATAGAAGTTTTGATGTCAAAATAAAAGAGGTGTTCATACAATGATGTAATATTTATTCCAAGTATAACGCTATAATGATGACTATACAAACTATTTTCTTTAACTTAATGAGAATTCCCTTTATATCACAAAGTTGAGACATATCATTATAATATTCGGTATAACCGGTAACAGAAAACGGGGAATATAAATGCAAAACAAATCCTCCGCCTTATCCCCCCGCCCCCAATTTTATATTTAGATCCCCTGTTTTGATCTTTTACAGAAAATACCATTATTTAGGGTATCATTTAAATAGACCGTCCTCTTTATAAGGGAGCAAAATAAAATACATTCTAAGCAAGTAAATAATTGCGTACAACGAATTAGCTATACGACCAACCAACCAACCAGTCAGTCTTCTTAGATTTAGTTATGATATAAATGTAAGCATCGAATGATTTTCTATTGACATTTGTAATACTGTATATAATAACAAAACCAATCTGTACTGCAAACTATTTTCATAAAGTACAAACAGGGTTTATTTCACCCCTTTCCGTGCTAGGAAACAAAAGACTGTGGAAAATAATCTTTGTTTCCCAAGTCATCTTCCTCGCTGCTTGGATACACAGAGCAAGAGTAACTTCAGTCGTTATTAAGATATTTGAAACCAATGCCAAATTGTAAGAGGAATTTAAACATGTATACTTGTTTTTGTCTTATGATCAAAAGCTTGCAATGTATACTACATAAAACAACTGTGTAGTTGGGTTAGCAAGCAGACAACTGCAGACAGTCTGTTCTTGACAAGTGTTGAAAATGGATGGTTTAGACATGATCAACCGTGACCCTACCAACATTAACGACCACCTCAAGGTTTGCAGAATTTCACTGTATTCCATCATTTTATTGATTAATTGATTGATTGTATATTGTTTCACGTCCCGCTTGAGAATTTTTCACTCATATGGAGACGTCACCTTGCCGGTGAAGGGCTGCAAAATTAAGACCTATGCTCGGCGCTTATGGCTTTGAGCAGGGGCAGATCTTTATCTTGCCACACGTACTCTGGCACGGAGCCTCGATTTTTCTGAAACTGAAATTATTTCAAAATATATACATTTTGATTGTCCTAGTGTTGAGAATCCATACGAATTTTTTTCCCAATGTTGAGAGTCCATAAGAAAAACATTTTCCCATGAGACCAATTTGTATGGCAAACCTCACTGTCCGGCAAATGTGTAAAACTACAAAGAGAGTTTACACGTGTCAGAGAATGAAATATATCTTACTAATATTTGCAGGAAAACACAAACTTTTAATCAATGTAATGCATATAAATATGCTATTTTTAAAAGAAGGAAAGAATAATAGTGGACATAAATTACGAAATTAACCCGTTACTGGCTTACGTAGATAATATAATAAACCATGACGAGGTAGTATTACCCTTTAATGTGGATTTGTTATCAACATGCATACATTTATAAATACGACAAGTTCATGATATTATAAATATGTACCATGTACATTTGAGGGACAAATTCATCATCAGCATGCATTATACACTGATGGACATTACAAACGCAACACGTGATAATCTTATGTTTGTTTGTTTTTGTTTTTTTTTATAGTCGCCTGAGCAATTTTTCAGCTATCCGGCGACTGTTGTGTTAATCTTATATATTATAAATTTGTTCATATATCAAATAAACTAATTCATAGTGGTATATTATAAACTATGTTAACTGAACACTATTCTTTGATTTTGAAATCATTTTATTCACAAAGAGGCTACAGTTGAAATGAATGTCAACGAGGGGTGCGTCAAAAATGTGGTTTTGTCCACTAGTACCGGGTATGACCTCCATTAGCAGTGATGATAGCGAGAAGGCGACGTGACATTGATTGACAAACATTTCGGATGGTCCTCAGAGGAATATTCTGCCATTCCTCCAACAAGACTCTCCCTAATTCTTGTGGATTCTGAGACTGGCGGCTGCGCATACGTCTCCTCAGCTCGTCCCACAATGCTCGATTGGATTCAAGTCTGGGGACATAGCGGGCCAATCAAGGACATCAATGGCGTTCGTTTGAAAAACATTTTGTGTCAATCTTGCCGCATGTGCGCACGCATTGTCCTTTTAGAAATGTAACACATTTCCTTGCCTATGCTGCTGCATTAATGGTGCTAAAACAGGATGCAGAATTCCGTCCACAAATCTCCTAACAGTGAGGGTTCCATTTAAAACGACCAGTTGTGACCGAAAATTGTGGTTAATCGCACCCCAGACCATGACACCATCTCCTCTGAACCTGTCGCACTCAAGGACACACTTGTGTGCAAAACGTTTATGTAAACGATGGTAAACTCGACATCTGCCGTCTGCTTTGCTAACGTTAAAACTGGGCTCATCTGAGAACACAACATGTGACCAATTTTGACGTTAGATTCTGCATTGCCCATTGCAATCTGTACCACCGGTGATGCGGTTTAAGCTGTAGCCCCTTATAAGGTTTTCTGCAGCGGATCCCATGGCGCTTCAAAATTATGGAAATGGTTCTAGTATGAATAGGTCTTCCATGACGTCCAATGATTTCTCTCGCCGTGGTCGCAGCGACTGTAAACCTATTGCGCAGATGACGTTGCCGTGTGAACGCTTGTTGTCGTGGCGTTGTCACAAACGGTTGACTAGGTCTTGGGCGATCATTTAGGGACCCTGTCTGATGGAATCGTGACAACAACCGGCTAACTGTACAAGGATGGACATTAAAACGCCTTGCAAACTCACGCTGACTAACGCCTGCTTGCAGCATACTAAGTTCCCGATTGCGCATTTCATTGCTTAAGCGCGGCATGATCTTGGATTTGAATCTTTTCTGTTAGTGGTGTCTATGCTTTCAGTAACAGATTTGTTTTATCACGAAAAACTTCTCTATTTCCTTTCCACGTGTTTGAAAAAAAAGCCCTGAAAACTTCATGCGATGCTACTCACAACGCACAAACAATGAACACAGGTAAATTGAGCGATGGGTTATAAAAATCAATACGATGTATGGTGGGTAAATTTTGCAATAAAAGTTGTATATGTAATGTTTTCAATGAATACTCGTAAATAAAAAAAAACCCCGTGTGTTGCGTTTTTAAAGTTCGTCAGTATATCTTAGAAAGGAAAAAGATGATTTCGGGTTAGAAAAGAAAAATCACCGAAACACGGTGTGTGTGTGTGTGTGTGTGTGTGTGTGTGTGTGTGTGTGCTTTACTTATCTCTTTAAAGGGGCAGTAAAAGTTTCACACGTCCCGAAATAAGGAATCGAATCAAAAGAGAATTTCAAAAATGCCATGGACTTTAAAGCAAATTATAAGAGTATTTGCAGATAAACTTTAGCGGAATTTTCGTTTATAACAAAATTGTCAACTTCGTTTACTGAAATGTTCCTTGCCACTTTATGATGCATGGTTAACAAACATATTTTCTTCTCATTAAATTGATTATTAGTCATGTAATGAATTAAATGGTATTCATAATATCGTGTGTCAAAAAGGGCAACACGCCTTTGTTGTTGTACATGGTAGAATATCCATCATGAGCAAATTCAGCCAAGTTTAAATGCTACCCATGGCAACAGCACAAAGTTTCCTTGCTGACACTGTTAAGGAATTCTTAATTCCGAAAAGATTTTTGATTGAATGATTAATTTGTTATAGAGGTATTGTCCAATATATATAGCTTTCGAAATTGATAAAAAAAAAAAAAAAAAAAAATAGAGGTATTTTTCACGTGAACGTTTATCCACGTGGAAATCAGACGAGGTTATTTTCCTAAAAAATCGACATCTCTGCCCGTCGTACCCTGTCCCCGTACAATATATAGAATACGTCACTAATGCAATCGTCCAAGTGCCTTGCCCCCTATAAGAGCATGACGAAGAGCGGTCCTGAAGCTGTAATTCATGAATTAAATACGATATTAGATATTAATTTCACCGTCTGTTTCACTTTTTGTGAGTCCAATGATAAACATTGGTAGATTATATCAAAATTTACATCAGTGTTTTTGTGCGCATCCAGATATTGTCGAAAGATATATATATATATTATATTATATTATATTATATTATTTTTATATAGCGCCTTATCTAATTAAATAATTACTCTAAAGCGCTTAACATGTAAAACAAGGGCAATATAAAAACGAACATTATATAAATTGAAAGGTCACAAAAATAATAATCATCTAAAGTCGAAATGGGAGGTATTAGTAATTTTTTTTTTTTTTTTTTTTTTTTTTTGTATTATCATTTTTGTTAAAACAGAAAATAACTGGATACATTATAAATCAAAAGCAAGTTTAAAAAGATGTGTTTTTAGCTTATATATATATATATATATATATATATATATATATATATATATATATATATATATGCAAATAAACAATTACAAAACTGTGTAGATGGATATAAACTAGAATCGGGAAAGTGGGCTGTACTTGATGAATATTTTCACTCCTGTATTGATGCATATATTCTGCGTCGTGTTTGCATTGCACGTGTATATAAGCGTATAAACTCCATCACGAAACGGTGGTTTCTAATAAGTACGTCGTTAATCAGATCATCCCTCTTCAAACGTCTTAACAACTTTATCATTTAAATGTCAGGAATGAATAGACCGTATACAGTGGTTGGAAAGATACATCTTAGATTATGAACCCATCACGTCATTTTAAATACAGCGATTACACGTACTGCAATTGTATCTTTTCATGATGTTTCGTCAATGAATGTATTATTCTAATGAACAACAATAAATGCATTATTTTAATTAAGGCCAGCTTTGTTTACCACTAATGATCACCCAGCGCCCAATATTTGTATAACTTGCTAGTTTTAGAATTGATTTGTCGCAGTCTCTACGTGTCTTCAGTCCAAGCTGCCATTTAAATTGGCTTCTTTGCTAAAAATTTCAAAATGGACTTCAGTCAGTTAGACATGGAATCTCGTGATCCCAATGGGGTTAACGATCACTTGAAGGTAAATGAATTGCTTTATCTTATGTATGGTATAAAATTGTATTTGAATTGGAACTTATTATCATTACGAAATATGCACGTGAAAATTATCAACCCCAAGTATCTGTATGCGGTAAATAAATAATAAACCATATTATCACACGTTGGAGTTTTGGCGATTTTTGCATTTTTTGAAGGAAAAAAAAAAAAAAAGAAGAGAGAAAGAAACTTGCTAATAATATGACAGACAGTGGCATTATCTGTAAAAAAAAAAAAAAAAAATTCAGTATTTAAAAATCTTATTTTCAGAATATTGTTTATTAATTATCCATTGTTGAAGATGCAACAGATTATCGTTGTTTTTTGTTAATGTATTTAGTGCTATGTCGCAAAATTCAAATTTAAAAAGAAAAATATCAAACTTGTACCCCTTGGAAAATAAAACTATAAAAGCTATCAGTAATTGACAGAATTATGACAAAGTTGTCCACATTTCATGTAAGTACACTTATTTTGCAAAATTTAAAAAAGTGATTCTTGTTTGTTACATTGAAAAGTGAATCAAATTTTAAAACTTTTGGATTCCATTGATAACGTTTTTGTAAATGGAAAATTCATGACTTCTCTATAGGAACATCTGAATATTTAAACAAATAATGAAATTCATCCTTAATTTTATAATCTTAAGTACATAATCTACAAATTCTATTCTCTCTTGTGATATCAGTCCAACGTCCCGTCTTCATTGGTAAGTTCTAAATCTACGATATTTCTTGAATAATTCAATATATAGATATTAGTGACTTTTTAAACAGTCTATAATTTAAATCTCAAAACTTTCTACCGATGAAAATCTAAATCTACAATATTTCTTAAATAATTCAATATATAGATATTAGTGACTTTGTAAACAGTCTATAATTTAAATCTCAAAACTTTCCACTGATGAAAATCTAAATCTACAATATTTCTTAAATAATTCAATATATAGATATTAGTGACTTTGTAAACAGTCTATAATTTAAATCTCAAAACTTTCCACTGATGAAAATCTAAATCTACAATATTTCTTGAATAATTCAATATATAGATATTAGTGACTTTTTAAACAGTCTATAATTTAAATCTCAAAACTTTCTACTGAGGAAAATCTAAATCTACAATATTTCTTGAATAATTCAATATATAGATATTAGTGACTTTTTAAACAGTCTATATTTTAAATCTCAAAACTTTCTACTGATGAAAATCTACACTTGTGTCCAAATATACTTTCCTACATTCATTAAAGCCCCATATGACTTTCAAATAATTTCGTTTGTTGACGTATTCATATTAATTTGTCATTCAAATGAAACCTTTCCGATTTCCATGTTCTTTATAAAATAATTATCTCACACATACGTTTGGGTGAAATCATCCCCAGTTCTATTAAATAATAATTGTTTGAATCAGTTTGAATGTTGAAATATTTTTTTTTTTACACTTCGCTACTAAAAATGATGGCAAGGTGGATGAGGGAGGTTACCAAACTAGTAGGCTTTCATAACATTCCTGGATTGCTTTTAAGTGGTTCAGAACTTATTTTATTTTCAGAGGAATTGTGCATTTTTAATTTCATATTAATTGCATATGTATTTCTGTTTATGATAAATGAAAACAGAAAAGATACCTCGTATTGGATACTGTATAACATTATGAAGAAATACGCTACATTAACAAATAAAATCACTTGAAGCAGAGTTTTCGGGTCGCATGAGGTTTTAATATTGTTTAAAGGTATGAATGGAGACAATTGGGAAAATGTATCACGATTGTTTTTAAATATTAATTTCTTGAAATAGCGATGTAAGAATACAACGACATAAGACATCAAACGTGTACATTTTTTTTCTGCGCCTTAAATCGAACGCTTTTAAAAGGGGTGGTTCTGTATCTTTGATATATTCCAGAGAGCTACATGTGTGTGCGTGTGAGTGTGTATGTGTATATATGTGTGTGTGTATGTGTGTGTGTGAGTGTGTGTGTGTGTATGTGTGTGTGTGAGTGTGTGTGTGTGTGTGAGAGTGTGTGTGAGTATGTGTGTGAGTGTGTATGTGTGTATGTGTGTGTGTGTGTGTTGAATTTGAACTTTAAGGTCCAAATCATACACAATGATGGTTCTCAATTTGAGATTAACTGTCAAATACCAATATTTCATATCCATTACATATCATTACAGCTATAGAAATCAGATCTATAATGTCATATTTACATGCTTCAAGATTAAAAAAAGAGAAAAAAAAACTTGTATTAAAACATATCTTTTTAAAATAATCCTAAATATTAAGAAACGTCTTTTGGAAACACATGTCTATGGTCCAAGTCTTAAAGAAAAGCAACCTTTTGTTTAAATTGTCCCAGATAGTGCAAGCTGACTTTCTGTCCGAGCTGTGGGGTGCATTGTGGGGTAGTTTTGATGTTAAACTAGACGAGCTGTACGAGTCGTGAGACAGTTTTGGCGATGCACTGCACGACGTTTGCGGGGTTTACGTGGTTGTTTTTGCGTTGCAATTGACCAGCTGCGCGGCGCGGTGCGGGATTATCATGGTGCTGTACTGGACGAGCTGGGCAGCGCGTTGCGGGGTTGTTTTGCCGGTGCTCTGGACGAGCTGGGCAGCGCGTTGCGGGGTTGTTTTGCCGGTGGCGGGGTTGTTTTGACGGTACACTGGAGGAGAGGGCAGCGCGTTGCGGGGTTGTTTTGCCGGTGCACTGGACGAGCTGGGCAGCGCGTTGCGGGGTTGTTTTGCCGGTGCACTGGGCGAGCTGGGCAGCGCGTTGCGGGGTTGTTTTGCCGGTGCACTGGACGAACTAGGCAGCGCGTTGCGGGGTTGTTTTGCCGGTGCACTGGACGAGCTGGGCAGCGCGTTGCGGGGTTGTTTTGCCGGTGCACTGGACGAGCTGGGCAGCGCGTTGCGGGGTTGTTTTGACGGTGCACTGGACGAGCTGGGCAGCGCGTTGCGGGGTTGTTTTGACGATGCACTGGACAAGCTGGGCAGCGCGTTGCGGGGTTGTTTTGCCGGTACACTGGACGAACTAGGCAGCGCGTTGCGGGGTTGTTTTGCCGGTGCACTGGACGAGCTGGGCAGCGCGTTGCGGGGTTGTTTTGCCGGTGCACTGGACGAGCTGGGCAGCGCGTTGCGGGGTTGTTTTGACGATGCACTGGACAAGCTGGGCAGCGCGTTGCGGGGTTGTTTTGCCGATACACTGGACGAGCTGGGCAGCGCGTTGCGGGGTTGTTTTGCCGGTGCACTGGACGAGCTGGGCAGCGCGTTGCGGGGTTGTTTTGCCGGTACACTGGACGAGCGGGGCAGCGCGTTGCGGGGTTGTTTTGCCGGTGCACTGGACGAGCTGGGCAGCGCGTTGCGGGGTTGTTTTGCCGGTGCACTGGACGAGCTGGGCAGCGCGTTGCGGGGTTGTTTTGCCGGTGCACTGGACGAGCTGGGCAGCGCGTTGCGGGGTTGTTTTGACGATGCACTGGACAAGCTGGGCAGGGCGTTGCGGGGTTGTTTTGCCGGTACACTGGACGAGCGGGGCAGCGCGTTGCGGGGTTGTTTTGCCGGTGCACTGGACGAGCTGGGCAGCGCGTTGCGGGGTTGTTTTGACGGTACATTGGATGAGCTGCATGGCGCAGTGTGAAGAAGTTTTGGCGATGCACTGGACAAGCTGCGCGGGGCGTTGCGATGTTGTATTGTCAGTGCATTGGACGAGCTACACGTTGCGTTGCTGTATTGTATTAACGGTGTACCGGAAGAGCGTTGTGCGTTTGTTTTAAAGGTGTACTGGATGTACTAAGTGATGCGGTTTTAGTTAGTTTTGACGGGGTACTGAATGAAATGCGCGGTGCATTGTGGGATAGTTTCAAAAGTGTTATGGACGCTGTAATCCGCTTGCGGTATGTATTAACATGCCTGCAGGGAGATGATTAGTATTGTACGTATTGCGATCTCCATCGAACTGAAAGTATGTTCTTAACTTTCCAACCATCTATAAGACGTTAACATAGGTAGTGATTGCTCCTTCGCCAAACACTCGACATTTAGAAGTAAGAACCACAGGTCTTTCGGATATGACCTTAAAAACGTAGGTCACTTTGCACGGCAGGCGTTGGCACGTTAAAGAACCCTCACTGCTACGGCCCTGAGTACTAAGCATAGGTCCAAATTTGTGGTACTTCACCTACAGCTGGTGACGTCTCAATATTAGTGAAAAATTCTCGACGGGACCTGAAAAGAACAAAATAATCAATGAATCACAAATTGATATCTAGATGGACTTGTAGCAAATAAACATAGTACAATAATGCAAATGAACAAATTGATATCTAGAAGGTTTAGTAGATGTATATGGTTATAATACATAAATTAATATCAAATAATGTAAATTCCATTGTAATACATAAATTGATGAATGTCTAGACAAGCTTTTAGCAAATGTGAATTGTATGGTTACGTACAAATTGATATATATTTAACCGAGGTGTCAGCAGATTATGCGGGGCCTCCGTAGCAGAGTGGTTAGAGCATTGCGCTCAAAATCACAAGGCCTTTCCCCTCTAGTCGGCGCGGGTTCAATTCTCGCTCGCGCCGATACATGTGAGAAAGTTTGTCAGTTTACTTTCGGAAGGTCAGTGGTCTCTTCCCGCATACATTGTATCTGGGTTCTCTCCTCCACCTACAAAAAACTGGACGCCACCAGCCAACCGAAATATTGTTGAGAGGCGAAAAACAACAAACAACCAGCAGATCATACAGTGATTTCATAAGTCATTACACATGCAAAGTGACCTCGTAAGTCATTATACATTAGGTCATTATACATTAGGTCATAATACATTAGGTCATTATACATTAAGTCATTATACATTAGGTCATTATACATTAGGTCATAATACATTAGGTCATTATACATTAAGTCATTATACATTAAGTCATTATACATTAGGTCATAATACATTAGGTCATAATACATTAGGTCATTATACATTAGGTCATTATACATTAAGTCATAATACATTAGGTCATTATACATTAAGTCATTATACATTAGGTCATTATACATAAGGTCATTATACATTAAGTCATTATACATTAAGTCATAATACATTAGGTCATTATACATTAGGTCATTATACATTAAGTCATAATACATTAGGTCATTATACATTAGGTCATAATACATTAAGTCATTATACATTAGGTCATTATACATTAGGTCATTATACATTAAGTCATAATACATTAAGTCATTATACATTAGGTCATTATACATTAGGTCATTATACATTAGGTCATTATACATTGGCTTTCCTTGCATTGACTTTTAAAGCAATATAAGCTGTCAAAATTGTTATTTTGGGGTCCCTAAAATTTAATCGAAATTTTGTAAACATCTACCTTCTAATACCGGATTTTATCGATTAAACTTTTAACATGTTGTATTTTTTGCATTAAATGTAAAAATTGTTCGACAGTTGAAATTAAGTCTTCCCGTACCTTAATTTTTCCGACATTATTTCCGTATGCAATGACCTAAAGTTGAACTCATTCGGCAAAATCAAATGCGCAAGCGCAATATTTCCGGTAAGCACGAAAGATGTCTGACACGAAAGGTTCGAAGCGAGGGAGAAAGCCGACTTTGGAATTTTGCGTAATGTTTCGAGCGATCCCTTAAAACTATCATAACTAAAAAACATACTATCATAACTTAAAAACATATAACATCGTTAACAGTGCCAAAATAATGATGGTAACTAGAATTTTATCTCACCTCGCCGTCCATATTTTAATGACCCGGATACAACCCGATCCACCCCGATCAGCATCAGAATCATTCGTGTCAACATCGGTTATCTTCGGGATTGTCGCCGACGATTAATCAGCTGCCGTTGTTAGGGTCAAACGGAATGTCGAGGAATATATTTTTCATCACGTAAAGGTGTGTAAACGATGCATAAGAGAGGAAATTCGATGCAGTTCTTTTTTTCAATCATATCAACGTTCATTTAACCTCTTTTAATGCCACTATAAAAAATTGCAATTTTGGCAGCTTATATTGCTTTAAAATCAACTTGGTAAAGTACGCTTTTTTATTAGTGTAGACTTTTCTTATTTTTTTTTTAATAATTTTTTTTTTTTTTTTGTTGTTGTTTTTTTTTTTTTTTGTGGTCTTTTTTTGGTGGTTTTTTCTGTTTTGTTTTTTGTTTGTTTGTTTGTTTTGTTGTTGTTTTTAATTTTTTGATTTTTTTGATATTTTTTGTTGTTTTTTTTTTTGTTTGATTTTTATTTTTTTGACATCTTGATTTTTCCTACATTGTAGACGGGTGTTAATGACTTCCAGATTTTTTCCTGCATTGTAGACGGGTTTTGATGACGTCCTGATATTTTTCTTTATATTGTAGACGGGTTTTGATGACGTCCTGATTATTTTTCTTTATATTGTAGACGGGTTTTGATGACGTCCTGGCGGAACCTGACGGCACTCACAGTCTGGATTGCGTTTGGAAGGCGTCGTTTTGCTGTTTCCACGGCTGTAAGTCCTTCTGGTACAACCTCTGTTCGTGTCTTGTCGGAATTTTCCTCGCATGTTTTTGGGGCATAGAATTTGCTGGCATTACCTTTAGTCACGTGTGGATTGTCACTCCGTGTTTGCGCGTCTGTATGATCCATTGTAACCTATGCCAGAAGACCCTTGGTACCTGGGTCAACTGCTGTTGTGCTCCGTTTTGCGAGGTCTTCGGTTTGGTCTTCTCGAACATCAAAATTGAAAAAAGATGATATACAAAAGAGTGATCAATTGTATGTTTTGAATTCTAGACTAATATATAAAGGACTTACAAATTTCGACAAGGAATCCCTTTATGTGGGAGGAGTCACGTTAAGCCATGTTCTTTGTGTAATTCGTGTTATTTGGACTGCAATTTTGTAATCGTTTGAAGTTAACAAATAATATGAAGAATGCACTTTGCTGTCAGATAAGATGGAAAAGATTAATGGTTAAATAATCATTTTTAGAGTGTTATTATTATTATTATTATTATTTGGATGTACACATCGACATTGAATTGGATCATAGGACTATCCTCCAGGACAATTTCAATAGCGTCACGCTTATATTAATGATTTACTCTAATTATCATGTTAATTATGAATATATTAGATGAATGGCAGGAATATATGTATGATGAATTCCCAAACATCATGAACAGCTGCCAACTTGTTTTCAGATATATTTTCTCCATGACCAGCCATTCAGAATGAGAATTACATATGGTGAGCTTTATAAGTGTACACAGAATGAACTTTTTAAGTGTACACAGAATGAACTTTTTAAGTGTACACAGGATGAGTTTAATTAAAGTACACGAATGAGCTTTATAGGCATACACAGGATGAACTTTGTAAGTGGACACTGAATGAACGTTATTATAAGCGTATTCGGGATGCGATTTATAAATGCACACAGAGTGAGCATTATAAGCGTACACAGAAAGAGCTTCATCGATATCCACAGAATGACCTTTATAAGTGTACACAGGAAGATATTTATAAGCGTGCATATAATATGTGTCATACGCGTACACATAAGATTTGTAAGCGTACAAAAGCCTACACAGAATGAGCATAATGAATATATATAGAATGAGCTACCTAAGCGTACACATAATGAACTTTGTAAGTGTACATACGATGAGTTTTTTAAACGTACACAGGATGAGCTTTATAAGTGTACATGAGCTGTATAAGTGTACAAAGGATGAGTTTTAAAAGCGTACATATGATGAGCTTTATGAGCGTATACAGTCCACGGGGTGGGCTTCATGCTCGTACACATGGTGAGTTTTAGAAGCATACAACATGGTATTTGATGAACTCTGAATGTCACACATCGGATCTCAATATCACAATCTTCAACCCTGCTATTTTAAAGTATACCACGGGTTCTGTGATTGAGTCCGGGTTAAGACCGGTCGCGGTAGCTCAGTTGTTAGAGCGTTCGCTTCGTAACCGGGAGGTTAAGAGTTCGAGCCCCGCTCGTTCCCTGGCCGAGTCAAACCTAAGACGTAAAAATAGGTAGTGATTACCCCTTCGCCAAACAATCGGCATTTAGAAGTGAGAGTCACGAGTCTTTCGAATATGACCTGAAAACGGAGGCCCCGTGTCACGGTAGACGTTGGCACGTTAAAGAACCCTCACAGCTACGGCTCTGAGCGCTAAGCATAGGTCTACATTTATGGTACTTCACCTACAGACGACGTCTCATTATGAGTAAAAAATTCTTGACGGGACGGAAAACAAACAAACAAACAAACAAACAAGAATTAGTTATGTAAAATAAGTAACATTTCACACCAGAAATGTCACATTTGGTTAAAATTTCCCGTTAAAGGGGGAAATGCCGCCATGTTCACATTGGGACTGTCCGTGTAGTTTCCGGTAACAATCAGGGTGCAATCCGTGCAAATCCGTCTTCTTCAGCAGAAAAAGTTTCGTGCAGGGAGAAACCCGGACTTTATATGGATACTTCGGCGGCTACACGGATATCTCGTTTGATACACGGAAGTACCCGGAACCTACACGGATCAATGCGGAGGATTTCCTTCGTGGACGATGTAGGGGGAAAGTTAAACATGCTTAATTTCTAATTTTTCTCGGATTGGCTTGACCAAGTCAGATGTTCCCGGAGAGCGCCGGATGCATATACGGTTTGTACATGATGATGACGGATTGTCAAGGATCTTCACGGATTGACGATCCGGGTGTCTCATCCGTGAATGTGTGATAAGGACTTTCGCAATCAATTATCACATGCCGCAAAATTCTTACATGTAGCTTTCTATCATAACGACAACTCAGTTTGGAGCAGTTTAGCTATTTTCAGTACCACTGCAGCTATATATAATTAAATTTTTGTCCGATTCACATTAATTAGATACGTCTGTCTCCCGCCTATATCTTTATATCATTCGCTATGATAAGTTTCTTGTTTAGATAAAATAGCGACCGAGGAAACAAGTGATTAACCCCAATTGACCCTGGCACGCTTTGATGTTGCGCTTTACCGGCAGGTGGCGTTTAAGAACGTGCAGGTTGGCGTAATGAAGAACGACGTGATCCGCCTATCAGTGTATTTATCAGCTCCTATGTACACGGGCAGTGTTGTATTATCTCTACGGTCAGAGAGGGTTGTTAATTTCATTTCACGTGCGCGCGAGAGATAGACTAGGAATCGCATAAAAATAATCCCATTTTCCTCTTGATGGAAGTAAAGCTGTATGTACATTGTACAGAACAAAATCTCTCATCCTTGAGAAGACACAAGAGGCATTTATATAAAGTTCACAGAGATTCATAATGACGGATCGGCGATCTCAATATGATGGTGTCGATGATTCGGATGTGATAAATTTTACCATACCTTTAGAGGAAACGGGGGAGAAGGTCCCTCTTAATCCCCCTAAATCACCGGCCACCCGGCGCGCACCCCCACCGCCGATAATGCCAGTCTCAGAACCACCAAAGGCCACAGTCAGTCCTGGATCCGTGCCTGTTAAACCAATGGCACAGACCGCTCCTCAAAGTGCCAAAATCAACATCGAGGACAGGGACCCTACACGCATGAATGATATTGTTAAGGTAGGTGGTAACTAGGTTTCTTCAGTGGAAAATAATTTAATAAAGCATAATGCGGCAAAAACTGCCAGATGCATTTACTATTTGGTTATCGAAGCTTTCTGACATCGCCATGCTTATTGTGCATGCAAAAAATATATCACATATCTACGTGTCATATTGCTGGCAGCTTCTTGGGGGAAAATACAATTTTAGTTCGTAGAGATAAGCAAGAAAATAATGAAATTACTTTTTCATGCAAGAGAATCCTTCAGTGACGTTGATTTCCTAAAACCACGGTTTGTTCTTCTGGCAATTTGGAGTCTCTCTCTCTCTCTCTCTCTCTCTCTCTCTCTCTCCTTTTTTATTGCTTTTCCTTTGATATGCGAGGATAAATATCGGAGGTCGCGTGCTAGATGTTTACAAGCGCGATGTCATTATCAATTACCGTTCACATACACGTGATAATGCCATCCCCTTTGAAGCTCGTGCAGTACAAATGAGAAGGCTTATGCAATGATGTGGTAAGAGGGTTATTTACTGATCAACAGAGGGTGTATGGAATTCAGTTTTTTACAGCTAGTGAACTATCAATGTGTGCAGTATATTAATTTATGAAATCATTTGGCAAATACATGTATATACAATAATTTTGTCTACATTGAAGGGGTGGGGGGTAACGGTTAAGAGTGTATCGGATTCAGAGTGCCGTAATGATACGGTAAAATACGTATATAGCAATTGAAAGATTGTGTTACGTCCCGTTGAGAAATTTTAACTCATGTTAAATCATCAGCTGTAGGAGAAGTACTACAAATTTAGACCTATGCTTAGGGCTAAGGGTCGTAGCAGTGAGGGTTCTTATACGTCCCATCACCTGCGGCGACACGGGACCTCCGTTGTTAAGGTTATATTCGAAGGACCCTTGATTTACTTCTAAATGCCGAGCGTTTGGCGAAGAAGCAATCACTACATATGTTAACTTCTTGGGTGTGACGCGGCCATGGCACGAGCGGGGCTTGAACTCACGACCTCCCGTTTACGATGCAAACGCTCTAGATCTACCTCTGAGCTTCCGCGATCAGTTATAGCGAACTTCCAAAGCCAGAGTTAAACAATTCTATATAACCAATCCTCGATATATCGAAATAAAATTTTCAGTATTTTCCTCCATAGAGGAAATAAGGGCGAAATTTTCGATGTGTGTTCATTATAAGCGTGTTTTACTGAATATTTATGCCATTTTTTTCATTGAATTATTTAGGTAGAATTTGACGACATCTTTGCAGAACCAGTTGGATCCTACAGTTTTGACGTCATCTGGCGGTTGAGCTACCGTGTGTTTACGACAACCAAATTTTGGTGCTACCGTATACTCTCTGTCGTCTGCGCACTCCCCCTGGCCGTCTGCTGGGGGGTTTCCTTCGCCTGCCTCACGTTTGAACACGTCTGGTGTTCAGTTCCCAGTATGAGGGTGTTCAAAATAACGATCCAGCCGTTCGCCTTCATGTGGAGCACGCTTCTACAGCTATTGTTTGAACCTTTCTGCACATCATTGAGTCTGATATTTAGTAACATTCGAGTATTACTCAAGAAGGATACTTAGGCGTCAGCAACAATATAAACACGAAATGAGTAAATAATGTTAAGGTTATTTCAGGGATATATTTTTGTAGTCGGGTTCGCTGCTTGAATGTCATATTTATTGTCTCGGTTGTCTTTCTTGGTCTGACGCAATCTCCTCAAGAAGGGGAACTCCTCGCTTTTGAAACTGTGTTTAATATATAAGCTACCCGGGTGGCTTGTAGGAATCCATACGGCTCGTTGGTTGTCTATTGTTTGACTTCCCGCTGGAGATTTTTTTTCTACTCATATGGAGACGTCTCCATTGTCGGGGAAAAACTGCAAAATTTAGGCCTATGCTCGGCACTTACGGCTTTTAAGCAGGGAGGATTCTTAATCGTGCCATGCCTGCTGTGACAGGAGGCCTCGATTTTTTCTGTTTCATCTGGAGATCGCCCCCGTTTACTCGCCTCTTACGACAAAAATGGGGTACTGTTAACCTATTCTAACCCGGGTCCACACGGGATGAAATCCACAAGGAGGGTGGATTATGGCGAGTGCGAAAGTACTCCCCCAACCACCACCAGCATCGAGAAGGTGTCCGACACGTGTTGCTGGACAGACGAGAAGTGGGGGTGGTTATGTATACACCTGACCTGTTATAATGATTCCTTCATCTCCAGTTTTCGTGGTTGAACACGAAATTGAAGGATTATAGAAAACATTTCTACATAAAAGGAAGGAATGCTAACGGCCCACGAAGTAACACATCGCCGATTTTTTTCATTTTTTATCCTTTTTTTTTTTTTCATTTTTTTTTTTTTAGCTAACTGAAACCATCGTATGATAATATTCAGCAGTTGTGAGACACGAGAAGATGTTGAATACGACACATGTATGTAAATAGATATATAAAGACTGATATACTTTTCAAAGAAAACATGAGCATTTCATGGCGTTTAACAGCGCATTCAAAACTGGGGGTATCTATATACCTCCAAATGTGGTCTGAAGGGTCGGCATTGGAAGCTTGATAATATATATATATATTTGTTGGTGTTGTTGTTTGTAGTAATTTCAAAACATAAAGACGTATATTAAATATGTTAACAACACAGTTACACAGTTTCCTTTCATTAAAATTCTCTTTCAAATACATTTATTCTTTCCGACTCTGAAATGGAGAATTCCAAAATAATTATATAATTTAAGATATAAAAGAAGAACACATGCTCTAGCGCGAAAAGTAAAATGTTGATCGATCGTAATCCTTCTCAATAGTTTTAATTTGGTCATTGAAGAACACGAGGTTGTAGGCCAGTGCCATACTATATTTAAATCTCTCAAGTAAATAATAATAATAGAAATACAGTATGACACCAGTCACCAGTGTTCTAAATTATAATATGCTATCCCCCACCCACCCACCCCCCAAAAATTAATGAATAAACGCGCCTCCTACTATGAATATGTAATTATTATACTATTTAAAAATGATGTTTTTATGGTATTATAAGACTTCAGTATAAATTCGTACTTTGCTTGGTTACATATAGTATCCTGTTATGACACCCACGATAGGAATTTAAATAGCCCCTTTAAATTTGTATATATAAAAAAAACCACCCCTTGATTTTTTCAACATGCATGAATCTTCAAATTATAGCTACGTCATGGAATTCCTTTAAATAGGTCACCTAGTTCTCCACGGATCTGATAGTCTTTTTATTCCCAAGGTTGTATTTTGAGGGTGATTTTTTTTTTAACTTGTCATGAATGTATTAAAGTTAGAATTTTATTCAAAAAATACATTTCCTTCATTGATATACTTCTCTGTGAACAAATTTTGATTATTTACATGCAGTTGTATCTATGTACAAATTTTATTTATTTATTTGTGTGCTTACCTGTGTACAAATTATATTTACTTATCTCTGTTTATTCTAATATTATAAATTCACTTATTTTGTTTTTATTATTTTATTTTCATTTTATTTCATTTATTTAGTTTTTTTTATCTAACTGTTTCAGCAGTCTAAATAATAATGATTGCTCATGTGTTTCATTAAATTTCTATGTTAAATTCAAACACTAAATCGAGTGCAATACTTTAATGAAACCTTATTCTTAACTGCAACGTAAGCGAGAATGCATATGGATTTTCCGTTACTTTGTCTCTGGTCATACCTAACCCTTTTTCAAAACAGGATAGCGCTAGTCTGAGAAAAAGAAATATATCAAAATATAGTTTGTTTTAGCAAATTACTCGTCACAGTCAAACGTATGGTGTAAGGAACCGTACACTGTTCAAGCTGTTAACCGTCTTTTTTTTTTAAATTCATGGAATGTGGGAACACCAAAACATACCTGATCTATAATTTTTTTTTTTACAGATTTTTAATTCATACTTTAAAACACGTACGCTAAATATTTCCTTTTAAAATATGAAGGTCGACGAACTATAGTCATAGCTAAATATAAGTTTAATTTTTTTTTTTCGCCACTAATTACTATAAATATTTTGGCCGTATCTGTGCAACCATTCAAAGGGGGTTGTTTGAAATCGCACGGGAAATTCTAACTTGACAGATGTTAAATTTTAAAACCCACTATATCAGTAGAAACGCAGTGTTTACCTGGAGCCGATCACTGCACGATTTCAATATAATGAAATGGGTGTCTTCTTGGTTGTAATGCACACTTTAAAATGCTTATGTGAAGAACGAATTTTCAGTATATATTTCATTTCATAAATGATGAGCTTCGTATGATGAAATCTAATTTCGTATAAATACAAATCCTATAAAAGCATGAGAAATAACTACCTATTCTTGATTGTAGTCTGTAGTCCAGTTTTCAACAACGCTACTTAAATTTGATAACAACTTAACCAGGTTTTAATTTTTTTTAAAAAGGTGTACAAAACGTAAATGTTCGTTAGACCTATGCACTTCATTATAAGTTTAGTTTAACATTTTAACATTTAAAGTTAAATATGAGAGGTCATGGGAAAAATCTTATCTATTTTCAATATTATTGATCAAAAGCTCTTCGAACGTATTCTTCAAGTACTTAAACAAATAACCCGGATTTTCAAAACTGGCAAATGACGTTTTTATTAAAAATCGTCCAATGAACAGGTGTATTATGATTTTTTATACGCAGTATCTTAATATTCGTAGTACATAAGCGGAAACAGATGTAAATTAGACGACAAAAAATGAATAAAAAAATAATTATTTAAGCTGTCGTGCATATTACAGTAATGGTCATCGTGACTGAAAATTTATTTCACCGGGATATTTTTATTAGTAACATTACAAATCAAAGGAACATCATGAGCAGATAATCTTATATCATTATAAACAATCTTATGCCATTATAAACAACCTTATAATATTATAAAAAATCTTATATCATTATAAACAACCTTATATCATTATAAACAATAATTATATCAATGTGTAGCGTAAGTACAGTGTATTGCACGTGAAAGATTTACAAAGACGTGTAATATACGATACAGCAAGCTTTATCACCGGGAGGTAAACTGAACGGATAAACTGGTTATCCAGTTTTCTCAATCCGTATTCTGCTGAAACACAATCCACATGTTTCACATAGGGGTCCCAGGTAACAGCTAAGGTAGGTTCCCACGCACTTCTGTACGTAAATGGCGTAGATGCTAAAGCAACGGTAGGCCGGGGTGGCGCACCAGATCTGCTCGAAACTGATGATTGCGAATTCGCAGCCCCAGAACAGCGCTAGAAAGATCCCGCACATAGCCGTCAAAAAGATATAGCAACAACTCTTTCCACCCTCAAAACATTTACTGCTGTAGGTCCATACACAGTCTGCGCTGCGAGTCCCGTCCGGCTCTCCTAAAACATCCTCGAAGTTGGCCTGCAACACAAAACGCTATACCGTTAAAACTAGTTGGGATTCGTGTTGTCAAGCAAGACTTTGCGAATTTGTAATCTTTAAAAAGCTGATATTCGTTGTTTTCGCGGTATCAAACAACAGTTATACCCACCAGAGGGCGTTAACATCCTCCATATGACATAAAAGTCAATTGGAATACAGAATTCGCCGCTTCATTCAAACAAAAACAAAACCAAAGAAAACAAAACAAAAACAAAAAAAAAAACAAAAAAAACAAAAAAACAACAACAACAAAAAAAAAACAACAAAAACAAAAAAACAAAAACAAAAACAAAACAACAACAAAATAATAATAATAATAAATATAAATAAATAAAAAAAAAAACACCCCCCACCCAAAAAAAAAATATCGGAGACGAACAGTTGCTATGGAGCACCACGAAAATAACTGGTATGAGTTGTGTAGGTGATGTTTTAGATATTTTGTGTTGTCATTAGATTATCCATGTGGTATTAAGGAGATAGCTACATGTACTACTAGTAACTATAAATAGATTTGGTCCCCACGTGATCGATGTAAACCAATGGTATTATCCTAAATTTGCAGAATAATGGAGTGAAAATATTTGTTATGATATTGTGATATTTCAATTCGCTAGTAGCTTTTCAGGAGAAAGTCTGACTTTGTTGATATAATCACATTATTTATAATTTGAACTACCTCAGAGTTCCTGAAAGAATCCATCAACATGCGAAAAGCACGTGTCAAAGAAATCCTACGCGTGTGAGTGATGAAATTTCCACCGAGGGGACAGGGTTAGAAATCTCGAACGAGGCTAAATTATGTAAACTTAATTCTAAGCGGCGACGAGAATGTTCCTGATTAACGTGTTAAAGGATTCTGTCTCGAGTTGAAGTAGACTGATTTCAGGAATGCTATCTGGTGGAGTAGTTTTCGCATTTGAATAAGGATTTTGATGTTATTAAGCTATTTCAATTGTCGAAGAGCTCCTGAATGCATGCAATAAGCTAAATCCATCATTTTTACTCGGTTGGGTACCGGAAATTCATAAGTGTCGTCTACTTCATAGCGGTAGCAATTGCTCCTTCGCCAAACGATCGGCATTTAGAAGTGAGAATCACGGTTCTTTCTGATATGACCTTAAAAACGGAGGTCCCGTGTCACGGTAAGTGTTGGCACGTTAAAGAACCCTCACTGCTACGACCCTGAGTGCTAAGCATAGGTCTAAATTTGTGGTACTTCACCGATAGCTGGTGACGTCTCAATATGAGTGAAAAATTCTCGACGGGACGTAAAACAAACAAACAAACAAACAATCAATCAATCAATACTATCTACGTTATCTAATGAAGAATGCAAAGTTTTGTTGTTTGTGTGTGTGTGTGTGTGTGTGTGTGTGTGTGTGTGGTTTGTTTGTTTGTTTGGGGTTTTTTTGGGGGGGGGGGTGTTTGTTTTGTTTTGTTTTTTCTTTTGTTTTTTTTTTCTCTCTAATATCTTTTCAGGCATATGCATTCTTTTTTAATGGTGATTTACTGTCTAATGACAGAAAAAAAATATGGTCTGAAATTTTTTCTATTAGTATTTATGTTAGAAAACCTATTCAGAGGCTCTGAAAAGAAGCAAAACTCTGCCCGTACAAAAATTGATATCTCTATAATGCTATGTATTCAAAAGATTTGAAATTTTAATTTGTTAAAAAAAAAAAGTGAGGTGGGATGTATATGTGATGTGAAAATTTAAAAAAAAAATGTTTAAATGAACCGTGTTAGTCTTTTATTTATCTTTGGGATGTTAAATTTGATATTTGTTTAAAATACCCCATTTGGCATTTTATGTGTAACTTTGCTTTGTTTTATGTGATGTATTATGTTTTATGCATGTTGTACAGCGCTTAGAGTAATAGTTGTAATGTTGGATAATGCGTTATATAAATACTTTGTAGTAAGTAGTAGTAATAATAATAAAATTTTAAACTTAGTTTTAATTTTATTAATGACTTTGCTTCAAATTACATACGAAACTATCATAATAACACATTTTTACAACAAAATAAAATTTTCAGATATAGAGTTAATATCACTTGACGAATTTGCACGATTTTGAATTATTTCTTATTTCCTTAACTTATGTAGAGGCATATGAGCAGTACTTAGTTACATGTAGTATTGTGAGATGCAGTGTTAATGGATACTGCCCCAGTAAAATGAAATCCTCCTTATATCACATGCACGCAGTTAAGTTTCACACCAATCAAATCTACGAATGATTCTCTTCACTTTTTAAAGGCTCCTCTTTCTAACACAGAATATATCATCGCCACCAACCTTTGCTCTTGATTCGATATCGCATATAAGTCTTTCATATGAACACAAATGAAAATAATTCAGAAATTCTTTAAACAATAAAAGGTAGATATTTTTTTAATGAGTGAAAAATCCAAGAAAATATAAATATCGTTACCTGTACATGTTGATTAATATTATTGGGATCTCTGTTGACAAGATCTACTGTACCATCTGCCATGATGAACTGCCTTGGGGTGTAGCCGCGAGGTATTGCCTCAAGCAAGGAGAAGCATCCTTTTATACTGTCATGCAGAGACACTTCCGACGTTCAAATATTGACGAGTGTTACCTAACAGTGTCTAATTGCATTGACAGAGGGGTATATTTGTATTAAGATATACTGTCAACATCGACCTATTCTTTTAGAAGTGTAAAGTAAGCACTGACAGAATATTGAAAAGATGGTACACGACGGAAGAAAAATTTCAAACTACGAGATGTTGATGGTTAACCCCCCCCCCTCCCATAAAAAAAGGTACAGAAAATAGGACATTTTAATTATAAAATCACAAGATACACCATCATTTTCATGATAAAATATCGAACAAATTGTAGGATGTTTAATGTTGTCACCTTAGATCACCTGAATTTCAAAAATATATGAAAATTAGCTTTGTGTCACAATGCACGGAAATGGATTTTAAAAAAAAGGGGGGGGGTACGACAGATGTATGTTTTGGCAATACAAGACCTTTACAACCCAGACAAAATACATGCTCCATTGATCTGTTAGTTATATTCTAAGTATTCTTTGGAATATATGATGGAAGACACAACATATCATCTTTGATGATGAAACGCTGTGTCGTTCTTTAAAGTAACATAACACGGTTGGTTTAGGACAAGTGGGTGAGATTTGTATTTATGAATTCGTTCCTACAAAATAAAATAGCGTGAAAATAAAAAGGAATTATTCTCCTTTGGGACTTCACCCCCCTCCCCAAAACAGCTTTAAGCCGTTTTAAAACGGAAATAAGGAAACGTGATATGTATAGCCGCTAGATCACGTCGAAAGAAGATTCTGGTGAAATTCACACGTGTTTGTAAACCTTGTGTTGGTATCGAATGACAAAACGATATAGAAATAAAACGATGTCAGAAAAATAGATAGTTCATTGTTTTATTGACGTAATTGATGTACCATTTGACAAATCATTATATTAGAGAGTGCATCATAATAAACAATATAAATATGAGACGTTTTATTTTTAACTTATCAATCACATCAGTCCATCGTCCCAATCCATTAACACACCTGTCAATGTACTTCAATGGTTCTAAGATTTGGATATAGTGATTCGAGTGAATGCTAATCCACACGTTTCACATACTGGCGCCAGAAAACACGTGATACATGTACCGAAGTACTTCTGGAGGCAGCCCATGGTGATTGAGAAGTATCGCAGAAAGGGTGTAATGCACCACACCATAGAAAACGTGATCCAGGCAAATTCACAGCCCCACATCAGAGCTATAAAAATACCACACAGAGTGGTCAGGATGTTATAGCAACAGAGCTTGCTACAGGTAAAACAGAAGTGACTGGCTTTCCATACACAGTTGATGCTGTGGGCACCTACAGGTTCCGCCAAAACATCTTCAAAGCTTACCTGTCGATAGTTAACAAGAATATCAGGTAAGAAATTGTGTTTAATATCATTATAATACGTACAAAATGGCCGGACAACTATAAAATATCATAGTGGTTACACCACAGACACAAACGCTCTAAGGAGGAAAAAACTACAAACTAACATCTCATCCATTGATCTAGCGTATGCGCAGAAGTTTTAGCGAGGATTTAATTTTGGCATAATTCCTGAAGGTGTTGAGATCGCTAAAATTGAGTATCACTAACAACTGATTCCATATCCTAGGTAATAATTATCTTTCTTGGAATTATAAACTCAATAAAATTAGCTCTCTCTGAATAAAAATACCTAATTTTATGGAATAATTGCCAAATTTGTATCTTGCTAAAATTTCCGCTTATACGGTATTTCATCATTGAATCACTTCTTGTCAGTGTGGTGTATCTTCTTAAAATGTAGATTTGTTAAGGCCCTCAGCTTGTCGTATGAGGCGACTAAATGGGGATGAACCCCCAAAATGTCACAGCAGTTATGGCACAGTAAAGATTCCTCCCTGTCCTGTTCAAAAGTCATCAGCGCCGAGTATAGGCCTTAATTTTGCGTCCCTTCACCGACATTGGTGACGTCTCCATATGAGTGTAAAATTCTCAAGCGGGACGTTAAACAATATACAACCAACTAACCCCCCCCCCCCTCCCTTTTTCATGACACCATACAGAACAGAGAATAGAATATCCTTGACGATGGTAGATAATAATAATAATAATAATTATATTTAAAAAACCATTTATTAATAATTTTATAAATTTATAAAGGAATAAAATGAAACAATGCAGAGTGATAATTAAGGATACCTTAACATGGCTGTTGATGTCGTTTGGGTCTCTTTCGTCTAGATCAAGATTCTCCAACATATTTGTTCTTTTTAAGAAGTTCTTGTCTATGTAATACAGTTACTTACTCCTGTCAAGAACTATTTGTGAAAGTCAAACCTTTCCTTCTTGGTTTTATTTAGCATTGCGTTACTGATACGGAACAGTGCTACTTAAACAGTCTTTTGTTTCTGAATAACCATACAGGGTAGAGAGCTCCCTTGAGAAAATATACCCTCCCGGTAAACAAAAATGTATGATTCCAAAATTATTTTTCATTCTTTTCTCCATTTGGTTTTAGGAATGCTCATGTTTTATTAAAATATTTAATGTAATCACATAACGTTCACATTACTTACATGTAAAGAAGAAATTTGATATAATTTTTGCTAAAGTTACATGTAAATATGTGATTCGGTTGTTTGATCATGTTTCTTTCTGTAATTGATTAAAAACTGTTTACAGTTATTTACTAAATTTTCGTTCACTTTATAGAAGGGACGATTTGTATATTACGTGATAAGAAGTACGTAAAATAGTCTATCCTCTATAACTTTTATCTTCTGTTTTTCATAGTCTGAACTTGTATAACGAGATGCTTTCACCAGCATTGTGGTTTGTTGTCTGTATATACCATATGTTATAAACAGTTTTTAGCGAATAAATGAAATTGAATTTGAGAATAAATTTTTTTGATAAGTACTGATAAATACATAAAAGAAACCACGCACAATATATCGTGATCATGAAATAAAAGACTCGAGTGAAATCTGCCCAATCAAGGATCTGCCCCACCATTTTATTTCAGATATTTATATTTGCAAGATCCAAAATTCAAATTATACCCCCCTTTCCTCCATTTTCTTTCTTTCTCGCCCAACTTAAACTTCGTATGAGGCCTTTAGAAGTGATATTAAGTGTCGCTTTCCTTTATTTATTCATTTATTTTTATTAATAGTATTATTACATGTATTATTATGACAAATGTGTTTTACAGTGTGAATCGTCAAAGAAAACTTAAAATTCAAACAGAAGAAGTTTCATTTCATCACGTCTTATGTTTTTTTTAAAACTACAACGAACTTTTGATGAGATTCAATTAATAAGCAGTTTGGTTCTGTAATAATATAATTTACTAAATTAAAAGCGCGTGTTCCGTGATACTATAGCGACCACCGCACATGCGTAGACAAAACATAAATAAATAAAGAAAGAAAGAAAGAATAAAAATAATAAAACAAACAAACAAACAAAACAGGGGAAGAAGAATTTTTTTTTTTCGTTATATTTTTTTCTTCTGTTTTTTTTTTTTTTTTTTTTTTTTTTTTCCTACTCTGGATAATACTGAAACTATATAAAACTTGAATTACAATTTATCGGTATTAAACCACGCTAGATTAATTTTGTGGTGTATTGAATAAAAAAAGTCATAGCATTGTTATTTTAATCACAATGAAGAAGCCCTACATTCAAGACTGTTGAAAAAGGTCTATTTTAAATGAGGTTTTCGGTCTTTTTTTTTCTGCCGATATAAAATTCTTTTTATTGATTTTTTTTTTCTGCATTATGGTAAAGTCTTATAGAGTCTAAGTTTGAATATTAAAATCCACCTGTATTATACCGAGTTAATTTAGTGAGTTATTTCAACAGAAACAAATTTAGTGTTCAACTCTTCATTGAAGTGGGGTGCACGTTTTAAATTTAAAACCGTACAGGAGACGAAGTGTTAAAAGATTAAATCTTTATGACCTTCAATCTTTTCTACAGTCGTGTGTATTTTGGAGTATACCCGTGAAGGAATTCTTAATTACATTTATTAGTTACAGAATGCAGTAGTATTTGAATTGGCCTATCCCCCTTAGAGACAAGGCACAAAACACACGCATAACATTGCACAACGAAGGAGACCAGGGTTCTATTTTTCTTCAATTCTCGGTCACACACACACACACACACACACACACACACACACACACACTTTTTTTCCATCATAAAATGAATTTTTACCAGAAACATGCAACAAACTTTTTAAAAAGCGGGATCCTGAACTCGCGTCCTTATCAATATAGCGAGCCGAGTACATAAATGAATAAAATCAACGAACATGGTTTAACAGATATAGATAAAGGTGATTGTGTGATATTGAGAGGGGGTGTTAAAACAAAATACTCATAACACAAGCAAACTAGATATCTATTCTCATTTATTTGTTTTATTTTAATTATTTTTGCAAACTATTTTCAACTTTATATTTCATATCGAATTAATAGGTCAGCGTATCTATCGAGATATAGAATACATTGAGGCAACATCACAGACTACACGTACGTAATACAGATAACCGTCTAGGACATAAAGCTACAGTATTTAACTTTAATACACAACATTTGGGTTACGGTCTCTTGTGAAGAAAGTTTCTTTTCTACTATTTATTTCATCTAAGAAAAATTAGCATACAATTTTCAAACACATCAACAATCTACACTTTGCTGTTACTAACAGTTTATTTAATCCAATATTATCATAATGTTTCATTGTCACTCATCTGTAATTATACAAATATATAATCAAACATTTCTCTATTTGTATGACCTTGACTATGTATATTGTATGGGGGAGGGCATATATAAGCAGTGCCTGGTGTCCAGTCCAATTAAGGGGGCCTCCGTGGCCGAGCGGTTAGAGCATCTCGCTTAAAATCACAAAGCCTCTCACTTCTAGTCGGCGCGGGTTCGAATATCGCTCGCGTCGATATACGTGAGAAAGTTTGCCAGTTTACTTTCGAGTACATTGTATCTGGGTTCCACCAGTAAAAACTCATAGCAATTTTCTCTAAGTTACCGTTTAAAATAATATTCCACAACATGTATGTACAAACTTTGATACTTTGAATACCAGCAATTAAGCACCTTGATTTACTCAAAGCTAAATTTGACACCCACCCCCCCCCCCCCCCCCAAAGAAAAAAAATCCAGTACTCTAAGCTTACCGGTGATAAAAACTGACACATTTATTTTAAACTCCTGGGTCTCTCTCTAATGTAAAACGGGTTGTCAACGCTAATCAAATTACTAAGTGTTACTTAAAAATATAATTATATACAACATAACTTGCTTCATACAATTTCTCCAGGGCTGGAGATTTTACCTACGAGAATTACTGTACTTTCCGTCACGTGCCATTTCAATCGTTATTCGTGAAAATTTTTATTATGAAACATGGACAAAATCACTTTTGGGGACTTTATTAAAGAAATGCAAATATCTACAAATATCGATTTCCAGAGAAAAATTCATCTCTCTCACATAGAAATAATATATATATATATGAATAAATAGAGGTATCACAGTTATATTCTCGCATCCGGAGAACTAGTTGGAAAAGTCGATTTTTTATGCACTGGAATTCATTTTATTTTCTATCCATTCTTCACAGAAATATTACTAAAACACAGTCCCGCAGTTTCACAAATTGGCGCCAAACAACATGAGACGGCTGTGCCGAAGAACTTCTGCAGGCAACCCAAGTAAATACCAAAGACCCGAATGCAAGGCGTAGTGCACCAGATCTGCTCGAACGAGATACAGGCGAACTCGCATCCCCAGTATAAAGCAATGAAGATTCCGCACAGCCCGGTCAGGAACGTGTAACAACAGGCTTTGCCACCCTTAAAGCACATGGAACTGACCCGCCACACGCAGTCGGGGCTGTGTGCTCCGTCCGGTTCCCCCAGCACATCTTCAAAAGCAGTCTGAAGTAAAAGAGAAATGCAAAGAATGTATACTCCCCTACTCTTCCATGTATTGCTCTTTATATGAAATTGCGGGAGTGCGACATGCTTTGGAATAGGAATATGTTGATTCGTATTTCATACCACTTTTTAAAAATGAAAATACTGCATTCAAACTTATTCTAGTGTATTTAAAGTTTACAAAAATTACAGGTGATTAACGACTCTACATGACGTCCAAGAGAACATGAATTAAAACTCTACTTTTTTATTTTTTGAGAATTATGCGTTCAAATCAGCGCCTACTTAGAAACAGATATAAACCTAGCTGTGTTTCCTAATTTAAAGTATAAAAAAAACCGCATATTTTTTCTATAATTTTTGTTTTTGATTTGCATGCATGTCGATTTCATTACTTCTAAATTTTCATTCGTATTTTTCATTCACATTCTCAATATTCTTTCGATTGAGCATTCAACATTTTTTTTATCATGACTGTATTACTAATATTTATAGACGATAAATTTTTACAGAAAATACATTTTCACAAAAATCAATGTTTTGATCTGTTATGGTTGGTTTTTGTACCTGACAGTGCCTGTTGAGATTGTTGGGGTCCCTGTTTGACAAATCAAGTTCCTTCTGAAGATCATCCATGTTCAAATCCAATAAAAAAAAACTTTGCAACAAAAATTAAAGAAAAATAAGACGAAGTCGACACCTTGGAGACTGTGAACCTGCAAAGGTTCCGTTGCGAGTCTTACATTTATACCTCTCTGAGGAGTTACCTTGGTGACATCCGTTATTAATTACAGAATGATTGAGAGATCATTTGAAGATTTTGTTACAAGGGTCCCTTTTGTAAGATAGGTAAGTGTTTCGAGTTGTAACTTTAAGTATCCAATTATGAGATCATGTTTCATTATAGAATGGTCGTCAAAATTAACTCTCGAGACACTGAAAATAATTATCGTAGAACCGTCCTATAGGTGGAGAGACATCGATATATTACATAGCAATCTGTTGTAATGACAGCAGCTATAATAATAGATGTTAAATGGAAGGGACACACATTTGATTTGATTAACAATTTTTTTTGTGTGATGGATCTGATAAAACAAGTTTGAATACTTATCAAATGATAATCGTTTTTCTTGAGATGTTTTCATCTTTCCGAATTTGGAATTTCATGGGTTTTGCAGATTCTATTGCCACCGATAGTCTCATACAACTGCTACCTTGCAAAATAACTGCGATATGACGCGGCAAGGGTTACTTGTATACTTTTATAGTCTTGATGAAATTTTCCTTTTCATATAAGTAGATTTATTATGGGGAACTGCGTAAAGTTACCAGCTACTGCTGCGAAAAGATATTAATGCATACATGTATATTTCGAGTTTTGAGTTCTTTTGTGTTGAAGATGCATGTAGTTATATTTTTATTGCTTGAGGAAAACGATTCAGGAAGGAATTATCTCCGTTTAAATATATATCAATAAAAAATATGATCGTAAAAACAAACGGTGCCAATATAAATTTAATTTAAAACCATCCAATTTTGCCGACATTGTTATTATTGATTACTGTGGTCTGATCGTCAACGACACAACGGCCAAAAAAAAGTTATAAAATAAGCATCATTCATGATCCCCCCCCCCCTTTTCTTAAACTCCTTGAATGTTATCTAGGTTTGCCTTTCAACAAAATTCAATTTGTCTAATTGTATATTGGACCGACCCATATCACGAGAATAAACAAAGGTAAATTCCGTTCACGTATTTTCGCCTACGAGAGTTCTCCAAAGGGAAACAACTACGACGCGTTTTGAAACTTTCACATGCAAAAGAAATTGATAAACAGTTGCGTCTTTTTTTTCTTTCTTTTTTTTTCTTTTTTTAAATAGTGGAAAAGAAGTTTTCTACATGTATATAACTAACATTCACATCATCCTTTTCCTTTCCCTGTCTCGCAACACAGTGTAATTATTTGTCCAATATAAGCCAATACAGTCGTACGTGTTCCGTTACATATAGTGATAGCTACCCACTATATGTACTCATAACCGCAGATAACTTTCCGTGATGGATGGTTGAGTGGTGCTTGTCAAGACTACGGTAGCAAAAGAGAGTATATGTAGAAACCAAAATCTGAGAAATACTCCAGAGGGTGCTTTCTCTCAATAGATTTTACCAAACAGGCAAATTAGAGAGATACATATGAGGTGTGAATTGAAGATTAGGTTGAAATGAATGAAATAATTATGAAATATCTCAAACCATCAAATTCCGTTCAAGAAATAATGAATTCTGAAATGCTATATTCAGTTCGCTCTCGGTAGCCAATGTGTATACCGGTCATTTCATGCCGTACCTGGTAAGAAAAATTTAATGCTGATCAATAATCTATTTAATTGGGGACCTCGGAATCAGACACCATAATTAAAAATATAAGAAACGCACAGATATAAAGACAAATATATTAAATAATGAAGACTACAGTTATACTTATAGTTCGTTGTTGCGTATCACAGCTTCGTTTAAAATATCACAGGAAGTTATGATTGTTTCGTAATAGAAATTCTACTAAACATGAGTCCACATGTTTCACAGATTGGGGCGAGGAAGCAGGTGATGCAGGTACCGAAGAACTTCTGACAACACCCCATGTAAATACTGAAGACCCGGAGGCCGGGTGTGGTGCACCAGACTTGATCAAACGTGATGATGGCGAACTCGCAACCCCAGTAGAGAGCGATGAACAAGCCACAAAGTGTCGTCATTACTCGGTAGCAACAATTCTTGCCGCAGTTGAAACAGGAGTAACTGCAACGCCAGACACAGTCTAAGCTGTGAGCACCATCTGGTTCTGCCAATACGTCCTCAAACGCCACCTGAAGCACAATATGTCGATCTTATTACTGATGATAAAATATCGATGTTACAGTGATGGATCTAGTGTAGGGGGCATGTGAATGTCAAGTATTAGTCAAAATATACTCCGTCATTATGGGTGCCAGATCTGGAGTTTGAGTTTTTATCTATATATGACAGTAATACCTTGTAAATTTGTTTTTAGATCCGCCGCCGAGTTATTCAGACTTCTCTGATAGGAATACACAAAGGTCAAGCAATATAATCTACAGAGTATTCAGTAAAAGAATCTGAAAATGGGGCGGAAATCTAACCACTAATACAGAAATCATTGGGAAAGTTTTAATTTAAAAAAAAAAAAAAATAAAAAAGCACGTCACTACAATATCTCAAAGGACAACACTCTCAAATGCTTGATCACATATGATATATTCTTTATATTTTTATGTGTTTTTTTAAAATTTATTATTATTTTTTTTTTTTGATAGACTGTAATACAAATCATTGCTTTGTTCGTTTTGTTTGTCAAAACGTATGATAATGGTTTTCTGGAAATTTGGCTATGTGGTGCATATTGTTTCGGTGAATTCATCAGACCCACAACAAAGCATTAATACATTGTATTACGTGAGTTTATATGACAATATCGTGTATCGATGTCAAGACGCAAAAACCTACTATTGCGGTCACCATAATTTAGCAGAAAATAATTTTCGTGATTTATTTTGAACTGGTGGCCCGGCCCATCTAGCCTCTTTGTAAAAATTGTTAAAATCATTCAAATGTTCATAAAACAATTATCTACAGGAAAAAGATGCTGAAACTTACAAAAAAAAAAACAACCCAAAAAACAACACTCCCCTGCTTTCATATTATTTCCCTCGAGTCAAATGTTTATGTTTGAGCACCCATCTAAAAATGAAGACAACTCTATTCACCATAGAAACAACAATCCGTGCATTTCAGCCTACCTTGACATGATCGTTTAGCCGGTTCGGGTCCCTGTCGATCATATCCAATTCTTTTTCCTGTGACATTGTGCTTCGTTCTTTGATTCACAAAAACCTATTTAAAAATCATCTTCAATTATTGCTCAAACTCCTCATGAAAAATAACAAAATTTCTTCACATCATTCTTAAAAACTTATCAAAACTAACTATTTTTAATATAAAAAAAACCCAATAATAATTTACCAACTCAAGCGTTTATAAAAAGATCTTGGTTTCCAATTGCTGAAATAATGAAAATGAGGTTTCTTTCCTTGATAAATTAAAATACTGTGTAACTTAAGAGTAAGCTATCTAACCTGTTGCGGATTGACAACCAATCTAAATGACGGAGGTTTCCGGCACAGGTCTTTTTATTTCCTCATTTCCAGTTACTATCATTAATATACTCCGTTGTCAAAACATCTCCGATTGCCATTCAATTTTTGTAAATGAATGGTGCATTTTACCGAATCTAACAGTATATAATTTGAATATTTGAGTAAAATCAATGATGCAGTAGTCTCTTTATACGTTCCTGCTATTTGAATTTTCGAAGTGTATTCATAGATATCCATAAAGCATTGCTTTTGACATAGCATGTTGAGTATCCAAAAATGTTTTGTTGATTACTTTTTCTGAGGGCCTCTACTTTACTCTGCAAACAAATACTAAGATTTGAATTCAAATTAATATGAAATTACCTGAGATATCGATTTTGAAAAAAAATTAAAAATTAAAAATCAAATCTGTTCAGTGATTTTGAATAGCAACCAAGCGTGTACATCAGACCATGTATAACACAGTACACTGCGAGAACAGAAAAAAAAACCTTAATATACATACTATATAGAAATTATCAAAGAAATTCGAGACAACAAAGGAAAAATATTCAACAAAACACTATTTGCCCTCTGTATCGAAGTACGGTATCTCTTTCCGATGATAAAGGTAGAAATCGTAAATACATATGGGTTAATTTCATAGTGATTTTAAGCTGTCATAACGCTGGCGCGAGTATATGTTCCTGTTCTCCGCCGTCCCCAGGATCACGGGAAATTACCCCGAGTTGTGGAGACTCCTGGGCTGTACCAAAACCCCACAAAGTGAACTATTGAATCAATAGATCGTACGTCATGGGATAATTTTGAACTCCAAGTATAAAGTAGGCATCGCCTTATGAAAAAAAAAAACTAAAAAAAAAAAGGTAAAAATAAAATAAATAAATAAATAAATAATCATGTGAAAATATAAGATATCTATGTAGCATTCCAAAATGATATAATATCACAACGAGTTGTGATAACTGCTTTGCTGAAATGATATTTCCCAAATTTATTCTCATCCCTCGTATTCTGCAGTAGTGCCTGTAAACAGGCAGTGACCTTATACGAGGAATGGTACACAGAGGCTTGAATAAGTTTTACCTTTTGAAATTCTTAATGTCTTATAACCGTTCTATAAACTTATAACTTTTAGAATGCTTGGAAATAAACCAAAGGAATACACCAAGTTTAAAAAAAGAACAAGATTTATTCAATAAGACCTGGTTCATAACCATTTATGGCGTTGCAGAAAATCACGAATCACTTAATTCCAAGATCCATCACAGAATACACTGCTGCTACCCTCAGTTTTTCGCAATGGCGATTCTGCTGAACAACAAACCACATGTTTCACAGATTGGGGCGAGGAAGCAGGTGATGCAGGTACCGAAGAACTTCTGACAACACCCCATGTAAATACTGAAGATCCGGAAGCCGGGTGTGGTGCACCAGACTTGATCAAACGTGATGAAGGCAAACTCGCAACCCCAGTAGAGAGCGATGAACATACCGCAAAGTGTCGTCATCAACCTGTAGCAACAATTCTTGCTGCAGTTGAAACAGCAGTAACTACACGCCCACGTGCAGCTGAAACTATGAGCGCCATCTGGTTCCGCCAACACGTCCTCAAACGCCACCTAAAGAACAATACGAAAAATGGAACTACTACTGACAAAAACATGCAATGTTTACACTGACCGTTAGGAATGTGTTGTTTTTAATTATCTGTCCATCAAAAATGCAATAAACTTGGTAATGAGTGAAAAAGTAAAGATAACGAACAGTGATCACTCTCATCAATCCTATAAAGAGTACAAAATTAAGAGTTGGACAAACTCGGATCCCTGGACACACCAGAAATGGAATCAGGTGCCTAGAAGGAGTAGGTGGAATTTATCATGAATTCATTTTTTTAACGGAAGATGGG
Organism: Ostrea denselamellosa; assembly: GCA_024699665.1. Classification (NCBI taxonomy): domain Eukaryota; kingdom Metazoa; phylum Mollusca; class Bivalvia; order Ostreida; family Ostreidae; genus Ostrea; species Ostrea denselamellosa. The sequence goes on from JAMZEH010000025.1 coordinate 520,641, forward strand.
TCTGACCGTTCCTTGCTTAGGAGATAAGCAGAATGAATGAAGTTTGAGCTCAAAGTGTTTTCTCAGTTGTTAAATAGGAGTTCAGTTTAAAGAAAAATCAATCCCAAGAATATTCCTTATCAGGAGAATTATTTCGTCCATAGCGTTCAGCGTTCCTTAAGAAATGGCCATATACAGTGCCCCAGTGTTGAAATTATCGCTTTGTGTACTCCGTGGATTCAAGTCGTGGCAGATAGTGGTTCTACATCGTAATTCGTCAACCATCAGCGTCACAAGCGACTTGAAAGGGAAACATCAACTGGATTTTTTTAATATCGTTTACAGTAAGTTTGTTGTATGAGAAATATTTAGACACTAAAAATATTAATGACATTAAAAATGATTTCATCGTTGAGAACAATACCTTACGTTATCTGTCTGACGTGTTTCATACCAAGTTCTGGACCGTTCTTCAGGATTTTGTTTTTACCGGTTGCGTTGGCTCAGTGTAAAGCTTTCGCTTTGTAACCGGGAGGTCTTAAATTTGAGCCCTACTCGTGCCATGGCCGCGTCAAACCCAAGATGTTAACATATGTAGTTAAACTGATTAAAAGCTCGGCATTTAGAAGTGAGAATCACGGTTTTTTTTGGATATGACCTTGAAAACGGTGGTTCTATGTCACGACAGGCGTTGGCACGTTAAAAACCCTCACTGCTACGGTCCTGAGCACTAAGCATAGATCTAAATTTATGGTACTTCACCTACAGCTGGTGACGTCTCTATATGAGTGAAAAGTTTTCAGCGGGACGTAAATCAATCAATCAGTACAGAATAATCCGCTTATCTGATCAGGAAACAGGGCTCATGGCGGATGTGACCTGTCAACAGGGGATACTTACTCCTCTTAAGCACCTTCTTGTATGTCCAGGGGTCCGTGATATAAAGATATTTTTAATAATGATTCCGGTGCAGTATCCACGCCACCATTTGGATAAAGAATTTTAACAAGGAATCTAGACAGTTGAAGAGACAAAGGATCTAGACAAGGGATTTAGACAAGGAGATTAGACAAGGGATCTTACCTTCAGGTGGTTATTGATATTGTTGGGATCCCTGTCGCTGAAATCCAACTCCGGCATTTTGGTTTGCTGCAACAACAATGACGTAAACCACCTTGACTACCGTAAATTCCCTTTTAATGAAAAAGAAGTTTGGAAATACTGATCCTTAAAGTTTGAATCTCAAAATTATAATGAATTATTAGAATACAATTTCGAATTAAAGATATTACACCGATGCAATCTTATTTTTGGGAAAAAGTAGAATGCAAGACACAAGTCTGACCTGTTGCGGGTTGAAGACCAGATTGAAGACCGTGGGTTCCCCAACGTTTCTTTTTAATTTCTTGTTTCCAATGGATACCGTTGTCAAAATATTTTCGATTGCTATTGAATTCTATTAATTGAATAACAAATTTTAACGAATAAATCATTTTTAAGATTGGGAAAAACCAATGATGTAGTTGATTGTATTCTCTATCTTCATGCTGGTCTGAATTTACATTGTGTAGTCAAACGCGTCGGGTGTTCATGGATATCTACATCAAACATCGCTTTTTGTTATAACATGAATCAAAACCAGTCATGGATGTAGAATATCAACCAAAGGTATATGATAAACTGTTTATGAAAATGCACGCTAGGAGACACTTATAAGGCAAGAGAGCTAGCGTTACACCGAGCACGCTCCATTGAGTACACATGTGACTCGCGTGATTTGCTCTTCATCAGCTGAAAAATGATGGGAATTACTAAAAGTGCTTTGGAAAAAATGTCCTCCTCGCTGCGGTACTTCATTAAAAATCCTACAGATAAATTGTTTTAAAAGTACTAAAACTTTTTTGATAACCAGATAAATTTTCTCGTACCTTCATTCATTTTATTGTTGATAATTGCTTGATTTCAAAGAAAAAAGATCATCGAAGCTAAATATGACGCCATGCATATATTTAGGTGTCGTGCAAGAAATACTTGAATTAAAAACAGACAATAGCTACAAAATAACCACGTTAAAAAAATCGTAGAGAATGAATTAATTGTAAGCTATTCTAATGTAAGCAGGGATGCCGACTTAGTGACAAGTTTAGTAACAGAAATAACCCTGGCCTGACTTTCTTGAGATAAACTTAACATGAGATTTTACTCCAATTTTAGTTGCTCAAATGAAAGATTGAAGGATTGATTGTATATTGTTTAACGTTCCTCTCGAGAATCTTTCACTCATATGGAGACGTCACCATTGCCGACGACGGGATGCAAAACTTACGCCTATGCCCGGGGCTTACGACCCTTGAGGAGGGACGGATCTTTATCTTACCACACCTGCTGTGACATGGGACCTCGGTTTTTGCTGTCTCATCCGCCCCTTACCACAAGAAAGGGGTACTGAGGACCTATTCTAACCCGGATCCCCACAAATAAAAAAAAAAAAACCTTCAAGTTAAGTTTGAGATTTTTTCTAGAAACCCAAGCCTGTTTCTATATACTCTATGCGTTTGGAATAAAAAGAAATATACATGTATTATGTAAACTGAAAAATGGAAATAAAGTATGAAATAATCATAATATCTTTCAGATAAACATTTACAGTATCTAATGACAATAATATTTCTCACTGTTATAGCAACAACTACTATGCTATACTAACAGCAAGATTAAAAGTTCATTCAATTTGTGAACTTTAAATGGGTTTTAAGAACATTTGACGTGTTTTTATATCCCGGATATGGAAACGAAAATGAATTTCGATAAATGAAAAAAAGTTTAAGATCGTAAGTGTTTTCTGTCAATTTGGAAAAAAAAAAATGAAGCGATACACTGACAATGTTTTGCAACCCCTGAAATGAAGATCGTCCTTTGATTATATGGAGATTGGAGATTTATATTAATATCCTTTTATGATTTTTTCAGTCACAAATTTTATAGATGAAGTGTGAAATTCGTTGATAGACTGAATTAGTATCTTTTGTAGCGAAATATGTAGGTGGATCACAGTATTCAACTTGGCTTCCGATTTAGCCGTAACTGGGTTTTATAATTTTATTTCGGTACACTGAATCATCAACCAAAGACAGTCTAGCGCATTATCCCAAAACTATAATCCGTAACGCTAAATTTGACGGCCGTTAAAATAAAAACACCCGACACGACATGTAATTTGATCCTATTTTACTTGCGTGTTCTAACACCTTCAGTCTACCTGCAGCAGTTTACTGAATTCATTGGCATGTTACGTTGTCTATTGTGACGTATCGTGGTAGTTGTCAAATTCATAGAAGATCACGGGTTCTGACGGTGATCTTAAAATGAATCTACATGAATACAAATTATCAGAATATAAGTTCATGGAAAGTAGATTAAATGCTTTCTATGTCAATCTCAAACTATGAAAATATCCACACACAAAATTGTATATCAGTCTTAAATGTTTTTGACGGAAATGTTACTGAAAAGAAGACCAACTGTTTCACAAATTGGCGCCAGAAAACAAGAAACAAATGTTCCATAAAATTTCTGTAGGCATCCCATATAGATACTAAAGATTCGTAGACATGGGGTGGCGCACCAGACTTGATCAAAGGTGATGAAGGCGAACTCACAGCCCCAGTAGAGGGCGATAAAAAGTCCGCAGAGGGTCGTCAGAAGCTTGTAGCAGCAGTTTTTGCCGCAGCTGAAGCAGACGTAACTGGTTCTCCAGACACAGTCAAGACTGTGAGCGCCATCCGTTTCTGCTAAAACATCCTCAAATGCAACCTGAAAACGAAAAACAGCTACATTTAGTGATTGATTGATTGATTGATTATTTATTGCTTTCCGCCACACAATTTTTCAGTTATCTGGTGGCGTCCAGTTTTTGTTGGTGGAGGAGAGAACCCAGATACAATGTACCTGGGAAGAGACCACCGACCATCCGCAAGTAAACTGGCAACTTGCTCACATAACGCCCCGGCCGAGATTCGAACACGCGCCGACAGAGGTGAGAGGCTTTGTGGTTTTGAGCCCGATGCTCTAACCACTCGGCCACGGAGGCCCCTACATTTAGTGAACTAGAGTACATGGCCCCTACATTTAGTGAACTAGAGTACATGGCCCCTACATTTAGTGAACTAGAGTACATGGCCCCTACATTTAGTGAACTAGAGTACATGGCCCCTACATTTAGTGAACTAGAGTACATGGCCCCTACATTTAGTGAACTAGAGTACATAGTGTAAAAATGATGGAGGAGTGGATTGAAAATCACTTATTAAAGCTATACTAGCTGTCATTTTGGTGTAGAAAATTTTTGTTGTGAAATTGTGATTTACTGTTTCAATGACAGGAAAAAATATAGCTTGAAAAAAAATCTGTTAATATTTGTTGAGAGAAAATGTATTCCGAAGCAAAAATACATCATTGTCTTCCTGTGCAAAACTTGATTTCAATATTTTGCTATGTATTCAAAAGATTTGAAATATTTTTTTCTGATATAATTTGAAACTTAATTTCATTTATGATTTCACTGAAAGTTACAAACAGAACTATCATAATAATAGATTTTCACGACAATATCAAATTTTCAGATTGAGAGTTAATATTAGATAGAAAGATACGAATTCACACAATCAATCTCATCCTCAAAGGAAATTATTATGTATAATTACACAAGAATATTGAAATCTAGGCATAATGAACAAATGCAGTGATTAGTATAATTTTCATAGAATCCATTTAAAGAATAGATCAACTTACTTTCACATGTGAATTGATCTGGTTGGGATCACGATCGACTATGTCTATTTCCTTCAGCTGAGACATCCTCTAGATCTTCCTTGCTTATTTGTAATATACTCCTTAGAACTGTCACCAAATCTCCGACACCTTAACTCCAAAAATGAATTCCTTGTATTGATTAAATGCATCCTTTTACCATAGTTACAAAAATGATAACTTTTAAAAGGGTTGTTGTAAAGATTTTATCTTTATAAATGATTGTTTCATTTCCAACATTTTATGGCATATCTCAATATAACTTTGCAGGTACCACCAAGCGCAAATGTAATGTACAAATGTTTATAGATGATACGGAAACATTATTCTGCTGTTTGAAAACATCTTGTTTTATACATGTAAATCAAATCTTCTGCGTGTAACAACTTTCACATACTTTCATATCGTAATAGATATAGATCGGTGATTAAATATGTTGAGTTAGTAGAAGCAAGGATCAAACATTGTGAAATTGACAACTAAGTCAATGATTACATGCTTTACTGGCAAAAACAAAATACTCAGAGTAAAAAAGTAGGATCAATAAGGGGGAACAATTTTCTTGAAAAATATCAGCTCTCTCTCTCTCTCTCTCTCTCTCTCTCTCTTTCGCTCTCTCTCTCTCTCATGTTTTCATATTTTTATTTCAAATCTATTAGTTATTGTCTCTGTTGAGAGATATGGCCATTAAATGGTCGGGTGACATTAGAAAGTTTTCAGTAACTGTATGATACACTTTAGGTTTTTGACATAGTTGTCATAATCGGAACATCGTGTCGTCAAAGTTCCAATCAAAGAAAGGTAACTCTCCCTTTCCCGCTTTTTTCTTCATTTTTCTAATGGCTGTGCTAATGACGTAGATCTAGTGCCGTACATTTGAAGAATATTCGAAATAAAAATAATACTTTTTATCAAAGTAATAAGGTATGGCCTCAAAAGTTGTTTTGGTGTGGTCTCGGATTGTTGGACTAAACGATATTTTTAGTACTAGTCATATAGAACCACTGCTCGCTGTCACTCTTTGCTTTATGTAACTATAGATCCTCAGTACCCCTTGCTTAAATGGAGCGGTCCTTCGGATGAGGTCGATAAAACCGAGGTCCCTTGTCACGGCAGACACGATAAAGATGCATACCTGCTCAAAAGCTGTAAGCTCCGAGCATAGGCCTAAATTTTGCAGTCCTTCACATGCAATGGTATATGCGTAGCGTCTCCACATGAGTGCATGCCCAGATTAATAGAAGAACGGCAGTTTGACTCATAAGATGGCCATGGGCATTGTCCATTGACATTTTAGAAGTAATGTCATGCTTTATTGACCCCTTTGAATTAAGATTTAACGAGAAAAGGTTATTTCTAAAATATGATTTTTTTGATCACTAGTAGCAGATTCACATATATCTCAATGTGTGTATTGAGTGTCTCAGAATAGGTACTACTAAATAATTTTCGGAAATTCTGTTTTGACAGAATAAGCATGGGAACAAATATAACTGACAAACAAGTGTTGTGAAAACTATAGATGCATGTTAATTTATAAATTAAATCAATTTAAACATACTACCTTTTTCTCTTTGAATGGATCAATGAAGTTTACAATATTGAAACTTCATATATATATATATATATATATATATATATATATATATATATATATAAAAGACGTGCAATAATCTGTGTTAAAGTGCGATGGTCTGACACGCCTAAGTGCGTTTGTGACGTTACGTTATTATGACGTAATTTTGATGTTATTGTAACGGCTTTCGAATAGCTGAACAACATGGAAGCGCCAGAGTGCCCAGACCAAGGTTTTGTCATTGACAAAATGAAACGAAAAAGAGAAACATGATGAAAATGAAAGAAATGGGGAAAATATGCAAGTTGAAAACGGATAACCCGTCGTGGGGGGGGGGGGGGGGGGGGAGGATAAAAGAAGAACTGGGTCGACAGATGGGGGGAACCGCTATTCGTAAGTACGTGGCTAATTACATATTTGACGCGGACACTGGGTCAGTGTTCTACAGGTGCTCTAAGGTTAAGGAGGCTCACAGACGGGCTCTAACGAAAGATCACATGATTGAGGAAATTAAACAATGTCACTGCGTGGATCACAGAAAAAGTGATGCCGTGTATGAAGCAATAAGAAAATCTTATTTTCCTGTAACGAGGGAATACACCAAGCTACTTTTTAAGAAGAATGTAGAGTGCAGTAATTGCCTAGCTGCTGTGGATTAAATAAAAAAAAAACCCGCAAGAACATGGCGACCCATTCCAGCCTCCTCCCCTAACAGCCACTGGCAGACGGACTTAAAAAAATGACTCCATGGCGAGGATATAACTGCATATGCAACAGTGCGGACTGCTACAGTAGGTTTGCTTTTGGAGCATGTATAAAGCAAAAGACAGCTAAGGAAGTATCAGATACACTTCTGCAAATTTATTTATTTATTCGGACCGCCAAGAATTCTGCAAACAGACAATGGTAGAGAATTTAATCGGACTTCACCGCCGTGATGGAGGGGTTTAAGACGAGGAACATTAATGGTCGGCCCTACCATCCACAATCGCAAGGTATGGTGCTTTCATTGAAACTTCCATATTAAATACCGAGAAACTTCCATATTAAATACCGAGATTACCAATGTAAGCTACACTGAGTGGCCAAAAGTATTGCAACAAACATGGCTGACGTCATCACGATGTAAACACTATATGCATGAGAAAAAACATGTTTGAATGAAATAAGAATCATTTACTTACTATTTTCTTCTAGTACTTTGTAGCAAACCCCTTTGGGATTATGACTTGGCGTAGTCTTGAGGGAATTGAGGCATATAAGCTTCGAATGTAAGTTTGAGATAGGCCAGTCTAAATTCTCGTCACAGCAGCCACTAGGTCATCCCGACATTTAATGTCATCAATCTCACGGGACAGTTTGATTTTGATGGAACGGCAGACATTTTCAATAACATTAAGGTCTGGGGATTGCGTGGGCCAATTGAATTTTGGAATGCCGTTTTCTTGTTTCCAAGTATTGGTCTGTCTAGAGGCGTGGGGGATGGCATTATCATCTTGGAAAATAAACTGTCGATTTCCTAAAACTTTTGCAACTACAGGCCATAAGTGGTTATCAAGCAGTTCAATATACTTTGCTGAATTCAGATTTCCATCAACTGGCACAAGTACACCACTACCATCGTAGGTAATACACCCCCAAAACATACAACTTACTTTCACGGGCGTTTTACGTTGGTTCAGACAGTAGGGCTTCCACTTCTCGGACGATTTTCTCCACAAACTTACGGAGTTATTTTGTCCAACGACTACCTGTGTTTTGTCTGAGAAAATAACTTTCTGCCACTGTTCAGGTCTCCAGTGTCTTTTGCCTCGGCACCACAGAATTCGGCGCTGTCTGTTGACTTTGCCTATCGTAAGTGTTTTCTGAATCTTGTCCCTCCTGTATCCTTCCTGGTGTAGCCTTCGACGAATAGTTCTCCTAGACACATGTGTTCCTTCATTTCGATTAAAAGTTGATGTAATATCTTGTAAAGATTGTCTTCTATTAGTTTTCACAATGCGATAAAGTTTCCGATCACCCCTCTCATCTATCACTCCAATTCCACTTCGGGGATTGTTTTCCACACTTCCTTTTTCTCGGAACTTTTTCAAAACTCGCCCAACAGTGCTTCGATGAATTCCAAGTGATTTGCCAATTTGGTTATCATTAAATCCATTTGAATGCAAAACTACAATACGTTCTTTGATCTCTGTTGACAGTTCTCTCTTGTTCGACGACATTGTTTTCAATCACTATCAACACCGGTAATCGTCTGCTACAGAGAACAACAAACGGTTGCCGGTATGATTAGAACCGTAGGTAATTCACACCCCTGATATTTCGATCTTCGTTGGCATTATAACGCGTCAGCAATAAAAATAGAATTTGAAGCGAGTAAAGTTGTGATGACGTCAGCCATGTTTGTTGCAATACTTTTGGCCACTCAGTGTATAATCATTTTTCGAGCATTAAAAATATTAATTTAATTATTGAAAGTTTGAAATTGGATGCATTAAAATGTTAAAGGTCGCGTCGAGATATTTAATAGAACTGTGGTGGCAAACTTCAGGACGCAATTTGTGGACACGAGAGATTGGCCCAATTGTCTCCCAGAATTCTGTTATAAATACAACAACCGCGTCCATAGGTCTACGAAACCCATGACTCCACACCAGAAATTCTCCAAGAGACCAGACTTCTTCATCATAGAAGAAGAACAGGAATTTATTCATCTTATCATCTAAAAGTTATTCCTGACGAGTGCACAATTCTTGTCATATACAATAGTTATATATTGTAAAAATTGTATTCCATTAACAATTCGTAATTGTGACATATGCTATGTGAATACAAAAAATGTAATGTTTTAGATCCCGGTGTGCAACTTAACCAGGAAGGAGAGCGATTTTCTGGAAAAAGCCCATATTGATGTCGAGCAAGAGGGCACAAACCATGGAGAACAGAGTGACAATAACAACGAGGAAGCCCCCATGCAGAATAACGAGTCAGAGGTACAAAATGTCTGTCAATTTCAGCAATGCAATAAAGTTATATTCGACTTAATTTTATAATGTTACAACATTCAAAATATAATTTTTGTCTTTGTTAATAATATGTTTTTGTATTCCATGATAAAGGATGTCGCTAATTTTTATCTATTTATACAACATAAAATTATTTGTGATTTTGTACGCCCGATTGAGTTTTAGATTGTATTAGGGCCTAATATAAAGTGCAATTTCGTTTTACTTAGAAGTCAAACCAAGCCGTCCCTGATGAATTTTCAAGCTTTTCACCACCGCCACCAAACAAAGCAACTTATGAAAATGCAACTGTAAGTTGATAGATTTGAATCATACGGTGCTAGCGTGTTTCTGCTAGTATTTTTTTTTTCAGGATAACTATCGAATATTTCATAACAGGTCGCTACTGAAAATACACTGCCGCTAGACTTGTCTCCGCAGCGCAGCGAAAACAGTATCCCTTTCGAAGATCTCACAAATTCCCAGGTAGAACGTAACTCCAAACAACTGCAGGTTGGTCTTACACTGAAATGGACATGATTACCATCAAAATGTAAACTTTAATGTTGTACAAAAAGATTCTTTTAAGAATTCCCATTAATCTCGAATTATTTCAGTCTGATGTAAGTCCGTACTATCGAGACCTATATGAACCACTGTTTACCACCAACAAACAACGATACTCGGACTCCATGTACTCTCTAAAGGAGGCGATATATACATTTTCTATCGGCTAAAATCTAATATGTACATTAAAAAACAATTTGTTCATTGATTCTTTTTATCATATTTCAGAATATTGACCACTGGAACAGCGACGTGTATGCTTTGGAAATGTTTTCCGAAAAGATAGCACAGTTAACGTCACTGCTGACCTTTGACCCTGCACTGAATGACTTTGTAGATTTTAAGCCTAACTCAGCTCTCCCAGCCGCTACCAATGTCTTCCTGTCGGGATACTGGAGAACGGGACGGGTGATCAGGATAGATGTTGATGACAGCAAGAGGAAGATCTACACCGTAGAGGGATGCGAGAATGGAAAAACTCATGTATTGTCGATAGATCTGCTTCGAACAAATATGCTATAATTTTATTTCTTGTTTACGCACGTATTTATTTAACGATGTCGAATTCAGTGTTTATCATAACAAATGCATTTGATAATTAGGTTATAATTTTTTTTTCAAACGTGAGGTTTATTTATTTATTCTATTTTTGCATTTCAATATGATGTGGACAATCGCACTTTGGCATGTCACACCTGCGGGGTTTATTTAGAGGAGACCATCGTACTTTGGCGTGTCACATCATTGTGATGATCGAGTGAAGAAATTTATGAAATCAAACCCAAGCACGCAATGTCCAGATTAATGCATATGTATTATTTCAACTATGTATTAAGAAAAGACAATTCTACTAAAACGCTAGTATATATTATCTAATTTGCGTCTTTGAAACAAAGATATATATATATATATATATATATATATATATATATATATATATATATATAGTCAACGACATGAAAACAGAACATTTTTTTATTTATTCAATCTATAGCATAATTTTATACCATAAAATTTTTATTTGTTTATTGGCTTTTTAATAACAAGGCTACAGAAACGTCTGAATAAGAATGACGTCATATACGTTTTTGATACTTCGACAACGACAACGCAAGTAACTGGATGACTGATATGACCGCCTCTTGTGTTGATGCATGCTGTGCAACGGCGTCGCAATGACTTAGTGATGTTTTGAATTTTGACTTGTGGCATGTTAATCCACTCTTCCGTCAAAGCTCATCGAAGTCCCGGTATTGTTGTCGGCTTAACGGGCCTATTATTGACCATTGTCCCAACTTATCCCAAACATACTCTATTAGTGCCATATCAGGCGATGAAGAAGGCAATGGCATCACTTGAATGTTTACATTGTTCAAGAAATCCGTCGAGAGTCTAGCATTGTGGGGACCAGTATTGTCCTGTTGAATAACTCTCATGTCCTGGTGGTTTTGAAACATGGGCTGAACATGAATTATCAAAATGTCATCCCTGTATCTTCGAGCATTAAGGTTATTGTCACAAAAGTACAAGTCAGAGCGATGACGGAAAGATACAGATGCCCAGATCATGAAACTACCGCCACCCTAACGGTCAAGTTCCTGTATACACCATGATGCGAGCCTTTCATTGCGTCTTCTCCATACGCGCATACGACCATCAGCTCTAGAGAAACGAAAACATGATTTACCTGAAAACAGGACTTCATCCCATCGTTGACGTGTTCAATGAAGATGAAGTCGTGCCCATTCCAACCATTGACGCTTGGTTATGTTCCTATAAACTAGCCTGAGCTATTTTCATATTATGTTTTTTTTTACTGAGTCGCAAAACTTTTGTTTGTCTATACGATATAAGTGTATCTCGCGTCGATCCAAGCGTTGCTTGTGCCAAGGCCGCGTCAAACCTGTGGCATCAGTAAAAATATAAGTAATTATCAGAACGTATCAACACCAACAGCACGATAACAATAATTAACAGAAAAAAGCAAATAAAATAAAATAAAAATAAAAATGACACTCTCAGTACATTTTTTGTACAGTAGTGCCGAAGCATAAACTTTTGTAATTCTTTTCCTGTTTGTTGGACTTTCTTCTGCTGTTAATGAAGGTACTGCTAAGGACGGGAAGCTCGCAGGTCTGTGAGTAAATAAAAATGTTCTAAGGAATCATTATTCTTCTCACATAGAAACAAAATTTTTACTAGAAACGTTCTTCAAGCCTATCATATTTATTACTGTTTCATTCGTTGTGTTATATAATGACATAGCTAAAACTTAATATCCTAAATCCTAAGAAATTCGAGACCCTCTATTTCTTTAATGCTGATGACCCTAAATTCATTTTTAATCAAAGTACACTAAATATATGCATGCCTTGTGAAAATTGTGATAAGAAATCACTCAGAATACCGGGGTCTTGTACATGTATATCTAGATTTGTAATTGGATTCTGTATGCAATTGCAGAATTCTAAAATACTGAGTGATTGCATAATTCGAGGGGGATACTATACGGAAATGTATACATACCATTGACAAAATGTGTGGGCTTCAGTCTATGTCGTTTCCAACCAAAACTTTAGGACTTCCAAAAACATATTGGTAGTGGCCCAAAGAGACGTCGTGTATACAAAAATCAGATGTAGATGTATGTAGCTCTAACACCTATTCACGTTATTCTATTCACCAGCTCCTTCACTTTGTTAAGGAGTGCGGAAAATAAACACACACACACACACACACACACATTATGCGTGTATGGTGTCAAACGCGAACACTTGTGTCTTTACACACCATCCAACCGGCGATATCCTTCCAACCGGGAACGTCCCTGGTTGGCAACGTCTCCTATAAATGCTAAATTCGAGATCAGCATCCTGAAATTACCAGTCTAGGTAAAAACAATGAACATTGAATCCATTGACGAAAAGGCCCCAGTTTGGTAAGATAAATCGCCTGTGTGAGTGTGAACTTTTTCATCCTCGGTAAATCGTATATAAGATTTACACACGTGTCCCCGTTTGTATAGTGAAAAATCATATCATGTGATTTTAAAGATATGATACATCCTTGAATGTACTTTTAAGTTGTTGATATAACAGTTTTAATTTAATGGAAACAGATTATTGGACACACCATAGGAGGGATCTGGTGCCTAGAAGGAGTAAATATCCTTTGTTGACCGGTCACGCCCGCCGTGAGCACTATATATTGATCAGATAAACAGAATGATTTGTAATCAAGTTCAGTGTGTAATGAAGGGCCTAACACTTATATTAGTATTTTGAATATATATGGTCAAGAAAAAACTTTACTTTTTGAAAGTCATCACTGCCCACTTGGTTCACAAATCTTAGGGTGCTTGCAAATGATAAAACAAAAATTAAAAATCAACCAAACAACAAATGAAAGCAACAGAAATAACAACCTAAAACGGGATAGAAAATAATACAACAACAGCATAAGTATTTATTGAATTAAAAAGACTTAAGTCATAGTAATCTGTCGCGTTGTAGAACACTAAGGATCATTTAATTCCGAGAAACGTTACAAAAGAAACCTTGGTAATACTCATTGTTTCCTAATAGCGATTCTGCTGAACAACAGACCAAATGTGTCACAGATTGGGTTTAAGACGCAGTTGATGCAGGTAGCGTAGAACTTCTGACAACATCCCATGTAAACACTGAAGATTCGGAGGCCGGGTGTGATGCACCAGACTTGATCAAACGCGATGAAGGCAAACTGGCAACCCCAGAAGATGGCGATGAACAAACCGCAAAATGTTGTCATGCACTTGTAGTAACAATTCTTGCTGCAGTTGAAACAGCAGTAACTACACTCCCACGTGCAGTTGAAACTGTGAGCGCCATCGGGTTCCGCCAACACATCCTCAAACGACACCTGAAAAACAACAGCAAAATCAAACTACTGACGAAAACGCATTATCATTACATCGATTGGTAAGAATCTGTTACTTTTTTCGGTTCATCTGTCGATTGAAAAGCACTGCATATGGTACGGAGTGAATTTTATAATGAATTTAATTTATTCATTTATCAATCTGGCGGCTGCCAGCAAGTGGATAGGCGGAATGAAATAAGCTTTGGATTGACGTATGCTTTCGATCTCCATACGCATTTATATGTAATGGTATTTGAACCGTGTTTCAATATTTAAAAAATTAGTCTCAACGTTTTCATCAGAGTTGTTTTGCGAGTTGGTATTCTCTTTTAGAATGATTATATATAAGGCTCAATCGTTAGAATCCTCACTTTTATGAACAGTACCCCGCGAGTTCAAGCAGCTGGCAAGAGAACACAGGGTAGCAAAACAGTATTTGCTACTTCATCAGGCATTCAGATACCAGTCTGATGTAAGGACGAAGATGACTAACAGTATTTAATCTCGTAATTCGAATCGAAATATGAATGAAAATGATCATTGTTGATAGATAAAATGTTGTTGATATATCTAAATGTCGAATTATAGGCCACATCAAGGTATGTTTTCCTCTCATTTAGAAGCTTATGAAGGCATTCTGCATGATAATAATTCAAAAACAGGTCAGCCAACAAAGGAGCACAATTCGTGCCCATAGGGATTCCAACAGACTGTTGGAAGACCCGATCACCAAAGACTATGGAGATATTGTCAATGAGAAACTCTAGCATCTTTTCAATATCAACTCCAGAGTGCTTGTATGATGTTCAACAAAATAATTTTTGGGGTGACCGATCACTAGATATGAATATTTATTTTTACCATTTTTGTTCACGAAGCAACTGTCTATGATGTGAAAAAGTTTAGTCTTTGATTTATTATGAGGTATGGTGGTGTAAAGTGTTTTAAAATCATACGTTTTAATGTTGTTAATTTGAGACAAGTTTTGTGATTTCAAATTCATGAAAAAATTTTAATATCCACATTTGATTTACCCACCTTTGGCATATGTAGTGGTACAGTGCGTTTAAAGAAGCGAGCTATCAATTCTGTTCGATATCATAACTTCTATAATATCGAATGGGGAAATAAACATTGTGTAAATCGTAATCATAAATCTCCAAGGCATATACAAGTTCGAGTGTAGGGCAGCACGGACCTCCAACAAAGCGAAGGTAGGATCAGGTGCCATAGAGGAGTAAGCATCCTCTGCTGACCGGTCACACCCGCCGTGAGCCCTTAATTGATTGATTGATTGATTATTTATTGCTTTCCGCCACACTCAACAGTTTTTCACTTATCTGGTGGCGTTCAGGCTTTGTGACTTTGAGCCCGATGCTCTAACCACTCGGCCACGGAGGCCCTTCCCTTAATCGAAAATAGGTGTACGGGATTACCCGTAGTCAAAGTTAGTATGAAAAATGACAGTCTAACAAAGGGTATAAAACAAATCATTCAACATACATCCCGGAGACACTTAGTAATCGTAAAGAAGGTCATTATAGCGACCGTAAAATTTGCGAAATGATGACTTCAAACGAGATTCGTCATAACCCTGGAACATCAACTTTTTTGTTAGTAGTTGACCTCGCTTTAAAGAATTGCCATACGCATGGCATGCTCTCGCGTATCGAATCAACTGGGAGATATACACATCATAAGCAGACGAAAGTGGTATATTACTACATAGATATGGAAAGTTGATGATTGCAAAGTTGAAGTCATCACCCTTGTCATATAATGAACATGTAGCTGTCAGTCTGTCATTAGAGTCAATATTAAGTAAAATATCCAAGCAGACACGTCAGATTCTGTAGTGTCCTTTATTTCGAGTTCACCGGGATATATCAAATGGACATAATTATGAAAATTATGATTGTTGATTGACAAAACGTCATCGATGTATCTATATGTATGGTTGAAGGACACGGAAAGTTTTTGTTTTTATCCTGTAACAGTTTCGCAACAAATCCCTCTTCATAAGAATATAAAAATAAGTCTGCCAATAAAGGAGCACAATTAGTGCCCCAGGGGAATGCAAATGGATTGTTGGAAGACTTGGTTTCCAAACACTATGTAAATGTTATCTACAAGAAAGCCAAGCATACTCTTAATGTCTGCTTCAGAGTACATGTGCGGGCTATCGGAGTGGTGTCTAACAAAATATGTATTTTGTTTTCCAATCACTAGAAATTTGTATTTTCAAGTGCCATTTCTGTTCAAAAAAACAATTATCTATTATCTGAAAAGTCTAGATTTTAATTTATCGAGAGGAATTGTTGTATAAAGTGTGGAGAAATCATACGTTTTGATGCTGTCAAATTTAGAAAAATCCCGAGACTTTAGATTTTCCAAAAGTTCCTTAGAGTTTTTGAGAATCCACATCTGATTGACACCACTTCTGGAATATGTAGTGGAACAGCATCTCTGAAGTGACTCTTTAATAACTGTTAGCAGTTTAGTTAGTAATAAAGGTAAAGGCTTGGTAGAGCACTTACTGGAACCAGCAATGTATCTTTGTCAGGATTTTTATGTAATTTCGGAATCCAATAAAGGTATTATAATTTAAACTGATCCTGATTCTTAGGAACGTCAAAAGTATTTAAAACTGAAAGATGTTTATGAAGAATTTCATCCTTTGTAAGATTGCTTCGAGTATAAGTAGGATTCCCAGATGTTGAAGTAAATCCCAGTTCATTTAAAAGACATTTATAATAGTAACTTTTACAAACAAAGACAATGTTGTTACTTGCTTTATCTGCTGGTACTAGCACAAAGTTTTCATGTAGTCTACGTAACTCATTCGTCACTTCTGCTTTCTTAAAAACAGAATGATAAAAAGTGCGCATTTTCCCCATCAAATGGTGAATGCGGAATTTAACAATTTTCGAATACTTTTGATCCACTCAGACAAAGTGTCAAGTTCCTCTCCTTCAGATTTCGTCCAACGTCTAGCATATTCTTCCAAAGAATTCATGATAGCCATGAAATTATATAAAACATAAAATTATATGAAATTATATGAAATTCTATAAATAATACAAATTACGAATTAGGCAAACATGGATCCTTGAAAATACCAGAAGGTTTTGTTGTACCTTAAATTCTTTAATACATTAAGAAAGGTATGATTGTTGAAATCACTACCGTTTTTTCTAGCCTTATGTGTGTGAACGGTCGACATGGGATGCTTACTTCTCCTAGGAACCTAATCCCACCTATGGTATGTCCAGGGACCAGTATTTGCCCATCATTCTGATTTGTATTTTCTACAGGAATTATGAGATTGAATACTGTTAGATATCGTAATCCTTTCTTATAAGAGTTGTAGGTTTGGTAAAAATATCGATCGAAAGTTATTCTTGACAGCTCAAATTTCCAAACGGAATAATGTGAAGGATGAAAAATAATATTGAGGTCTGACCTTGAAGTGGCGAACCTTTCTCTAAAAAATGAACTATTCACAAAAAATTCCTGGTGAGATTTTGAATGATCTCAGTGCAAAAGCCGCTATCTGGACAAAGGATGTTGACAGGTGATCTTACCTTTACATGATCATTAATGTTGTTAGGGTCTCTATTGCTCATATCCGGCATATTGCTCTGCTGCAACAACAAAAAAGTATAAAATCTTGAGTACCGTAAATTCCCTTTTAATGAAAATGAAGGTTTGAAAATAGTGGTCCTTGGACCTGATCCCATCTCTGGTATGACCAGGGGTCCGTGTTTGCCCATCCCTCTGATTTGTATTTTCTATAGGAATTACGAGATTGAATACTGTTAGTAACTTAGCTTTTCTTTGAATCTTGAAATTAATTTGCAGGATACAATTTTAAATTTGATATATAATATAATTGTGACGCAATCGTATTTTGTGAAGGAGAATGCATAATAAGAGTAGTATATATGACAGGTCCAATGTTGAAAATTAAAGACTATAGGTTCTCTCATTTTTATCGGGGGTCTCCGTGGCTGAGTAGTTAGAATATCGTGCTCAAAATTACAAGGCCTCTCCTCTCAAGTCGGCGAGGGTTTAATTCGCGCTCGCGCCGATATATGTGTGGACTGGGCTGAAGATCATGCCACTTGGAAACAGAAAGATTGAGTTCCAGTTCTGTTCACCGATGAGTCCAGGTATTGTTTGGACTTTATAGAAAGGAGGTACCGACTGTGGCAACGACAACGGGAACGTTTCCATGATGCCAACATCAGTAAACATGACCGTTATGGTGGTGGTTCCATCATGGTCTGGGGTGGAATCAGCAGGGATGGAAGAACAGATCTTCATGTCCTGGAGAGAGGAACAATGACAGGAATGCGGTACCGGGATGGGATCCTCAATGTTTACGTCAGACCCTACATTGGTGCTCTTGGCCCTGAGTTCATAACGCTGACGGATGATAACGCCCGTCCTCATCACGCCAGGGTGGTGGAGCAGTACCTTCACCAGGAGACAATTGTCCGTATGGACTGGCCAGCGCGCTCGCCGGACTTGAACCCCATTGAGCATGTACGGAACATGCTGCAGGTTGCCCTTTCACGCCGTAGAGCACAACCCACGACTTTGGCAGAGCTCGGAAACGCCCTCGTGGAAGAGTAGAACAACCTTCCCATTGGAAACATCCGGGTGTTTATTGACAGCATGGCTCGACGTTGTCAAGCCGTCATTGATGCAAGGGGAGGCCATACCCGGTATTGACAGTTCATCGACTAAGTGTAATGATGGACTATCCCCAAAAACTGTAATTCTTTCTCTGGTTTACTGTTACCTTTTTGTAATGAAATGCATTTTGGTGTTGTTAGGAAATTTCAAGCATTCCGTATTGATAAAAGTTCATGCCGTTTATGAATTTTCATTCATAACCTGACTAAACACATTTCTGAGTCAAATTTATGTCTTTTGTTATGTTAGTGTTAAATTACACACATATAACCTAGTGGTCCTTATCAAATTTTGAGTAGTATATCTAACTAGTTAAACATCCCTCGTTTGCATCCGGGTTAGAATAGGTTTTCAGTACGTACCCCTTGAGGCCTCCGTGGCCGAGTGGTTTGAGCATCGCGCTCAAAATCACAAGATCTCTCACCTCTAGTCGGCGTGGGTTCGATTCCCGCTCGCGCCGATATATGTGGGAAAGTTTGCAAATCTACTTTCGGAAGGTCGGTGGTCTCTTTTCGGGTACATGGTATCTGGGTTTTCTCCTCGATCTACAAAAACTGGACACCACCAGATAACTGAAAAATTGTTGATTGTGGCGGAAAGCAATAAACAATCAATCAATCAACAATCGTAAGAAGCGATTAAATGGGGCTGTCCTTCGAATGAGACCACAAAAACCGAAGTCCTGTGTCACAGCAGGTGTGAGTGAAAGATTCTCGAGAGGGACGTTAAACCATATACAATCAATCAACAATTCTAGTGAAAATAGTAATTCTAGTTAAATAATTTACATATAAAAACTAAAATTATATGAAATTACCTCGAACATAATTTTGAAAATGAAACAAATAATCAAACCTGTTCAGGAAATTTAACCTAAGCTATGAACCAAGTGTATGCGTCAAACTGAGTTCGAAACTGCACGTTACATGATAATATATAAAGAGGATATTCAAGGAAGTTAATGCTGACACCTCAGTTTTTGAACACGGATGCTATAACTATGTACGTACTAATTTAATATTTATAATATTGCTTGAAACATATTATGTATTTGATATTTATGCAACTCTATTCAGTTGATTTTTTTTTCTGTCAAATATAGAAAGGACTTGGAAAGGAATACATTTGGTGGCGGAAGGATTTGTTAATCAAAACCTATGAATATGGGTGATTTTTACCTTTCCTATTTTATCTGAAATGTATCTAGAGACATGTATTTCAATTTGTATTTAATGATACAAATAAGGGAGACCAAGGTCTATTCAAATATTGTAAATAATATCTTGACTGACTTTTAATAGAAATGTTTACTGTTTGTAGCTGTATGTCATCGTGATCATGCGCAAATCAACGCTTCAAAAATTTCAAAGTTCCTTGATATCAGGGCAGATAAAATCATACTGAGTGTCGGATTCTCAGATTAATGAACAGATTATACTTTAGGAGGAAGTACACTGATTTTATATGTGAAAATTTTATTGATCAAGATTATGATATACATCTCATAAAGTTTACCAAAAGTGTACGGTATCAAAAGTATTTATTACACAACCTAGCCCTGTTAAAAATTTAAATAATCTGAAATGCACTTACTTCCATTTCGAAGTCCAGAAATCTAAGCAGGTAATTCTGAGCAAACAATCGTATTGACTATAGCGTATACTATGATATTCGAACATTTCTTACATTTTTCCGTGTATTTCCTTTCCTCTATAACTCTTTCTTTGAACAGACAAGTTGTACTTTTCACCCCTTTTAAATAGCCCTTTATATGCCTTCCCTTTCATTCTCAAGTTTTTCTGCTTATTACATTTCCAACTGGAAGGATCGACCTTTTTTCCCGTTTCGAACAAATAGTTCATCTGTTCCATTTTGATCGTCAGTGTCATTCTGATTGATTGATTGATTGATTATATATTGTTCAACGTCCATCTCGAGAATTTTTTACTCATATGGAGACGTCACCATTACCGGTGAAGGGCTGAAAAATTTAGGCCTATGCTCGGCGCTTATGGCCTTTGAGCAGGGGGGGATCTTTAACGAGCCACACCAGCTGTGACACGGGACGTCGGTTTTTGCGGTCTCATCCGAAGGACCGCCCCATTTAGTCATCTCTTACGATAACCGGTCGCGGTAGCTCAGTGGTTAGAGCGTTCGCTTCGTAACCGGGAGGTCGTGAGTTTGAGCCCCGCTCGTGCCATGGCCGCGTCAAACCTAAGACGAAAAATAGGTAGTGATTGCTCCTTCGCCAGACGCTCGGCATTCAGAAACGAGAATCACGGGTCTTTCGGATATGACCTTAAAAACGGAGGTTCCGTGTCTCGGTAGGCATTGGCACGTTAAAGAACCCTCACTGCTACGGCCCTGAGCGCTAAGCATAGGTCTAAATTTGTTGTAATTCACCTACAGTTGGTGACGTCTCAATATGAGTGAAAAATTCTCGACAGGACGTAAAACAAACAAACAAACAAACGACAAGCTAAGGGTGCTGAGGATCCCCACGGGGTCAGTGTTATTCTGACCTCCGACCTTATCATCTTGTATGTGTGTTTAGGGTGCTGTAAATTTGTTACTCATGAATACATACTATAGATTTACTCTATATTTTGTTCCCTTTTTAAGAAAGGCTAAAATAAAGAACAATATTCTATCTCGTAATTCCTATAAATATATAAATCAGAGAGATGGGTAAACACGAACCACTGGACATACCAGATGTGGGATCACAGGTGCCTAAGCGGTGTTAGCATGCCTTTTTCGACCGATCACATCCGACGTGAGCCCTATATCTTGATCAGGTAAACGGAGTAATCAATGTGCCAAGAACGGCCTAACAATTGGTATGAAACACAACAGGTAGCATTAAACCTAAAAGACGGTTGTACTTACAAACTAGATCGTTATGACAACCATAGAAGTTTTGAAATTCTGACTTTAGACAAGGTTGTAGAAACCTCTGTAATATCAACTTGCTTGTCAGTAGCCTGCTTCTATTTAAAAACTGACCGTAGGCAGAAAAAGCTTGAATTGAATCAGTTGTGAGATATATACATTGTATTGTTTGTAAAGCACATTATTACAATTGCATTCTAAACGAACTTGGCATTAATTTCACATTTATTAATCACACTTATACTCCAACTGCCCTTTCCAAAGATGAAATTCTTCAAAATCATGCTTCAGTTTTAAATACATTTAATATCCCGGTCAATGAAGCGGATGAATATGAATTACCGTACCTATACTGGATCCCCAAACTCCACAAAAACCTTTACAATCAAAGATACATTGCTGGATCCAGTAAATGTTCTACCAAGCTCTTATCTTTGCTCATTACGAAAATATTAACTTTTGTGAAGGAGAAACTTCAAACGTACTGTGCCACCACATAAGCCAGACGTGATGTAAATAAATGTGGATTCTCAAAAAAATTCTAAAAATCTTTTAGTGGATTTGAAATCACCAATCTTGTCTCAAATTCACATCATTAAAATGTATGATTTTGCAACACTTTATACCACCATACCTCATGACAAATTAAAGACTAGATTTTTTGACATCATAGACAGTTGCTTCTTGAACAAAAATGACAAAAAGAAATATTCATATTTAGTGATTGGTTATCACACAAATTCCTTTGTTAAACACCACTCTGCCTCCACGCACAAATACTCTGAAGTTGATATTAAAAAGATACTAGAGTTCCTCATTGACAATATTTTCGTAGTCCTTGGTGATCAGGTCTTCCAACAGTCTGTTGGAATTCCCAAGGGCATGGATTGTGCTCCTTTTTTAGCTGACCTATTTTTATATTCTTATGATGCAGAATTTATTCAAAAGCTTCTACATGAGAAGAAAAAAATCTCTTGTTGTGACCTTTTATTCGATATACAGATATATAAACGACGTTTTATCTATGGTCATTTTTATTGATGTATAGATTCAATATATCCCAGTGAACTTGAAATAGAAGGCACGACAGAGTCTCCTACTTCTACTTCGTACTTAGATATTTTACTGACAATAGATGTCTGCAGCAAAGTAACAACTCGACTTTATAACAAACGGGATGAGGATGATTTCAATTTATCCATCGTCAACTTCCCTTATTTATGTGGCAACCTGGATATGTTGTTTATATCTCCTAACTGATTCGATACGCAAGAGTTTGTTTTGCATATGATCAGTTTTTAAATTGAGGCAGGCTACTGACAAAGAAGTTGATGTTATAGGGGTTTGTACAGTCTCGTCTAAAGTCAGCATTTCGCAAATTGTATGGTTGTTATAACGATCAAGTTTGCCAGTACAACTTACCATTAAGTCATATTCTGTCTGATGTGTTTTATACCAATTATTAGGCCGCTCTTGGCAGACTGATTCTGATTTGGGATTACTCCATTTACCTGGTCGGAATATAGGTTTCCCAGCAGTGTGACCGATCGACAGAGGATGCTTACTCTTCCTACGCAGCTCGTCCCACCTCTGGTATGACCAGGGATCTGTGTTTGCCCATCTCTCTGATTTGTATTTTCTATAGGAATTACGAGATTGAATACTATTAGTTATCTTGGAGTTTTCTTTTCACCATATCGTCGCTGTAATATGAAATTGTTGCAAGTCGAAAATTTACACTTTTCAGGAGAGACTAAAAACGTTTTTATTCCTCAAACAAAACATGAGGAACGACATGCATAAATGGAAACAAATTGTATTGGTGTCCTTCATAATACCATGAGTAAACATTGATGCTATTGAGTGTAACAAGAGGCCAGACTGACATATGACATTTTGTTTCTGAGTTTTGGTAATAATGTCAACTTACAATCTTTTGATTTTGTCAAATCCAAACATTTTATCAATCTTTTGATTTTGTCAAATCCAAACATTTTATTAGTTTATTTCAGTGAACGGATGTTCATAAAATGCAGAATATCAATGCGAAGTGGTTAATAATATGTTTTGTGTCGGATGATCAGTTAACCGAACAGCAACACATTATTACGATGCGATGTAAAAGAATTGATATCATTCGGAGAGCAACACAATGCTTTATGAAATAAAAAAATTAAAAATTATTGAAGACACACAAAGTCACCTATTCTGCAAAATTGATAGAAATAATTGAGCTTGATACTCTCTTGTTTGAATATCATCAGTGTGTCGGCATCATTTGTTTACCATAATTTGATGCACTGTTAGAATCATATGCACCTGATATGAATCATCCACGACAATCGCAGATGTAGTGGTTGACT
This sequence comes from Ostrea denselamellosa, assembly GCA_024699665.1. NCBI lineage: Eukaryota > Metazoa > Mollusca > Bivalvia > Ostreida > Ostreidae > Ostrea > Ostrea denselamellosa. Next base: position 544,433 of record JAMZEH010000025.1, read on the forward strand.
TCAAAATCTGATTCTTGAACTTTGTTTTCGAGGATTGGTTATACAACGTAAATGGAAGCATTTATTGCACAAACACTTCACCAACCATTCTGACCATAGACCTTCGCTTTCCGATTGTGACATCTGAAATCAAAAAACAACCCAAAGACATTAAGTGGTCTTACTCCATAGATTGTATTTATTTTGAAAATTCTATCAAGTACATTCAAGTACATGTTAATCTTTTATCAGTAAAATACCTTAAAACAGACAGTGATACAGTATTCTTGCAAAATGACTTTCATCAAAACTGGGTTTTTTTCAAAAAGTCGTATATGTAGTATTTTCTTTTCTGTCCTCATATGACATAATTACAAATTGCCGTATCTCCAGAAAAACATAGAAAAAGATCCCTCTAGTGTATTGTTAGTATAAGAATCGGATATCAGAACGCGGTTTGAAATGTCTTATTTGTACATAGTCAAACGTTGACTGCAATGTCACAGCTACAAAGTGCGAAAAGAGTTTTCAATTTGTAATAAAATGACCTTGCATTTTTACCAATTTTTGCATCGATTTCCTTGTATATTCATAAAATTATCATGTTTTGTATCTTAAACACATTTTCGATAACGATGCAAAGGGATATAACTAAAATGAGTTTTACCATGATGTTAGACAGCCAGTGACATCGTTGTCGGTACTCAAAGACATACGACCTATTGTAAGAAAAACAATTTGCATCCAGTGGAAATACACTTTTTAATCACATGTCAATATTTCGTTTGGTAATTGGCATAGAGATACAATGATTTGAAAGAACATAGATTCAGCATTGTAAATTCCAAATTTGCAATAAAACTTTCGCGAAAAAAAGAATGACTTACGACAATGTAATATTACAGCGACAATATGCAGGAGATAATGAAATATTGATACATAGCTAATAGAAGTTGATAATGGGGAAATTGAAATCATCCCATTTGTCATAAAGTCGAGTTGCTATTCTGCCACCATCATCTACTTTAAGCACAGTTCCGCATACAAATCAGGCAGAGGGTGATAAGTCGACCGTCCGGGATAGGACAAATACTTATATCTATAGTAACATTGTTTATAGTAACTCATTCTATGAAGTTATTTTTTTTTTCATATGACGCACCTTCACAGAACCGTGTTACTAAAAATAGAACGCCCATGTTTTGACCAAAAATGACTCATAAAAATGCTATATATTCTGAAATGTTTTTTTTTCAAATGACAAGATCACACATTTTCAAAATGCTTATAGAAAATGAAGACGAAAACTACTATATACCTATTTCTGTCGTCATAAAGAGTAATTATGATGTGTTACCATAGTAATCGTTGCTGTAGTTAAGCAACAGATTTTTAATAGAAAAACATTCCAACTTCAAGACCATTTTTATAGAAATAGCAAACACTTTTAAACAGGTTTCATAATTAATTAAATAAAGAAAATGTTGTTGAATGATTTTCATTAAATATTTTGTTTTTAAAAGTTTTCATTGTGCTCTGACAAAAGTAAGTGAAGATTGTGATAAATGGAGGGAAAATAATATATTTTCATGTTTTAAAGTTTTCTTTTACTTGCAAACTAAACGAAAAATACAATTTTTTGTTGTCATTTCTAGTAAATATGATTATTTTCTATATCTAACATTATACCTTGTTTATGTGTTTACATCCCATATGCATCTATGTAAATGCAAGACATTATTAGTAGAAATCTGGGTCGGGATCGAAAATCCGATTATTATTAACCCATTTAATTGAGATTTTTTCAGGATTAAACAACAAGTATTAGGGCCTATATTTTACTCTTAGTGGCGAGTGTAACTTACATGTATTTCTGGCTGGATAGTTTGAAGTGGTTGGGTAATTAATAAATTAAAGAGAAAATGCTTCGCATAATATCTTTACGGTTTCTTATTCATGGTAAGCATAACACAACGTATGTTGTAGGTTTCTCCAGTGACAAGATATCTAACATTACAGTCCTGAGTATAAAAAGAATGAATGTCCGTGCACCAATAAAGCGTATTTCTTCAGGGATACAAAATTGTGAATGCATTCAAGGAAATTTATATGATTAAAAAAAAGTAGAAATGATGTATTTATACATATATAGTACATATTATTCATATAATTTACAGTGTGTTAGCCACATTGATTAATTCATATAGTAGTCCCATAGTCAACTTGTGCTTTACAATATATATATCATTGAAAAAGGTCTTGTTTGAAAAATCATTTTGAACCCCTTTTTTGCTTTGAAATGAAATATAAATCATTTATTATAAATCATCTGGACATTTATGATTTTAAAAATTTGGCCATTAATTTCAGAAATATGATGACTTTTAAGTTTTCAGTGAATTATGCTGTTAAGAAAAATAGAAGTTAAGTCATTTATGACACAATGTTGTAGTCTTTTTGCAGGTTGCATTCCGATTTAACAAAAATACAACTGTTTTACATAATCCATAATAATAATAATAATAATAATAATAATAATCATTGGTTTTTATATAGCGCTTTCCCAGCATATGCTGCTCAAAGCGCTTCACAATAAATTATTATTCATTCAGCCAGGTACCCTTTTACACTTGGGTGGAGTGAGGAAATTCGTGTAAAGTGCCTTTCCCAAGGACACAACGTCGGTCCTGTCGCGATCAGGACTCGAAACCACAATCTTTCTGTTGAGAGTCTAACAGCCTAACCACTAGGCCACCGACGCCACAATCCATGTATATATGTGAGAGAGTTCGCCAGTTTACTTTTGGAAGGTCGGTGGTCTCTTCCCGGGTACATGGTATATGGGTTCTCTCCTCCATCTACAAAAACTGGACACCACCAGATAACTGAAAAGTGGTTGAGTGTGACGGAAGACAACAAAACAACATAATCCATGTAGATACTAGTTTATATAATGTTTATTGAAATGAATCCTTAGTTATTTTATCACTACATTCCATTATCCGTAAGTTTTGTAACAGTTGAAACTTGTAAGATTTAGATCCTCTATAACTCTATATGTACACAGAAACATATAACTTGAAAACGAACTTAAATCTTTTATTTTAAAATAATACTTTTAAAAGACACCAAACAAGACATAAAGGAACAAATGAACAAATACGTTTGTAGCAAACATATATATGAAGCAGGGGCAGACTTAGAAAATTATCAAGGGTAGAGGCCCAGTCTTGTACCTTTTCCACCAGGAAAGTGGTGGGCGAAGAGCCCAAAATTACAAAATTATGCCGATATTGGATCTATCCTATGATGTGTCACATAATAAAATTTACATGTATTTTTGCATGAACACAATTATATTACACAGTTGAACCCATTGGTATTTATTTCTTTTCAAAGGTTGTTTCCCTTTTGAATTTAAATACATATGGACTTCCAGTTGAAATAACTTGAAAATATATCATATGATACTTTCATGTTTATTTGTCATTATTTATTTCTTCATACATTTTTGCAATATTGTGTTCAGATTCAATTTTCAGACTGACGTAATATTTAACAATTCATTTATGGACTCCTATGCTTTTCTCTTGTAATATCATTTCATACTTTCACTTGCTATAATAGAGTTGTGTTGAGCTGGCCTAGTTCCCACCTGTCACCACTTTCAGTATGTCCTTGGGTGTTTTAAGATTGTCAATCCAATTGATGTGTGCGAATTTGCCACCTCAGATTCCGAATAGAAACAGAATTAGACATAAATTTTTCATGACACGAAAAAATCATTTTATCTCTCTCCTCTTCATTTATATTCTTTAGTTTTTGAGATAGTTTGAACTTTTGTTTCATAAATTTTAATTACAGTACACACTTCAGAGTCTAGTATTCATATTACATATTAATACTTAAATGATAGTGAGAGAGAATAAATTAAAAACGAGAGATGTTTAAAAGAAACCTATTTGATATTGAGAAGATATTTCAGAGTACTTTGAATCAGTGACAAGTAAGTTTAGATACAAGTTGAGGAAACAACTCTATCAGGTTTTGTGTCGGGTTTCTAACTACGAGTGACCATTATTTGACTATAGAGGGAGGTTTTGACTTTGGTCTCATCAGAAGGGGTCATGTAGTACTTTTATTTCAGGGTAATTATAATACTACTCTACCAAGTGTGAAGTTTATAAAACACATTCTTATGTTGTGGGTCATTGACTTTGACCTTGTTATCTCAAATCCGTAGGCGCCATTTACTATGTGAGAGCTATACATGTAAGTGTACTATATCTGAATGGCTATCAATCAAAGGGTTCTTGGGGTATTTGTACTGAGCAGAGAAAAGTCCACTGACTGACAGACAGATGCAAGACGAAGAGTAATAATTAATCAGACTTGCTTGCACTATCATAAGTACATACAATGTTAAATGCTGTAACCTGTATCATATGTGGAGGGATTGGGCGTTTGTTCATAAACTTGCTGTATATATATAATGGAATTTAACAAACAAACCCTTTATAAAGATATTAATATGACATCACATGTAGAAATTTTAAAATGTATGTAATATGATTACTGCTTTTGATGTTAAGATAAATAACTATAAAATTTATTGTCATTACATGTACATAAATGCATTTGCAATATACTTATCATATACAATCAAAATACTTTCTTTACTATGTGTGTGTGTGTGTGTGTGTGTGTGTGTGTGTGTGTGTGTGAGTGTGTGTGTGTGTGTGTGTGTTTAATTATCTTCCAAATCTTACAGATTCATTTAATAGCACTTCCTCCTCAGTTTCATAAACATACTCCATATATTTTAAAATATATTTCTCCAGACAGTTCGACATGCAAAATCTTCCATATTAAAAACGAACAATTTTAACTTAAAGTTGCATTAACAAGATATTTGATAGTTTAGAATGTATCGATTAATATTTCATCATGTAAATAAAATCCCAATATAAAACCACATGTACTGGTGCATATTTATCTGTCAAATATCTGTCACTGATACAGTGATGTACACATCTCCTACATTATATACCAAAGAGGTTTCCAATGCAATCTTTTGTGTAATGATGGTTATGACACTTCGTGATGCTAGTTTGAAAACTTTAGTGAAAATTGAATTGTACGAAACTATGTGTGATTACTTAACTGTCCAATTGAGAGTCCAAGTAGAGAAAATGATTGGACTGAAACAGATTCAGTGTAACTCTTATTGATTATGGAGATGATAATTAACATTGATTTCATTAATTGTTTGTCAGCAAACAATTCTTTAATTCTTTTAAAAATATAGACCCTAAATATTTTTGATACGACTATGAATATGAAATAAACAAAAAATGTGTGTACATGGAATAATTTTTCACACACACACACACACACACACACACACACACACACACACACACACACACACACATATATATATATATATATATATATATATATATATATACTGGGGCCTCCGTGACCGAGTGGTTAGAGCATTACGTTCAAAATTACAAGGCCTTTCACCTCTAGTCGACGCTGGTTCGATTCTCGCTGGCGCCGATATATGTGAGAAAGTTTGCCAGTTCACTCTCGAAAGATGGGTGATCTCTTCCCGGGTACATCGTATCTAGGTTCTCTCCTCCACCAATAAAAACAGTACTCCATCGGATAACTGAAAAATTGTTGAATGTGGCGAGAAAAACCCCCCCAATAAACAATCAATTATATATATATATATATATATATATATATATATATATATAATCTTCTGGTGTGGATTGAGTTCTTGACTTTTAGTGTGAGAATCAGGGTACATCATCACTTAGCTATCCATATTATAAAACGTTATAATGTTGCATACCACACCAATTCACTTTACTGAAAATGACAAGTAATGTGTACACTCCTGTGAGATCAAATCCTCGGTTAGGGCAAATCTACATTTTTTTTCTGGGGCAGGAAGCGTACAATACTAGATTTATAATGATTATGTCACAAGTAAAATTGTGGGAGGGGTGACCCATCGTTGACTCAAGAAACATTCGTTATAACTTGTTTGATTTTTTCATGGTATAGAGTATTTATAAATTTGGCGAGTTTTGTCTTAATATGTAAATAAATGCATTCAAAATTACCGGCATGTGCCGATTCAGTGGCATGACATACGTATGGTATGTTGCTCAATCATCGTTGTTGGCTGCTCCACACACGGCCCAGTCTAAGTGCCCTCTCTCTTCAGTGACGCCAAATGCATGCCAATGTCTTTCTGACACTCCTCGAGGGTGAATAGGTTCATTTCCTTTAGATAATGCTAGAAGGGAAATCGCACTCTACCGAAATATTGTGATACACTACATAAAGGACTGAAACAAGCTTTTGGATCCGCTATATTCCGTGCACTTAGCGTGCCTCATAACGAAGGGCCCCTGACGATCATCGAATGAAATTCAAAAACAACAACCGAAATTGTATGAAAATCGAAACATTCAACGAGGTTTTATAATGTTATATTAAAATTTTCAACAAAAAAAAAATAAATTTCAAAGCATGCCGTTTTCGTTTCTTTAATGTTATATAATGATATATTTTCATTTCGCTTTGCTGTTTATAAGTTTCAAAGGTAATACAAGTAGTGTTTGTATAGATTTACTCCTAAGCATGGATCTCTCTGTGTTCATGAATTTCTGTCCATATTTTGGGAAGAGAGCGATATAAATCAAAAATACTTGGTATATTTGGTAACCATATTACGGTGACTTAGTATGCAAATTTAGGATCATTTTGTTAACATGGACGTATCACGAAAATACAATTTTGCCTGATTTTTCCGTGGAACCATGCTTAAATAAAATGTCCAAGTACGAAGCAGATGTAGAAGACTATGTGGTGTCTTATATTTCAAGTTTACTGAGATATATCGAATCGATATATCAACGAAAATGACCATTTTCATAGATAAAATGTCGATATTTCTAAACATCGAATTGAAGGCCTCAGCAAGACTTTTTTCTCTTCATGTAGAATGAATTCTGACTCATAAGAATATAAACAGATCTGATAACAAGGGAACACAATTTGTCCCATGAGGATTCCAACAGACTGTTGGAAGACCTAATCACCAAAGACTGCGAAGATATTTTTAATGACGAGTTCTAGCATTTTGTTTTAATATCAACTTCAGAGGAATGATCACTAGAATGAATTTTTACCATACTTTTAGATCCGTCATCTGCCAATAAGACATCTAACTTGCATGTGTTGTTAGGTAATTCGTCAATTCTACATTTTTTTTTTCTTTTATTAATATAAGACAATTTACAAGTCTACAAATGTAAGGTCTAAGCGTTTGTTGAATTTTGATATTGACTTCATATGAAAAACAAAAAAAAGTTTATGATCATTTTGAGAACCCGGAAGGTGGTGCACTGACGATCTTGTGGTGGTGATTCTGCTGATAATCTCACATCCTGCATGTCTTTCCGGCAAAACAGTCTACCATGCACTACGATAACATCCATTTTTAAATGAAAATCAAAATACCACTAAAAGGTTTACTATCTTTGTTCTTCGTTTAAATAAATATTTGCTAGAAACTATAAGATCGTCCTGTCATATATTATTGAACACTGATTAATAGTAACTTAATTGGAAGCATCCGTTTGAAATAATTGATCGGGCTACCGTTAGATCTCAACCCCCTACCTGTAAATGAGTGGATCCAGATATTTTTCGTGAAGTGGTTTCTTTCACGTGTATTTTTTAGAGGCGCAATCGAAACTTTGTACTCACTTTTAGGAAATGTACAACTGTCTATGTGCACAAAAATTGGCAAATATATTTACGTTTTGTAAGGCCTAGCTTTGGTGTACTAAAATGTGAAGATAACGAAGAATGGGCAATGTCATAAATCTTATAAGGAAAACCAAATTATGAAAAGGAAACCAAAGACAAATAGGCATTCCAGAAGTGGGGTCAGGTGTCTAGAAGGAGTAAATATGGCCTATTGAACAGTCATACCCGTCGTCAGTCTTGCATCTTCATCAAGTAAACCTAGTATTCTGTACTCTAAATCACTATGTAAAGAACGATCAAGCAATTAGTCTGAAACATGTCGGACAGCACTCAACCAATTGATAGCTTCTTCGTCTTCTTTGAACGATGGTCCAACTGAAAATCATAACTGATAATGTTGCTGTAGTTAAACATGAATACCCTAAAATCATTTAACTTGAAGGGTCTTAGCCCTAAATTTAGTAAAAACCTCGGTCTTTCAATTCGTAACAGAACTTCAACTTTGTTATGAATTCTGTCGAATATTGTGCCAAACGATGAGCTTAATCTGAAAAAGAACTTGATACAGTGTGGCGTCGGTGGCCTAGTGGTTAGGCTGCTAGACTCTGAACCGAAAGGTTGTGGGTTCGAGTCCTGGTCACGGCAAGATCGACGTTGTGTCCTTGGATTCATTCATTCATTCATACTTTATTTCCCTCATATGAGGATTATATGAACATAATTACTCAAATGTACATGAAAGACACGCAATTACAAATAATGAGAAAATACAAACAGTACAGAAAATACAAAAAATCAACTCATACATACACAAACACACACATATACATATACACATATGTATATATGCATATAATTATACACATATATACACACATATGTATATATACATTTACAGATCTGTGACGTATGGATGAAGTCTACATTTTTGTTAGATATATGTTACTGACACACTTTAAATGACAAATTTGAGGGCCTTGTTATAACATGTAGCTGCGTTTCTTAAATACCTAAAGTTGAACAATTAAAGAGATCTTATATGTGTTTCTGGAATGGATGTAAAAGAGTTGCGTCCTAGAAGAAAGAGAAATATGTCATCATCTGTCATGGCACATAGTTCAGTAGAGAGGAATATATCTAGGTTGTTTGTAATCTCGTCAAACCAGGAGCTGCGTAAATTGAAGGTTAGAGAATTACAAATAATTATTTAAATAAATATTACAGTTTGAACATGTTATTTGGCAAATATCATACAGGTAAAATATTGCAGTTAATCACAAAACAGTTGCTATGGCAATAATGCAAAGAATAAACAATACATATCCATGAATACCGACTTTTTAGTTTTCAATTCTTAATCAGAATGTTTTTTTAACAAATAAACACTATGCATCTTAATGCCTTTTATTGATATATCATGATAATTTAAAGTTTTGGGATCATATTTTTAGCAAAAGTGTCTAGTATGTTAACAATTTCATACCAAGAATACAGCATTTAAATTAATTTCAAAATTAAAACTGACATCACAATACATATTCCAGATATATACATTGAAACATGCAATGCGAGTGTCATAGGAAGGGTAATTCAGACCGGGTTTGAATCCCTGTGCATTTTCTCCCTTCCTGTTACACGAGATTTGGACTGAATGTAGAGATAGAATCATGGCAGTTCTTTATTATTATTATTATTTTAGGTTACGATTTTTTTTAAAGATATAGTTGCTATCTAAGTACCTGATTTTTACATGAATTACTTGACGTGTTTTGCTGTGCCCAGGGAAATGATTTCCCATTGATGTATTTTTGTTTGTTTGTTTGTTTATAGCCGCCTGAGCAATTTTTCAGCTATCCGGCGGCTGTCACCATTACCGTTGACAGGGCTGCAAATTTAGGCCTATGCTCGGCACTCAGGGCCTTTGAGCAGGGAGGGATCTTTATCGTGCCACACCTACAGCGACACGGGACCTCGGTTTATACGGTCTCATCCGAAAGACCGGCACCCACGTCCCACAGTTGGATTCGAACCCCCGACTCAAGGATCATCAGATCTTTGAGCCCGACGCTCTAACCACTGCGCCACGCGGGCGGCTCACATTGATGTAACATTTGTATCATTTAGTATTACCTTCTGTTTACAGTCAGGCAGACATATCTTATTCGTATGTAACGGTACATGTATATTTCATACATATATTATCAAATACATCTAACCAAACCTTTTAGGTATTCCTTAGTGTACAATTCGATTGAAATGTTTATGTGCATGACTTAAAAGAACATTTAAAAATCAGTTCGACATCGAATAACGCCAAATATGATTGTGTTTTATGTAACATTATGACAAATGCATGCATCGTTTTCCTCACTCATGGATTTGACACGAGATTCTTCAGTTAAATGTTGATAGAGTTAATGTATTTTAATAACATGCCAGTTTTTAATCATCTATGAAAAAAATATAATGTCTGAAAAATCTACAAGTTTTACACATGTTCCATTGGCTCAAGGATGCAATGCTAAATACTTCATCGATCTTTCTCTGGGTTTCTCAAATCCTGTATGACAAAACCTTTTGAATTCTTCCTTCAATGAGTATTTTTATTATAAAGAGTAAATAGCAACTTTTAGAAAAATATATACATAGATTAGTATCTCATGAGAGGTTAAAATGTACTATTCAGTATAACTTGGAAAGGTGATTGGTATTTGAATAACATATTTTAGATAAATTATTGGTTTTATAATTATTGGATCGATATTTTTTATTTGGTTTAGAAATTGGTAGGGGGGGGGGGGGGGGGGGGGTGTACATGTATGTACATAAGATCTATACATGCTTCAGTTCCCTGTGTTAGATACTTCTTTTTCCTTTTAGGAACTCCTTTTCAAAGAGTAATTTCTGGTATTAAACTTTCATTTTTAACTTTTATTGTACATTACTTAAATCGATCGCATACGACCATATATATTATTTGCAATAAATATTAGTATGTATAATTGGCAAAGTATTTGCACAGGTCTTCTGATCGCTTTAAATAATTAGTTGATAAGAATGATATAAATCTATGGTGTCGATAATTCTTGTTATATGGTAAAAAGACATGTCAATATTGCCACTGCAAATCATAGTGAACGTCTTAAATGCATACCGTAGCTTAAAAGTGGTCAAAACCAACTATCATTAATTTTGTCAAATTGTCCTATTTAGAATTTGTTTACAACGATCTCTGTTATGTTTATTTATTGATTTGTTGATTTATTTATTTTATATAAAACATACATACGTCATGAGAACGGCTCATTGTTTTCAGATTTTCATTCTTCTTTCAAATGGATCGCATTATCGAAATTCTTGCGACGGTTTTGTCATCTGTTTATATTCAAGACGGGTTCAACGTAATTACAGTACTTCTTGTAACCAATGTTTCCTTATTGAAAAAGAAAAAGAAAAATCTCGGCCATACACCGATAAAGTAAAGTTGTAATACCTCAGATATTAAATTTGGGAATGTTTTGTTTCGTTTTGTATAATATTACAAACATATCCCTAATAATATGTAAAATATGTTGAATTCTGATAATTAACAAATGTTTGGTTTTTTTTTTTAAATATTAGCACAGGTCAGGACCAGTGAACTAATTTCAGAATTTAATCTTCATGGTGATATTCTAAGATGTAATGCTGGACTTGGTACTTTTATAAAATGTGAGCATTTTATGGCAAAAATGTGGTAATTGTAAGCAAACCCTTGTATTGCATGATGCTTGGGGCTGCAGATCCCAGCAATACCAATGCAAAACTCCAAGATTTTCACCACCTTGGTGAACTATCACACATAGACTACCTTTTACGCAGAAAATAATTTGTCGAAACTTCCCTTTAATTTTGCATGTTTCACAGGGGCGATTTTGACCCTTCGTGGGTCTACTTCTTTGTAAAATTATATATACTTGTATGCATTTGCAGTTGTAAAAATACTATGTTTTGGTCTTAGTATAAGTATATAAAACATGTCATTGTCTTATAAAATAGTAAATTCTACAGGATCAGGTTTTCGGGCGGGGTTCATTGTGTGCACCATCCTTAGGGCGTCAACAACAACCCCCTATTTTGCCATTATTTTGTGTGTGTGTGTGTGTGTGTGTGTGTGTTATCTTTTTGGTGGTGTTATATAGCTATACAGATATCCATTTAATATCCTCTTCTTTATAGAAAACTTCAAGATTTATTAAAGATGAATCTGCAAATATTGAATGATGGCTGATTACTGGACATGTCCAGAAATCTAATGAGGAAGTGGTACCTACCTACGTTTCGTCAGAAGAGTCTGAATACAGAATGCGATGAAAATGAACTTACAATAATGTACGACTGAAAAACTGTTTTAGCTATGTTTAATAAAAGTGAAAAATGTTTTCCTCCAGTCATTTATATGTAACAAAAGCACATCAGACTTCTTAATGAAATAACCCATACATCATTAAAACAACAAAACATTAGTGAAAGAGGCACGAATAGACACGAAATATCAACATCATGTAGGTAAACAATTAATATATGACTTAATGGTCCTAGACATGTAAAAGACGTATTATTAAAATGTCACTGACACCTGACTGAATGGTTCTTAGACCTGGCTTAATGGACTAAAACCTGACTGAAAGGTCACTGAAACCTGACTGAAAGGTCACTGAAATCTGACTGAATGGCCACTGACACTTGACAGAATGGTCACTGAAACCTGACTTACTGGTCACTGAAACCTGACTGAATGGTCACTGAAATCTGACTGAATGGTCACTGACACTTGACAGAATGGTCACTGAAACCTGACTGAATGGTCACGGACAACTGACTTGAATCTCACTGAAACCTGATTGAAAGGTCACTGAAACCTGACTGAAAGGTCACTGAAATCTGACTGAATGGTCACTGAAACCTGACTGAATGGTCACGGACAACAGACTTGAATCTCACTGAAACCTGATTGAAAGGTCACTGAAACCTGACTTACTGGTCACTGACACTTGACAGAATGGTCACTGAAACCTGACTGAATGTTCTCTCAAAAATTGACTGAATAGTCATTGAAAGGTGATTAACATCTGACTGAATGTTCACTGAAATCTGACTGAATGGTCACTTAAGTGTTCTTGCCATTCAGTGAGCTGACTGATAACGGAATGGTAACTGAAAAGTACTTTATCAGTGATGATTCAGTTAGCATTCAGTCACCTTTCAGTTCACTGAAATGGGAGATTTCATCCTGTGTTAGCTTTTTCTTTCGTTGGGGTTATCTGAAGGATCATGTTTACCAATCTACTCTCAAAACATTGCATGACCAGCCACGATAGCTAAGTGGTAGGTAAAGTGCCACACATTTTGTTCTATGGTATAGCGCATACGGCCGTTGCAGCTCTTTAACTTTCCAACGCCTGTTGCGACACGGGACATCCGTTCTAAGGTTATATCCTAAGGATCCGTGATTCTCACTTCTAAACGCCGAAGAATCATTACCTACGTTTACGTCTAAGATTTGACGCGGTCATGGCACGAGCGGGGCTCGATTTCACGACCTCCCGGTTACGAAGCGAATTCTCAACAACTGGGCTATCGCGAGCTGTGAATCCTTGCGTGGCGAAAGTGAAGAATATCTACATTTTGACAGACGAAGACTGGTAATTTTGCCTTTGTGCATTTAATTTTAAGGAATGATTTTAATTTTTGGGTATATTATGCGATATACACTAATTCGGGTCAATTTACGCTTTTTAACAATCCTCGTCGCGTAAACTGATCCAAACCAGGTTATACCACAAATATTTCCCAAAATTAAAGTAATTCCTTAAAAGTTAAGTTTAACTTAGGTTTAGTTTTGCAAAAATGCTAGAGGAGGAGGCAACCTCTTCTCCGTTTCCACACCTGTGCAAAAGAAAATAGGAAGATTGTTGTATAATACGACAAACAACGAATGGGTGATCCAGTCTCAGGCTGAGTGATTATTGTTGTCTGGAGATCAAACTGTGTATAAATACGTCCCTCAAATCTCTCTCTCTCTCTCTCTCTCTCTCTCTCTCTCTCTCTCTCTCTCTCTCTCTCTCTCTCTCTGTGTGTGTGTGTGTCACAACTTTTACATCCCTCTGTGAGACAATAAAAACGGACGCCAGCTGTAATCGAAACAATTTAATGAAAACAACGTTAACAAAACAACAATAAAAAAAAGAAATATCACCAAACATACTGGTCCTCTTAACTGTAAATCATTTTATCCAGGAGACTTATTTCAATATCTCAAGCTACATGTAGTAATATACAATCCATTCGCAGCTTCTAGAACATACCCAGCTAAGGAAAAAGATAACCTCGAATGTTTTCAACTGCAAAATGGGAATACAGAATAGCTGGAACCAATATTTTGTACAAATTTCTCACATCTGGTAGTATTATCATTCGAGGTATTTAATCGAGTTTGAAAGAAATTGCCCGATAATTTGTGATACGCGATAATTTAAAGACCATATAGTAAAAGACAGTGTCTTGCGAAAATCTGTATACAATTGATCACACACAATACATATGGACGTAATGCTCTACAATATCATCATGCATTTGAATACTTAAAGCTATATATGCCGTAATTTTTAGATAATACCGTACGAAAAAAACATGTGTTTTATATGAAGCTATATAAGCTACACACTTTATGCAAATCATGTAATTTAACATAGTCGGATTAAAAAGTTCCAAGCCTATTTCCTATTAAGCCATGTATTCTTTGAGTCGAATTGTGGATGCCTCATTTTCGAAATATCCGTGATCACGTGACGTTGCACGCGGAATTTCGAATGGCGACATGAAAGCGTGGACGGCCTGCAAGCTTGGTCGTGCACATTCGAACAAGTAGAGGAAACCACTTTAAACAATGGTGGGGGAGTGAAATTTCAGGTTTAAATAAAATCATCATTCAGTACGATTGTACACTGTAAACGAAATATTCATCTCCAACGATCTTTCTAATGATATTTGTCTCGAGCGCTTTCTCATATGCACCACAAACATAATTCTTTCAAGAATATGCATTAGAAAATCACTGTTTTCTCCTTAGATTGAGTAGAACAGTACTCCTTTAATACCCGTATATAGATTTGCGAGTCGTATTATTTTTATAATTTATATTGATTTTTGGTCTGGTTTTTAACATCGAACAAAATACTGTTTGATACGGCACATATACCTTTAACTTTTCATTGTTATAAACAAATTCATCTTGACTAATAATGTCTACATTAAATGAAGACAAGTTTACTTAGCTATTCTTTTCCTAAAGTTTTAATTACAGCAGTTGCGAAACGAAGAATGTAATGTCATCTACAGTAATATTTTTTTAAACAAATACCTTAACATTTTCCTAACTAATATTAGAGAAAACAAACAACTTAGCACTGTCCTAAGTAATATTACATAAACGAACTTAACATTGACCTAAGTAATATTACATAAAAGAACTTAACATTGTCCTAAGTAATATTACATTAAAGAACTTAACACTGTCCTAAGTAATATTGCATAAAAGAACTTAACACTGTCTTAAGTAATATTACATAAAAGAAATTAACACTGTCCTAAGTAATATTACATAAAAGAACTTAACATTGACCTAAGTGATATTACAGAAAACACAGAACTTAACACTGTCCTAAGTAATATTACATAAAAGAACTTAAACTGTCCTAAGTAATATTACATAAAAGAACTTAAACACTGTCCTAAGTAATATTACAGAAAGAACTTAACACTGTCTTAAGTAATATTACATAAAATAACTTGGCACTGTCTTAAGTAATATTATATAAAAGAACTTAACACTGTCCTAAGTAATATTACATAAAAGAACTTAACATCGACCTAAGTAATATTACATAAAAGAACTTAACACTGTCCTAAGTAATATTACATAAAAGAACTTAATACTGTCCTAAGTAATATTACAGAAAACAGAGAATTTAACATTGTTCTAAATAATATTACGGAAAATAAATAGATAATACATGAACCATGGCATACACAAAAGTAATGATGAATAATCAGAAATCCAAAACACGTCCTGTTTACTGTCACGTGATTCCAGACTTTTGTACACAGCACGCAGTATATGCTGTCTTTTTTCCTTTTAAGTAACACAGTGTTTCTCAGTCTAAACTGAACAAAGCAGCGGCAATACCACGACAACTTAAAAGATTGTTTTCTTCATAATTTTGTATGAATATAGGGATACGAAAAACATTGATTTGATCTGGAGAACTTCACAAAACTACTCACAATTTAACAGAGGGCATGGGAAACTTACAATCAGCATGTAATCAACAAGAAAGTCAATTAGCATCTGAACATTAATGATTTTATTTATAGGGTAAAGCTTCCAAACAAAACCTGAATCAAAGAAGTTATCAGATGACTCGGACATGAATTATACCAAGTGGAATAGCAAACAAAATTCAAATCTTGATTATTTCTGCTTGACTAAAGGATAAGTCTACAGATAGATACAAGTTCGTATAGGACTGGTCTGAAGTACAATATTTGTGAATTTCTACTATGTTTCGTGAATATTCTAGCAAAGCATTCAAATTTATTTCCTTAGAAAAAATATATGTAGGAATTCATCAATTCCACGAATAATGAAATCCGTGGACGTTACCGATATTCCACAATAAATATACTCATCCATGTGAATAGGGCCTATTGTAGAGGTCGCCATCTTCATTTATATTATTCGGAAATTCTATATCGCCCTCTACAGGTTGTGCTTTATCAAGGTCCTTTTGAGAATAATATTTGACAGATATGGGCTTAAATGGATTCGTCTCTTCCCGGTGTTTCCGGAATTTTGTGATCCATACAAAGGATTCGGATTTCAATCCTGCAAAAATTACAAATTCATTACTCATGTTATTAGGTGGGTGATGTATTGATAATGATTATCTATCTTTCTTTAATTCTTTCTTTCAAATTGTTTCTATATATATCCGGCATTTTCAGTTTCGCGAATTATGATATATAGATAATATTCGCTTCAGTGTTAAAATTTGTGGGTTTTGAAAGAGTGAAAATAACGAAGACTAAACTCCAGCAAAAATATTACACAAAATGGTTTCTTTATGACTTTGATTGGATTTTTAATATAATACCTCTTCACATTTCTCCATTCACCTCCCGTTTTGTTCAAGCAGATTATGTTAATGTTAACGGTTTTCTAAATCTTTTAAAAGAAAATGACTCACCTTGCGTTAGATAATACAACACCGTATTTCATAAGAAAGTTTTTTTTTGGTCTCTTTTATCAATAATCGTATGAAGCATGAGTTAGACCTACTAGTATGTCAACGTTGTATTGATTTTCTGTGATTGTGTTCCTTAAATTGTAGAACTGAACGAGAAGAAATGATCTGAATTTGACAAATTCCTTAGTTACAAATGTAGTGTGGCAGAGATTTATCTCACCACCGCCTTCAGGGCGAGAAAGGCTCCGATTCACGAGAAGGCGGGCTCAAAACGTACAATGCACATAGCGGATTTACTAATACCTACGTATATTGAAATACCCTGCACTTGCGAATATTCAATGTACATATATTTAATGATATATCAATATGATATGCAGTATAGTTGCATATTTTTTCCTCTATGTAGAAAACTATAGAAAAAGATTACATTATTTTTAAAATCTTGTGAACTTTTTTTCTTAAAATGTAATTAGTTAAACGGCTTATCATAATCAGGCAAGAAATTTCCCACAAACCTCTATATTTTGGAGTATTCTTCCCAAAGAAATAAACAGCACCATACAGAATTCCCGATAACAGAGCCAGCACGGTACAGAAAATCAGGAAACTGGGCGGTCCTGTGGCAACAAGCAACTGTAGAACGAGGAAGTTAGAGATAAACAGCACCATACAGAATTCCAGATAACAGAGAAAGTCTAACTAAAAGTCGCCCAGTACCGATGGAAGTCGAAAATGAAGACAGCGGGCACATTTTTGTTAGAGAAACTCACTACATCATTTGAAACGATAGTTTGTATGTTTGCTTGTACAAGTATTTCATTCTACGTTTAATTTGAAAATCTTTCACCTGTTGGTGAAATGCCAGAGAGTTTTTTTTTTTGCAATGATGGTTCTATATCGCTCTAACGACTATTGTAACACGGGGCATCTGTTTTATGGCATCATCCAATGAAGATGCAAATCTCGCTCACAAAAGCCGAACGTTTGGTGACGGAACAGTAACATTAATTAAGCATGTCAACGTTAACAATCCACGTCAATCAAACTGCTACAGATTAATTCTAAATTCTAAAATTGAATTATAGTTATTATCTTTTACCATTTTCATGATTTATACAGAGATATACTATACGAAATTCAAACATTGAATTCATATTGTATATTGAATGTTGATTTAACTTTGGCATATTCAATGTTAAAGATTACGGTAATATAACGTTAACATTTAATATTAAATTGATTTAACATTAAAATCATGTTAACTTTACGTTAATTTAACATTATAATTCCTTTAATGTTAATTCCTTTAATGTTAAATTAACATTAGGCACAATTAGTTGTGTAGGTTTGGCGTCACAATTCGGGCTCGAACCCTCAGCCTACCAGTCATGAAGCCAGCTCTCAAACCAATGAGCCATTGTGGCCGGTTACGCTGACTCAGGTGAGCTAATTATGATCACGTGATTCTTGAGAGATGGTATAGATATATACTTATAACAACAATTACAAATCACCATATTTGGCGACAGCTGTGCATTGCAGATACTCATGCTTCTCAATCATAGTAATCATCTAATTATTGGTAGTTGCCACGGGGTTAGTAAACGACGGCGATGTTATTCATGCGTTTTACTCTTCAGGAAATGTTTTATGTCAATTTTTATACATTTACATTCAAATTTTAAGTGCGTAAACCAAGTCTAAAATCCTCGATATTTTTACTGTTTTAAGCAAGATACAACACTACTTCGATTCAACAGGTCTTATAGAATGTTGCATATTTATATCCCAAATAGTGTTTTTCTACTTTTTGTGACCATTTACCAATGTAAACTGCCGTTGGGTAAAATATTGTCTTACATGTTTCATACCAATTGACTACGGATTATTTTGATTATCAAATCAAGATATAGGGATCATGGCGTGTGTGACCGGTGGACAGGGGATGCTTACTCCTACTAGGCATATAATTCCGCTTCTGGTATTCCAAGGGGTCCATGTTTCTCCTACTGTTAATTTTGTGTTCTTTGTAGGATTATGAAATTGATCAGTGTTTGTTATTTCAACATTTTCATGTTACTAGTGTGCGTTTCCTATGGGGATCCGGGTTAAAATAGGTCCTCAGTACCCCTTGCTTGTCGTAAGAGGTGACTAAATGAGGCGAACCGCAAGAGCCGAGGTCCCGTGTTACAGCAGGTGTGACACGGTAAAAAATCTCCCTGCTCAAATGCAGTACGCGCCGGGAATTGGGCAAATTTATGCACCGACAATGGTGACGTCTCCATACGAGTGAAACATTCTCGAGAGGAATGTTAAATAATATACAACCAATCAACTAGTGTGTCTTGATTCGTTGTTCAAACTAATTATACGAGAAAAGGATTGAAATAGGGATGAATCATCCAGTTAAATAAGCTATGGCTATTTCCTTTCTCTATGCTATTAACCACAATCTTTTTGCATCAAATTTGACATCTGACAAAGTCGAAAAAAATATCTGAAAAACGATACACAATGATGTTTAGTGTACACTGCATTTAAGAGTCGAAGTCTAGGGGATCAAATATAAGCTGCATGATCATGAAAGACCGACATGAGACTTATTGAAGACAATAGATAACAGGAAACTGTCTGTTTCAACCACAAAATACACTATGTATCCATTCCGTCAATTAACTTTAATTCAAAATAATATTTATTATCCCTGTTTGACGTGAATGTCTAATAAAATGCTCCTATGTAACTGCCAACTTCTGAAGCAAATCTCCAAATTGACGTCTTACAAATATAATTCTGGAATAAGACTTCCTGTGTGAGTTCTTACCAAGCTAATATATATTGTAATGATATTCACATTCACTACTTACATTGCCCACTATGACCGGGCAAAGTGTTTCACCCAGGGCCGCACTGACAACCAGGCAAGAGGCTATTGGAGCTGTTGATGAAATCAAATCACACTTAAGCAGATCATACAGTTCTATATGCTAACCAAATGTACTATCTGTATTTTATTTCAAATTAATATTTCAATCAAACTGCTAAATCAATCATCTTTATCAGAATAGACAAAAACGGTACACAGATTTCATCTTTCAGTGATCGTGAAGATATATATGTGAACGGCCACTAATGTACGGAGAATTATAAAGCTAACCATTAATGTACGTTGAGTTACAAAACTGACCTTTAATGTACGATAAGTTATAAAACTGACCACTAATGTACGGTGAGTTATGAAACTGACCACTAATGTACGGTGAGTTATGAAACTGACTATTAATGTACAGTGAGTTATGAAACTGACCATTAATGTACGGTGAGTTATGAAACTGATCATTAATGCACAGTGAGTTATAAAACTGA
Organism: Ostrea denselamellosa; assembly: GCA_024699665.1. Classification (NCBI taxonomy): domain Eukaryota; kingdom Metazoa; phylum Mollusca; class Bivalvia; order Ostreida; family Ostreidae; genus Ostrea; species Ostrea denselamellosa. The sequence continues at coordinate 564,865 of JAMZEH010000025.1, forward strand.
CCATTAATGTCAATAAATAGCTCGGTGAGCGACATGATGGTTGGTGACATACTGCTCAGGAAGAGTCCCAATACGCATGTTCCAAAGTAAGTCACAACATGGTTTCCGTGAAATATCAAAGTGACTAGAAGGGCAAAAGCACATCCTCCCTGAAATAGACAAAAATATTCCCTTGAAACAATAATTTTAATATGTACATAATGCATTATACATTATCAATTTTAGTCTGGTTTTCCTGACAGTAAAGTTCTGGCTGTACAAAAAAAAAAAAAAGAACTGATAATGGCAAGTTTTTCTGATAATATATATATATATATATATATATATATGTGTGTGTGTGTGTGTGTGTGTGTGTGTGTGTGTGTGTGTGTGTGTGTATTCGATTTGTACTTTAAGGACAGCTTTGTTACAGGTGAAAGAAATTAAAAATTGCTTGATGAATGCATGATTTGAATACTACATCGTCCCGTCATTAGAATTGATTGGCATCGGTATTCAAATTCATTAAAATTATTAACTGAGTAAACATCTATTCCATTTGATTTCTATCGGTGAATCAAAATGCATTGCTTTTAATTTATGTAAAAATACGATTTTTTGAAGAACCTTAAGCATAGTGTCCGTTATGATTTAATAAAAACGTGTTTTAGAATTTCATTTCTCATGGCATTGATAAGGATATAGGAGATGTTTTTGCAACTTAATTTGATTTCTTCATATACAATTTGATTTGTTTTGTTTTGGAAATGGAATTATTGCTTCGAATGTTGGCTTGCTAATGATGTCAGTGGAACACAGCCGTTATGCTCTATTTATATGGAAATCAAAACACGTGATAAAGATGTATCACAATTTGTCATTGGCTGCAAGTGTCTTCTATGTAATTGTCGATTCTGGCTCGCGCCGATGTACGTGAGAAAGTTTGCCACTTCACTTTCGGAAGGTCGGTGGTCTCTTCCCGGGTACACAGTATCTGGGTTCTCTCCACCACCAATAAAAACTGGACTCCACCAGATAACTGAAAAATTGTTGAGTGTGGCGAAAAACAACAAACAATCAATCAATCAGTCATTTAATCTGGCTGATTATATGGATTTTATATAATTTCTGAATTTATTTTAAAATTGGCATTTTCTTCATAGTTGAAAATGAGTAATGGAATTGGTACCTATCGAGGATACTACTATCCTCTTACCTAAGGATGACAAAAATGCTACTGCCCCTATACAGTCCTTAATACTTGTACTCTCAGAGTGTGAGGAGGACCACCAAGAAATTAACAATGTACTTTGTATCTCTTTGTTGTCCAACTCTGCGTGCTGAATGTACATGAAAAGGTGAAGACAACGAACAGTGATCAATCTCCTATAAGGACTACAAAATTAAGAGCTGGGTAAATACGGATCACTGGATAAAACAGAGGTGGGATCAGGTGCCTAGGAGGAGTAAACATTTTTCTGTCGACCGGTCACATCCGCTGTGAGCCCTATATCGTACGTAAACGGGTAATCCATATTTAAAATCATTTTGTGCAAAGAATGGCCTACCAATTGGTTGGTGGGTTGGATATTGTTTAACTTCACATCCGAAAATTTTACAATCATATGGAGACGTCACCATCGCCGGTGAAAGGCTGCAAAACTGAGACCTATGCTCGGCGCTTACGGCCTTTGAGCAGGAAGGAATCTTTATCGTACCACAGATGCTGTGACAGGGGACTTCAGTTTTTGCAGTCTTATTCGAACGATCGTCCCATTTTGTTGCCTCTTACGACAAGCAAGAGGTACTGGGGACCACACGGGATCCTAATAATTGTTATGAAAAACGTCGGACAGCATTTAACCCATTGACAGGTCGTATTGGCAAAGGAGGTTCTTATGGTAACCATAGAATTAGCGAAATGCTGACTTCAAACGAGAATGTTGAATCTCCTATAACATCAACTTGTTTGTCAGTAGCGTGCCTAAATTTAAAAACTTATCGTATGCGGAACAATCTCTTGCGTATCGAATCAGTTGAGAGATATAAACATCATATGTAAAAGAAGCTCTTTTGTATGATCATTGTGGGTTTTCAACATCACAATTAACCAGATCATAACGTATTGCCAATATCTAGGAAGTACTTATTTAAACTTTGATAAAGTTTTTAATGGTACTGGTTACTTAAACATGTTTTTGTTTTTCTGCAAAGTGTCAACATTTCAAACACTGTGTTCTTATACAGTTTGTGTCTATGCAGTGATAGGCTGCACCTCGTTTAAGTACAACTTTGTAAAAAATGATATGTAATTGCTAGAGAAACTGAAGAAATCTGAATTTTTTTGTGAATTCAATACATATTTTTAAAAACTTAATTTCTAGATTGATTTGATAAATAATGTTTTGCATTTAGAGTGCTTACTTGGATGATCTGATATTAGTTCAGATTATTGACGACGCTGATCAAACTCTGAAAACTTTGTTTCGTATTTACATAATTTGGTCTTACATTTATATCATGGTTAGAAATGAAAAAAAAATAGAGTTTGTTTGCATGTTCACCACCTCTATACCAGCAACTTTTTGTTTCTTTCTATTGTTACAATGAATTTTCTTGTCAAACCTTGGAAAAACTTGTTTTGCATCGACACAATGTCCCGTTTTTGTTGATACATTATGTACTTGTCAAAGATGAAATTATTGAACTGTTTTTTTAATGTACATTATATGTACACACTTCTGTATGATTTTGATTGCATAAAACCTTGAAAATCTTTGTGGAATAAACATTGAGATACTGTGCAGTTTTCTTAAGTAGTTGTGAAAAATGAAGATATTTAATTGTTTGATGTCTATACGGTGTGATGTAGTTCTGTGCTGAAATTTTAATTTTGCTGATTGTGATTGCCAAACCTTGAAATCATTATGTAATAAACACTAATGTATTATGCCGTTTTCTTTACATCGCGTAGTTGTGAACGATGAAGATATTTAAATGCTGTTTGATGTATATATAGTGTGTTTAACTTTGTACGGAACTTACTTAATTTCCATAACAATGTCAACACAGGAATTATGTGCCTATTTGTATTCAAGTTCATTCTGGAAAGGAGAATTTTATATTGCAATTCAGTTTTACATCACGCTCACTTGATTATACATGTAACAAACATATGGAAGGAAATGTGGGGAATTTGTATTGAGAATCTCCCATATGTTCATATATAATAATTCCTCATCAGTTTATCAGCATTACGTATCTTAATAGTTAAAGGTTTAATTTTTATGCTTCATAGCAATGGAGTAGTTCTCATAAATTATATAATACAGCCTAATTACAGCTGGATGTACAGTGTAACACTTAACACCACAGTGTAATAATAACACTACAGTGTAATAACAACATTACAGTGTAATGATAACACTACAGTGTAATAATAGCACTACAGTGTAATAATAACACTACAGTGTAATAATAACACTACAGTGTAATAATAACATTACAGTGTAATAATAACATTACAGTGTAATGATAACACTACAGTGTAATAATAACACTACAGTGTAATGATAAAACTACAGTGTAATTATAAAATACAGTGTAATGAAAAAACTACAGTGTAATAATAACACTACAGTGTAATACTCAACACCACAGTGTAATAATAACACTACAGTGTAATGATAATACTACAGTGTAATTATAAAATACAGTGTAATGAAAAAACTACAGTGTAATAATAACACTACAGTGTAATGATAATACTACAGTGTAATAAAAACACTGCAGTGTAATACTTAACACCACAGTATAGTTCTTAACACCGAAATTGACTTGTTGAAATTAGTGTTTGGGTGTAGTAGTTGTTCCAATATATATATATATATATATATATATTGGATATGTGTATTTCAATACAATATTTACAGTACCCTTCTAATCAGTTATTTACCGCATCATTGTAATCGTTATTTAGGGCATCATTTTAATCACTTATTAAAAAATCATTTTCATCGGTTGTTTTCACCATCATTTTACTGAGTTATTTAGAGCATTATTTAATTAGTAATATAGAGCATCATTTTAATCTATTATTTACAGCATAATTTATTTAAGAACATATAGCATCATTTCAATATGTTATTTACAGCATCATTTAATTAGTAATATAGAGCATGATTTTAAACTGTTATTTACAGCAGCATATGATTAGTTACATATAGCACCATTTTATCTGTTATTTACAACATCATTTAATTAGTAATATATAGTATCAATTTAATTTAATCGGTTGCTTACAGCAGCATTTTTATTAATTGTTCACAACATCCCCTTGGTCACCCACAATCGATGAAATGAAATATATCAGTGTCATGTTTGACTTGGGAGTACAGCAGTGTTATGTTTGTTTGAGTTTGGAGTACAGCAGTGTTATGTTTGTTTGAGATTGGAGTACAGCAGTGTTATGTTTGTTGGAGCTTGGAGTACAGCAGCGTCATAAAGAACAATGTAAAACAAGATTGATTAGAGCATAAAATATAACATACAAATAAAATAATCTAAATACTACGACAGACCAACCATTCCTTTAAGAATAGATGTATTACAAAATATGGCTAAAATCTTTTCTAAAAAGATATGTTTTGAGGTTTGTCTTAAAACGTTTGACTGTGCCACACGAATAGATGTCCGTTGGTAAACTATTCCATAATGTGGCAGCTGTTACATCAAAACTTCGATCTCCATAGGTCTTTGTTCGAACGCGGGGTTTTTCTAGTTGATATGAATTGCCTGAACGCAGGGATTGCTTTGGTTCGTACACATAGATGAGGTTTCTGTTATAGGATGGTGTCAATCCGTTTAGTGCCTTGTATGTGTATAATAAAATCTTGTATTCGACACGAGAGTCAACTGGAAGCCAGTGTAATGACACAAACACCGGTGATATATGGTCATGCTTCCTGACTCGGGCAACAAGTCGAGCTGCTGAATTTTGGATTGTCTGAAGCCTGCTCAGATCTGTTTGGAGTAGCCCTTTGAATAGTGCATTTCCATAGTCTAAGCGTGATAACACAAGAGAACATACAAGTGTCTTGCAGGCGTCATCATTGATGAGAGAACGAATCCGTGCAATATTCCGTAGATGATAAAAACAGGAACGTGAGATGGAACCAATGCGCGTTTTGAAAGAAAGTACACTGTCGAAGAAAACACCAAGGTTTCGAACACAATCAGAGTTGGAAACAATGGTATTTCCAAAAGACAGTTGATAAGTTGGTGAAGCTTTTGAATGTTTCGAAGTAAACACTATGAATTCTGGTTTTTTTCTTCGTTTAATTTTAGCAGGTTGACGTTCATCCAAGATTTGATGTCTGCTAAGCATTCCTGTAGCCGCTATGAGATAGCATTCCATGCATCTGTAGGTCTAAAAACGAAGTATGCCTGGGTATCGTCAGCATAACAATGATACATGATATGATGTCTGCGGCATATTTCACCAATCGGTTTTGCAATCATTGCATAAAGTCTTGGTCCAAGAACTGACCCTTGGGGCACTCCATATGGAAGCAGGAAGTCCTTAGACTTTGTTGTTTCTACAACCACTTTCTGACTACAACCCGTTAAGTAAGATTTGATCCATATAAGTGCTGCACCAGTAATACCAAAGGATAATTCCAGTCGCTTAATGGGAATTTGATGGTCAATAACATCAAAAGCTGCCGAAAGACCTAGCATCACCAAGGCAACACAAGAACCATTATCCAATGCTGTCACAATATCGTGGTGTACCCTTAGAAGAGCCGTTTCTGTTGAATGACATGGACGATATGCAGACTGGACCACGTCATTTAGGTTGTTTGACTCTACATGGTGCCCTATTCGAGCTGATACCACTCTTTCCAAAATTTTAGAAAGAAACGATAGGTTTGAGACAGGGTCTGTAGTTCCGTAACGAGTCTGGGTCCAATCCTGCTTTCTTTAATAACGTACGCACAATGGCTTCTTTGAAGGAAGATGGAAATGTACATTCACTCAAAGATTTGTTAACTATTTCTGTAAAAATAGGTAGCACAGATTCTAAGATGGGCTTCAGAATTGCTGTAGGGATTGGAGTACAGCAGTGTTATGATTGTTCGACCTTGGAGTACACTAGTGTTATGCTTGTTACGGTTTGAAATACGACAGTATTGTGTTTGTTTGAACTTGGAGTACTGCAGTGTTTTCTGTGTTTGAGCTTGCAGTACAACAGTGTTGTGTTTGAGTTAGGAGTACAGCAGTTTTATGTTTGAAATGGGAGTACAGCAGTGTTATGTTTGTTTGGGAATACATCAGTGTTATATTTGTTTGGGCTCAAAGTACAACAGTTTTATGTCTGAGTTTGGAGTACAACAGTTTTATGTCTGAGTTTGGAGTACAGCAGTGTTATGTTTGTTTGGGATTGGAGTACAGCAGTGTTATGTTTGTTTGGGATTGGAGTACAGCAGTGTTATGTTTGTTTGGGATTGGAGTACAACAGTGTTATATTTGTTAGAGTTTGGAATGCAGCAGTGTTATGTTTAGTTGGGAATACAGCAGTGCTATCTTTGTTTGAGTATAGAGTCCATAAATGTTTTGTGCTTGGGAGTATAGCATTGTTATGTTTGAGTTGGGAATACAGTTTTGTTTTTGATTTGGAAATATACAAGTGATATGTTTTGAGTTTGGAGTAGAGCAGTGCTACGTTTGCGTTTAGAGTACAACAATGTTATGTTTGAGTTTGGAATACAGCAGTGTTATGTTTGAGTTTGGAATACAGCAGTGTTATGTTTGAGTTTGGAGTACAGCAGTACTATGTTTGAGTTTGGAATACAGCAGTGTTATGTTTGAGTTTGGAGTACAGCAGTGTTATGTTTGAGTTTGGAGTACAGCAGTGTTATGTTTGAGTTTGGAGTACAGCAGTGTTATGTTTGAGTTTGGAGTACAGCAGTGTTATGTTTGAGTTTGGAGTACAGCAGTGCTATGTTTGAGTTTGGAGTATAGCAGTGCTATGTTTGAGTTTGGAGTACAACAGTACTATGTTTCAGTTTGGAGTATAGCAGTACTATGTTGGAGTTTGGAGTACAGCAGTACTATGTTTGAGTTTGGAGTACAGCAGTGCTATGTTTGAGTTTGGAGTACAGCAGTACTATGTTGGAGTTTGGAGTACAACAGTACTATGTTTGAGTTTGGAGTACAGCAGTACTATGTTTGAGTTTGGAGTATAGCAGTACTATGTTTGAGTTTGGAGTACAGCAGTGCTATGTTGGAGTTTGGAGTACAGCAGTACTATGTTGGAGTTTGGAGTACAGCAGTACTATGTTTGAGTTTGGAGTACAGCAGTGCTATGTTTGTTTGGAGTACAGCAGTACTATGTTGGAGTTTGGAGTACAGCAGTGCTATGTTGGAGTTTGGAGTACAGCAGTGCTATGTTGGAGTTTGGAGTACAGTAGTGCTATGTTTGAGTTTGGAGTACAGCAGTGTTATGTTTGAGTTTGGAGTACAGCAGTGCTATGTTTGAGTTTGGAGTACAGCAGTACTATGTTGGAGTTTGGAGTACAGCAGTACTATGTTGGAGTTTGGAGTACAGCAGTGCTATGTTTGAGTTTGGAGTACAGCAGTGCTATGTTGGAGTTTGGAGTACAGCAGTACTATGTTGGAGTTTGGAGTACAGCAGTGCTATGTTGGAGTTTGGAGTACAGCAGTGCTATGTTTGTTTGGATTGGAAGTGCATTTGTACTATGTTTGGTTTATTGATCAATTTTTCCCGAACTTTCTGCCTGCCGTTCTCTTGAAAATCATTAATCATTTTCAAAGTCACACACTATTGGAAATTGGACAATGAGACTTTGGTAGTTAGTAAATTAAGCAATTATGAAGCAGAACTAATTGTTCCGATTGCTGCCTTGAATATAATTTTAAAGTAATAAACGATTTTTTATGTCGTATTGTAGAGTTAGTTCAGAGCGTGGTTTGAAAACTAATTTAAAACCATAAACCAAACCATAAAGTAGGTGTGTTTGCAAACAAATTTGCCCTGACAATGATTTCTTCCTCTGCTTCATTGCAGAGAGACAAACTAATAACCAAAGTCGTTAAGCTCGGGAGAGGACATTTCTACAAATCACAGCGAAGTTTAATTCTGAACTTTCAACCTTAGGACCATTTGGAGGATGAGGATTTTCCAGGGTGGATGATAAAAATGTGCTTGTAATTATCATTGCAACAATTAATCTATATATCTCCACTTATCTTCACGGTCCATTATGCAGGAACAATAAAATGTGTTAACGATGTTTGTTTGATTTACCGAAATAGAACTGAAAGGCGGATGGAATACAAATATTGATTCAAAGATTTATAAAGATCACTTTAACTGTTACCGGATTGATTTTCAAAGTAAATTCTATGTAATGCTTAACAATGTGTAAATATTGGTATTTATATGGAATGATATAAACCACTCTGAGATGTACATCGGTTTTATTGGTCGCGGTAGTCCCGTAGTTGGAGTGTTCACTTCGTGTCAGGACCGCGTCAAACCTAAAGACATAAAGTAGTAATTGATCCTTCGCTAAACGCTTAGAATCTAGAAACGAGAATCACGGGTCTTTCGGATATGACCTTAAAACGGAGGTTTCGTGTTGCGGCAAGCGTTGGCACGTTAAAGAACCCTCACTGCTACTGCTCCAAGTGCTGAGAATAGGACTTCGTCTAAAGCTGGCAAAGTCTCAATATGAGTTTAAAATTTTCTTTGTGAAACAAATACACAACCAAAACATGTTTCACATGTAGTCCTTGAAGTTCAAAGTGACTTATACATATGATATTTGTAATCTGCAATAAAAAAATAAAAACTAAAAAATATTATTATGATAAGTAAAATTGGGCAGATATTTTAAGAGGTATAATTCTTGTTCTGTTCTAAAACGAAAAAAAAAAGATCATTTTTCTGTCATTCGATAACAAAGTATATAATTTGATGACAAATGCATTCAGTTTAGGTGCCAATGAAAGAAAGCGACTGTGAGCTATTTTGTGTCAGCTGGTGGCCGATCACCCTGAATTTAATATCACAGGTGAACTTTAATTTAAAATAGGCATATGACAGATGGACGTAATTAATTCATTTAAATGCCATTAAATCATATTCCTAGCTGTATGTTCTACTAAATAGCATTATACTCTATTTAGAGTGATATTGGTATGGACGCATCCTAAATCAATAATTAACGCCCTTGTCTGTTTTGAATGCCTCCTAGCAGACGATAACGGGCAATATGTCTAATAAAATACCATTAGCATTTCGAGATGATCGTACATTTCCCTTCTTCCGATAGCCATTCTTTCTGTCAGTCGTGATCAGTGATGGTGTACAATAGCTAAAAGCATTTCCATATATGATTTTCGTCCTAATGAATTTCTCAGATTGTCGCTATATACGAGACTGGCGGGGTTGGTAGGTTGGTCGTATATTGTTTAACGTCCGCTCGAGAATTTTGCACTCATATGGAAACGTCACCATTACCGATGAAGAGCTACAAAATATAGGCCTATGCTCGACATTTGAGCAGGTAGAGATCTTTATGATGCCAAATCTGCTGTGACTCGGGATCTCGGTTTTTGCGCCCTCACCTTAAGGTCCGTCCAATTTAGTCGCCTCTTACGACAAGCAAGGAGTACTAAGGACCTATTCTAACCCGAATCCCCACAAGAAAAATGTGTGAGAGTTTTACATAATAATACAGATGTTGTGGGATATATAATGACATCAAAATAAAGTTAGGATATATGATGGTATAAGAAAAGAGAAATATTTCTTTAATTAATTTCATTCTTGAAGAAAAAAATTGGAGTAGCCTAATTTCAAAATATCCCCAAAAGGGTAGCAAGTTTACAGAATTTTTATACCCTGTTATTTTTGTCAGGAATGATTTATTCCCATTGTTTTGAAGATCTTTTCTTGCTTTGATTGTGTCCTACTGGTGACAACATTTGGTACTTTCATTCTTTTAAATGAGGGAGTAAAGTGATATTTTGATTCACCGAAGTAAGGTTTATTGATATACATACCGAATTACAGGTGAGCTAAATTGTTACAAATACCAAATTACAGGTACGATTTAATGCAATAAGTATTCATACAAAATGGCGGTGTATTTAGGAGTATAAATTAGTTATTAAATATCGTCGGGATTTCACTACTTATTTATAACATTATTTAGTCATGTGACACTTCATGTATCACATGGTTTTGTTATCGGTGGCTGTCTGTAAATATAGAAGTGAAAGTGAGATGGGTAGAAAAGGGAACGAGTTGTCAAGCGATATAAAAAAAGTGGCATGGAGCCTCTTAGAGTTGGTAAATTCTATTTGGAAAGCCTCGGGGATGTTCGGACTTCCTCCTACGACAATGTCATGTGTTAAAAACGTACTGAGCAGAGAGGGTCAGTGAAACACACCAAATGAAGCTGCATACCGCCGAAATCGGCAGATCGCTATTACCGAAGATTGGGAAGCTTCGTTAAAACGAACAGAAGACAAAGTTTGCTAGACATTAGTAACAAATGAAATGAAAATGTGGACCCACCTGAGGCCCAGCGTACCATGAAGTTTCGTTTCGATAAGCATGGATTTCCGAGGCGTGTGTCTAGGAAGAAAGTGATCGCGAAGGGAGCTAACAGGAAGAAATGATTGTTTTGATGCAGGGGAAAGAGAAGATTGGCAGTAGACAATTAATGGAACAGAGTTATATTTTGGAGGAATTTAAAATCGTAACAGTACAATATTCCGTGTGTATGTGTTGGCACAAGAAGGAAGAGAGATGCGGCCTGGTTTTATGACACCACGACAAAGTAAGCTATGTTATGAAATGATGATTATTTTTTTTTTTGGGGGGGGGGGGGTAGGTGGGGGAACTATCACCTCTGTAAATGGTAAAATAAATGCTGAGGAATATCAGGAGATCCTCGATAAGAGCTTGTAGCCAGTTACAGCCTGTCATTTCCCCGCTGAAAATTACATATATAGCAATCGGACTACACATCGAACTACACCCTCCCAGTAATTTCTCCACAGAAACAATATTACCTCCATGAGTTGGCCAGCATAAAGTCCAGATCTCAATATCATCGAAAATTTGTAGTCATTACTAAAGAGAAAGCTTCAGACACGAGTCGGGTGGCTCGCGAATAGGGATGACCTCTTCCACGAGATTCAGGACATTTAGACAGGGATCACAGTAGACTACGTTAGAGGCCTGTATCGATCGACCCCTCTAAGATTATTGAGTGTTATAACATGAAAAGGACATTGTCAAAGTATTAGGTAAGATTAGATTGTTTCATAAATTCTAAAAACGCTACACTTGCGTTTTAATTTTGACCAAATTCTGTCGCGATAATAAACACGCGCCATTTCGTACGAATACTCATCGTATCACACTGTAAACTCAATTGACCACTACATACCAAATTACAGGTAAGCATGAAGGCAGCAGTCAGTCTGGTAGCACAAGGAATGGCAATAAGTCGACCGAGGGCAAAAGTTCCCTACAAACAACAACGTTCAGAGACAAGTATACTGTACACCGCCTGACCTGTACAGTCCCTAGATTCCCTGTAGACAATTAAAATGTGCAGATATGCTGCCAAAAGGCAACTCATTTCGAGATTTATAAAAATTATATTTGGATTTTAAAATTATTTTACTGGTAATGCATGTACAAGCGTTGCTCACTATATATAGCTACAATCTTTGAATACTATTAAAGACCCTTACCCAGAAGCAGGCATTTAAATATGCACCTTCTCCTTTTTGAAGGCCCTTCACATTTTTGATGGCGAAGGAATATATATAATCGGCATAAGAAGACTGCAAAGAAAGTCATAATTCTTAAAGGGGCATGGACACGATTTGAGCTAAAAAAAAAAAAAAAAAAAAAAAAAAAAAAAAGACTCGAGTCTTGTTTACATGACATTTAAATGTTTGCTGACCATTAGAATTTCCTTAGTTAAGCATGGTAAATATTAAAATTGGGGAAATAAGATTTGAAAATTTTCAGTTCAAATTGTGTCCGTGCCCTTTTAAACCAAGTCGAGATATTACTGGTAAAGTATAGTTGCGTAATAAATGTATATGCATGTTGAGAGTTAATCTTCAGCTCTGTGGAATTTCTAGTTCATATGTAATGTATTAGAGAAAACTCAGGACCCGGGAAGAAAATTTAATTTTAGAGGATGCATAATGATATTATTTTAAACTTAAGATGAAAACAGTAAAAAAAACAAAACAGTGCGACAATTAACTCTGGACACGACAAAGTCTAGACATGTTGCTACTCTTACATAGGAGTAATGGGGGAATTTATCCTACCAACGTACTATGTAGAGGATTTCTTCCAAGCACAATTCATACTCGTGGGATTCATTAACTTGCTGAAATTATGGGAGTATTAGGAGTTTTATCCCATGATTATGACACGATTTTGTAGGATTTAAAATCCTTCCATTCTCCTATAGGATTTTTTGTCTTTGGAAACTTGTATCTATTATTCTACAAGGTTGTGTAAGCCCAATCTTGGACTCTGGCATGCTGCTAACAATTCCACTAAATACACTTTGATTTGTCTCAAAATCTTTACCATAAAGGGTAGCTAAAAGCCTGAACTTTGTCGTGTCGAGAGTTAAATGTCGCACTGTTAAAAAGGATATCAAGGGCAAGTATGTGCTCTCTTAAAAAGGTGATAAATAATTTTAAAAATTGGCAGATTATAGAGAAATTGTGTAAAATGGGTCGTTTTGTAAATTTTGTGAAAAATAATCGGTATCTTCATACTCTTTGATGCACATTGATTCACATAATTATGTTATGGTAATACATCAGGTTTTTGCGATATTCAAATCATAATAAAAATTCTAATGCTTTTAAAATGTCTCATATGAATACTCCTTAATATTAACCGATGAATTGGTAGATGAGAGGGATGATATTGTGAATTTGTGATTACTTGTAATCCGTCATAGAGGAAGAGCGAAGCAGATGTTATCAGAATCACCACGACTGTTTCTCTAGTCCCGAAACAGAAGCAGTAGGTCTGGCCACTTATGTCTCTCAGATCTGAAAAAAAAACAATAACTGTGAGTTAAATTTAGACCTCAACTAGAATGAACATTGAAGAACGACATAATCTGTTGATATCGACTCTGTTACAGAGTAGGACGTCGTGGTTATTTGTCTTTAATTCATTTGACAATCTTGTTTAGATGGAGCTGAAACTTGTGTGATATAGGATATATTCATAGATACTTCCATACTCAAAATCGTTCATACCTGGATCCAGAAAATTTGCAAAAGACTGAGTTGCAACATTAAATCGTGTTTTTTTTTCCCTCAAAGACAAAAAACAGTGGTCATAGAAACGTCATGTTTTCTGGTACAAATTGTCACCACCCTGTACCCCTTTAAGGATCCGCAACTGTTCATCATGCAGTGATGAATACAGAGATTCAATTAACCCCAGGTTCTTGACAACAGACAACTAGTACGCACCTTGTTCGTCTGAAGTTGGCGAGAGAACTGATACCATGCTCGTGGACTGGGATACCGTAACACCTGATGATATAATGCGCTTCTTTTCCAAAATGATAACCACTATCACAATTGCTGTAAAGAAAAACTGTAATGGCGATAATGTAAAATCTTCCCCCAATTCAAAACTATAAAAAATGTAATGAAAAACTGTAAGGGCGATAACGTAAATATCCGCCCATTTCAAAATAATTAACAGATACCACAGTCGCTATATAGAAAACCTGCAAGGGCGATATTGCAAATATTCGCCCAATTCAAAACATTCAACATTCAACAGATAGTCGTTTGGTTGAAACATCTGTGTTTTTAAAGGACACTTGATACAAACCAAAAAATATCGATACTTTATTGCTTCATTTGGATGTAATAAGTACAAAATATAAAAATAAGGAATTTTTACGTTCAAAAGTTGAATTATATTACATGTACCTCTCCCTACATCACGGATGCTTGTGGACAGGACTTCCGGTACCCACCCTCCTATTTTATTTCTATTTCTCAATTCTTTGGGTATTCCGGGTGTGTTTTTAACACGAGGCACACAGGCCTTATCGGTCACCTGAATATCACTAGTGCCAAGAGCTATGAAATCTAGAATAAATTCCCTGTTCTTCATATCTAAACTTAATTTTGATATTTAGCAACAATATAAAAAGATGTGGTCTTAATACTTTAATGCCTCTAAAAATGCTTATATTGATTAAAGTCTTAACATTAACATGATATGACTGATTTAGACCTGTCCTAGAGTCAGAACCCTAAGCTTAAGGTTGTAGAATTCACAAATTTGGTACATCCTGTCCTGCTTTTCCTAATACGTACTTAGTTTTTATACCATATCAACAAACTTAAAGAAATATTTCAAATGATAAAGAAAATAATCACTATAATAATTTTGGCACCGCCCTGAAACAAATATCGTGAATTTTTGGTAAAGTACAACCTACTCCTCCTTAATATCTATTTAGTTTCAATTTGGTATCAATAATATTAAAGATGTTATTGAAATATTTTATAAGTATACACTATGTAGTATTAAGTTTGGCCCCACACTGGGATCAAACCCTCTACCCCTAGGATCATGGAATATACCATTTTTGTAAAGACCTTCCTGATTTACATCACTATGCATCCAGTGTTTCTTGCACATGTGCAGTTGTATCGAAGATTTTTGAAAATTGGTCAATTTTTGGCAGTTTTTGCCCGTCCCCGATGGCCCCTGGGGTGCAGGAAACCTGAAATTTACAATATAGGTCATCTTTGTCCAAAAGATGCTTCATACAAAATTTGAAAAGAATTGGAATTGTAGTTATCAAGAAGAAATTAAAAATGTTCTACTATTCACATTTCATAATTGGCCATTTTGGTTCCATCCTCATACCAAAAGTCCTAACCTTGGGTCCATCTAATTTACAATTTTGGTAAAATTGCTCTCTATACATATCCATTTGGTTTCAATTTTGTATCAACAGCACAAACGAAGATGTTACATAAGTGTTTTACACATATACACTATATGCCAAGTTTGGCCTCACCCAGGGTCAAAACCTCTACACCGGTATTATGAAATTTAAAATATTGGTAAAAAATCTTCTACTTTACTTTACTATATGTTTAGTTTTATATATGTGTGGTTGTAGAGAAGAAGGTGTTTAAAAGTTGGTCATTTTTGACTGTTTGTTTTTGTCCCGCCTCTATGGCCCTACTGTTGCAAGAATCCTGCAATTTACAATTTATGTTCCCCTTATGCCAAAGATGCTACATTCCAAATCGAAAAGAATGGGAATGGTAGTTATTAAGAAGTTAAAATTATTCAATTACTAACCCACAACGGACGGCGTCGGACGCAGACCAATTGAAATAGGTCACGTAGTTTTACTCAGGTGAGAGTGTCTTCAAATGAGAGTTTACTCAGGTGATCTTATAAAATGTGTAACTTTAGAGTGTTTTTATTTCAATGGAATACACGAAACTCGCATAGAAAGTGGGTTTTTATAAAATGTCATGTCAATGATCATACATATTTAAAAACGATTTCTATGCGAGATTTGTGTATTACATTGAAATAAATACACTTTAAAGTTACACAGTTTATTAAAACACACCCGAAAACACTGAAAGTTGTATACTGTTTAACATCGCGATCGAGATTTTTTCACTAACATGAAGACGTCACAATTTGTCAGTGAAGGGCTTCAAAATTTAGGCCTATATACTCGGCGCTTAAGGTCTGTGAACAAGGAGATATCGTTATCGTGCAACACCTGCTGTGACACGGGGCCTCAGGTTTTTGTGGTCTCATCTGAAGGACCGCCCCCCCCCCCCCCCCCCCCCATTTAGTTGCCTCTTACGACAAGCAAGAGGGTAATTATGAGAGCCTATTCTAACCCGGATCCCCACTGGAATTGAACAATCAAAAATGCAAGGAGGATAGTTACCGGAAGTCTGTTCACGAGCACCTGTGTCCTACACACTCTCTGTACAATACTACACTTTTCCCCACAATTATGGACTAATTGAGAAATCATCTTTGGAATAAATTAAATTCCATACAGTCTTTATTTTAGTTTTCATTATTTTTTTTAAAAAGTTTCTTTGTAGAGTGTATAGTGAAGTACCTGTACAAATGTATGTATAAGAATATAACAACGAAAGTAAGAAACTGGACTTACTTGGATACTCGCAAGAATAAAGAAGGCGCGTTCTGAATGGCTGAGATGCTGCGCACGTGACACCGAAACTTGTGTTGTTACTAGCGGTTGGCTAGAATTCGATGTAGTTTCAAAATTGTCAATAGTAACTTTCCCGTTCACAGGATGTGAACAATCCACATCTAGCGTGAACATGGCCGCTATCATGGGACTTATGAAAGCACCAAGGCCGTAACAGAAATGCATTGCCTGTAAATAATTCTAATATTGAAACCTTACTGATTAACATCGTGATTCTTGCATCCTTAACATTAATAAAAGAAGAAAATATCTGACTATATTATGGTACAAACCCTGAAGAGTACTACTACACAAATGGAACGGTGAAAGAGCGACACACGGTTTAAGAACAAACGGGTTGTTTGGGGAATCAACGGTTTGAACGGAACGGTTCTTATCAGGAATGAAACACGTTGAGATAAAGAACCTACGATTCAGATATGGAAAGGAACACATTGAGCCAAAATGGAAACGATCGGTTTGGCTTCGAATTCTGCAATCCGGACTCTTCGGCACTTATTTATATACAAAGACATTGAGATAAAGACATTTTTACTATATGATTTATTGAGAATATTGCCATTTTAAAGTGGAAAATGGTGTATTGTGTAACTTTACATGTATATACGTTACCTAAGCCTGTGCGCAAACACGTTAATTGCTTACAGATCATTATTCATACAGGCTTATAAATATGAATTCTCCTGAGGTTATTTCAGGTCTGATGTTGATAAAATTGTCACAGTATAACTGAGAAGTTAAAGATAATAGCAAGTAAATAATTCATCTTGACTTTCGACCGATCACGGTGGCTCAGTGGTAGAGCTCTCGCCTCGTGAACGGAAGGTCGTGAGTTCGAGCCCCGCTCGGGCCGGCCGCGTCAAACCTAAGACGTTAAAATAGGTAGTGATTGCTCCTTCGCCAAGAGCTCGGCATTACGAAGTGAGAGTCACGGGTCTTTCGGATGGGACCTTATGAACGGAGGTCCCGTGTCGCAGCAGGTGTGGCACGTGAAAGAACCCTCACTGCTAAAAGCCATTAGTGCTAAGCATAGGTCTAAATTTGCAGCCCCGTCACCGGTAATAGTGACAGTCGCCGGATAGCTGAAAAATTGCTCAGACGACTATAAATAAAAAACAAACAAACAAACAAACATCTTGACTTTCCAACAATTTCGCCAAAATATGTGAGTTTTGTTTTAATCAATTTAAGACTTAGATTCACTAACACTGAGCATATAATTTGAATATTTTTAAACTCATTTTTAAACACAGTTTTTTTGTTCTTTTCATCAGCAAATTCAATTGGTCTTCTTCTTGAGCGACATGTTCATTTGAAATGACTCGATAACTAGTTTCGAATGACAATGCTGGAACGAATGGTTGGAGGCAATGAACGCTTTTTCGAGAACGAATGGTTTGGTCTGGAAACGGATCCTTTGACCAGGGAACGGTTTGATGTGTGAACGGAACGATTCTAATTAGGAACAGAGCTATAACGGAACGGCTCATCCGGTGTAGTAGTACGCTTCAGGGTCTGTATAATGTTTGACTTAGGCACAAAGTAATTTTCATATTGCTTGTTTTACCTCTTATCTAGATTGTTTACTTATGAGAGACGTCACCAGCTGAAGGTGAAGTGTCACAAATTTTGATGTATGCATGGCGCCCAGGGCCGTTACAGTGAAAGTACTTTATCGTCCCACCACGTGTTGTGATGTGGGAATTTTGTTATTATGGTATCATCCGAAAGATCCTCGACCTTCACTTCCTTATACCGAACGTTTGACGAAGAAGCAGTTTTTTCTACTTCTTAGGTTTAACGTGACCATGGCTTCAGTGAGGTTTGAATCCATTTCATCCCTGTATTATACCATGATAATTTTGCTCTGATATGTACCCACGTAAAGATACCAGGAATAATTTGTTGAAGACAGGTAATCAGTCTTACCTGTAAAAATGGCGAGACGTTTGTTCCAAACCTGATGATCATCCTCAGATTTGCCACGCAGTCTATACATCCCATGCACCACCCCATCAACATAAGATTGAACAGAAGCTCGGCAAACTCCGTACAGGCGGGAACCAACAACATAGTGAACGGAAGTCCTGCCATACCGATCAACATCAGCACGTGGACAGGGATGAACCTGAAATTGATTAGATCTTCATCAACTTTAAATGAAAGTACAAATTTTGTAATAAACTATGCACTACTGTAATAATAGTATATTATGATATCCCGTGAATGACTATCTAAACTGTTATTATAACCATGAAGATCCACTTAATAATATATTATTCTCGTATTTAAAATGGATGATTGAATAATTTCAAGCTTTCTGATTGGCTGGGATCCAATAACCTAAGAAAATAAAACGACGTATTCACTTTCGCATACTTCAGAGGTGAATACTTGTAATTTCCCAAATGAATTGGGAATTTACAAATGTATGCGGTTGGTTGTTATTGTTGTTCAACCAATGAAAACTTGCGCCCCTAAGCACTTTCAACTAGGTTTTACACTATGGATGTGAACAAATATGGCCGACGAGGTATTGTCTGGCAAGCTCTAGTAGCCAATTTCAATATTTTATATCATTCAATCATATGAAAAACAAAGCCTCGCAAGTCCAATGACGTTTTACTAGATATTGCACCAGAGCTAAAAACAAAGATGGCCGATCAAGAATTGTTTCGAAGGCTCTAATAGTTAGTTTCGATATTGTGAATATTCTTTAATCACATAAAACTATATTCTCGGTCAACACAATGTTCAAATAACTATCTAAAACACCGTATTGACCTATTAATGTCAATCATTACACAGTACCTCATCAACGTGCATAGTAACATGTCCACGGCCATAGAAACGTCATGGGATGCTTTTTGACATACCCCCATCCCACTCACCCAGCTCCCTCGAACTATAAAATTTTGTATACACTCTTCGCATTTTTTCCCATTTCTAGGGACAACCAATCTATCTTTCAACCAGATCCCATGAAGATTCGGGTTATAATAGGTATCAGTACCCCCTCCTTGTCGTAAGAGGCGACTAAATGGAGCGGCCCTTCGGGCAACATTGCAAAAACCAAGGTCCCGTGTCACAGAAGGTATGACACGGTAAAGATCTCTCCCTGCTCAAATGCCATAAACGCCAAGTATAGGGTCAAATTTTACAGCCCTTCATCGACAATAGTGACGTCTGCACGTGAGTGAAAAATCTCGAGCGGGACTTTAAACAATATACAATCAACCCACCTAAAGGCAAGTTTTGCAAATGAGTCGATCATGTAAAAATAAATCGGACACGTCACATGTCCTAATAATGTTTCATTTAAGAAACAACACAAAAAATGATTTTATTCTACGAGGGAAGGGAGTTGACATATATGTTGCATCTATGGTTGAAGTGAGTATACCCAATTTGATCGACCCGACATATTTTTGTATAGTCACTAACAGACAGGTATAGGTACAAAAACTGGAGTTTCTATGTTCTAGATAAAATTATAAGTGTAGATGAGATTACGGAGGATATATGCAATTTAAAGCATCGGAAAATTCATGGTGAATGAATAATGGATTGAATTTCGGGATATTGTAACACGTGTGATGCATTATCTTTATAATAATAATACTAACATTTATATAGCGCTTTATCTTAAAAGAAACTCTAAAGCGACTTTGTTATTGTATACTAGATACAGGTATTTCCCCGAGTACTTGGTTTTATTATACCTGGATATAGAAAAGGTCACTGTACAGATCCAAATAATTAGCAAGATGTCTTATTAGTAACATGTCTTATTAGTAACTTGTCTTATTAGTAACTCGTCTTATTAGTAACTTGTCTTATTAGTAACTCGTCTTATTAGTATGATGTCTTATTAGTAAGATGTCTTATTAGTAAGATGTCTTATTAGTAACTTGTCTTATTGGTAACATGTCTTATTGGTAACATGTCTTATTAGTAACATGTCTTATTAGTAACATGTCTTATTAGTAACATGTCTTATTAGTAACTTGCCTTATTAGTAACTTGTCTTATTAGAAACTTGCGTAAATTATTTACTTCTATCTTTAACATAAGGGTTATAGAATAATCAAATTTGGCTTTAAGCCAAGCTATGGCTCTAAAGATGTTATTTTCACATTACTTTCTATAATAAACAACATTTTATGTAGAAAAAGTAGGTTTACCATGAACAAGCCTACCCTCAAATACATGTGTTTGTAAATTTCAGGTCTCCTGCATCCCTGGGGTCGTAAAAGAGGAGCAAAATCTGCCCAAATTGACAAAATTTTCAAAAATTTCCATCATAACTGCATAATATCTTTATGAAAAAACCAAATGCATAGTAATGTAGAACAGGATGGTCTCTATACAACTTGTAAATGGGTAGATGTTCTGGCCCCAGGGTGGGGCCAAACTTAGTATATGTGTATATGTATATGTATATGTGTAAAACATCTAAATAGATGAATATCTTTTTAATGTTATTGATACTAAATTGAAACTAAATAGATATTGAAAACGACTAGATTATTCATAACCAAAATTGGTAATTTCACGATCCCAGGGGGTGAAGGTTTGGTTCCTGGGTGGGCCCAAAATTAATATAGTGATAACTGGCTTTACCATTTGAATGACTTGTTTAAATTTGTTGATATGGTATAAAACTAAGTGCATATTTAAGAAAAGCAGGAAAGGATGTACCAAAATTGTGATTTTTACAGCCTCAGATTTTGACTCAAGGACATGTCCATCATATCGTTTTGATATTACATACGTCTGTTACATTGTGTAAAGTCATTCAGTATAGACACTTTCAGTGGCATTCACGTTTTAAGAAGACATCTTGTTTATACCGTTACTACATTTACCTTAGATATGCAGAATAAGACATTTTTTCTCCAAATTTCATAGCCCTTTGCATTAGTGATACTTTTAATTATTACTCAGGTGGCCAATAGATCCTCTGGGCCTCTCGTGCATTGTAACACGATCATGTGATCGCAGATGAAGAATTTCATTTATATTATTAGCTGCGCAACACAATTAAGATATAACACAATAAATGTACAGTTACGAGGGCTGATTGATATGTTGTGAGCCTCATAGGTAAGAGCTTGAATTTTGGCGGACATATTGCATTATTTTTCAACATAATCCCCTTCAGTATTTATACACTTTTGCCAGTGATGTTTAAGGGCCTCAATGCCACTTTTAAAGAGGTCCTTTTCTTGACCGTTCAGAAAGTCCTTTGTGGCATGTATAACGTCATCATCTGTCTGAAAGTGCGTACCGGAAATGACCATTTGAAGTTTTGGAAATAGATGAAAGTCTGATAGAGCGAGATCAGGCGAATAAGGCGGATGCTCAATCAACTTAAAGCCACAATCGCTAATGACAGCCATGGTGATGATTCTGTTAACTTTCGTCAGAGATTTGTTCCAATCTCTAAAGAAAGTTAACAGGCTCTACCTCTAAAAGGTTTAGATTATCACGAGACAAAGTGTGCCTGGTGTGCTTATGATCAACTGTCAGAAGACTTGGTATCCAACGGGCTGACAGCATTATCATTGCAAGATCCTCTGTCAGAATGGAAAGTACTCTTTGCTGTTAAATGTCAACTGTACTGGCTATATATCTTTCTGTAACTCGCCTGTCATTCATAACAATATCATGGATTTTATTGACCATTTCTGAGGTTGCAACAGTGACAGGCCTTCCAGGACGGGGGTCATCCTGAAGTCTCTGCCTGTCGCGTTTAAATTCCGCCACCCACCTTTTTTTTACTGTAGCATTTGAAAGGACATTTTTCCCTAGTGTTGCTACCTACCAGTGTGCAAATATTGGATCTTTGATTTTTCACCGATTTTGTCCATTTTTGCAAAAGTCACTTGCCTTGTTTACTTTAGAGTGTTACCTCATCAATATAGACTGACCAAATGACACCAGTGTTCGGGTGCACGGCTTTAAATAGTTAGGGAATAGTAGGGCTAGAAAAAAACATCGATGCCAGCCTCCTCCAATACAAAGTTCACACCATATCAATCAATCCTCGAATATAATTATATTTTGTTTTTAAACGTAAATTCAGCGAACATTTTCATTAACATTTGGTAAATAATATATATTTTGCCTATGCATATTCGATTTCTCCTCCAATGCAAGATGTTAATAACGCTCTCCATTTTGAAGTTGCGCATGAAATGTAAATGATGACGTCGTTCAGTGATGTCACGGATATCTGCAACGTCATTTCTACAATAAAACTGTTACGATGAGGGTTTTATCAAACCAAAATAAACAACAACAACTCACACACACACACACACACACACACACACACACACACACACACACACCAATTAAAAAAATAGAAAGAAAAAAACCAAAAGATAGATAAAACAAGCTTTACCCCATACTTTTTTGTATCAATATTTCTTAAAGTGTGTTCGTTTTCTTTTCATATTAATATTATCAAGATCTACAGCACTACATTATATCCATTTGTAGTTGAATTATGCAACGAATGAAGTCAGTCACTATTATTTTCTATATAATTTACCGGAAAACAGTCTGACTACAGTTAATTACTGAAGACCGCTGTTCAATGTTCAATGTAAAACAATTTTCACACAGTAGTATATACTTTGTCAAGATACATCCGTCAAATTTTCGGGTAAAAGGGTTTGTAAAACCCGCGACCTTCGTTTAATCGCAAGCTGATTACTATATTCTCATTAAGTGCAATCTGCTGCATATAGTCTACGCTTATGTTATAGATATTCAATATTTGGAGTTAATTGGGATAGAAGTTTTATAATAGACAAACATTACCGCATGATATCAATCATTAAAAACTATTCTATTGAAGAGAATAGTCATAATACAGACATACTTCTCATACTTCTAAATATGCGATTTCTAATTACAAATAATCATATTCATTCTATCCTGTGGAGATCCTGTTTAGAATAGGTCTTCAGTACTTCTTTGCTTGTAGTGTGAGGCGAGTACGTGGGCCAGTCCTTCGGATGATACCGTAAAAAATTCCGAGGCCCTGTGTCATATCGCAAAAAAGTAAAACGAGGTCCCGCTCAAAGGTCTTAAACGCCAAGCATAGACCAACATTTTGCAGCCCCTCACCGGCAATAAGTGTGAGAAATTCTCGAGCGGGACGTTAAACAATCAACAAACATACATCCATTCATTTTCTTGATTGCATCTTTCTACTCAAAATCATATAATCGATGAAAACTGATAACTATTATAATTAACTGCAAATATTAGCACATGTCTAAACATAAACTGGGGGTGATGACCTATTAATGCAATTCAACAACAACCTGTCTCATTCTAATATTACAAGGAGATAAACATTTTTCGTTCTCTCCATCGAATCAAGAATATTTCACGCAATTTAGATCATCATCAACTATAGAAGAGATTGTATGTCATACGACTAGGGCA
Source organism: Ostrea denselamellosa (assembly GCA_024699665.1). Classification (NCBI taxonomy): domain Eukaryota; kingdom Metazoa; phylum Mollusca; class Bivalvia; order Ostreida; family Ostreidae; genus Ostrea; species Ostrea denselamellosa. The sequence goes on from JAMZEH010000025.1 coordinate 588,651, forward strand.
CCTGCAACAAGGGCTTAGCTAAATAGCCGGGGGGGGGGGGGGGGCGAGGGGGGATCCTGACACGAGTTCCTGTCCGTTTTTAAAGAGTATGCTCCCCTGCTCAAAGAAAATCTGAATGATTGGTTAATCACCATTTACTACGTACTCCAGCATTGTGTACGTTCTGTAAGTATTGGATGTGTACACCCCCACCCCACCCCGACCTCATTTTGTAGGATGTGTACAACTCCATGCCCTCACTTTTAATGTACAGAATGAAATATTTGTTCCCTTTCATGTACCTATTCATTTTATTTATCAATTATAGCATCATTTCGCGAAATTGTACAGTGTAACGATGACCATGTTCGACAAACTCGCTAAAACATAATTTAGTCGTCCATTTTGAAGTTCTCTAAACATTGATATGCGCCCCCAGCATTTAATTTCCCTCTATGTATAAATATAAATATTTCACTCTTTTTTTCCATATCAACGACTAAAACATGTCTTGCTTTTTACGCTTTCGGACAGATTGCCGATATGGTAGAAAGATAATTAAATGGCTTGAAAATTGATACCCGATGTTGTATCATAGCCCCCAACCCTCGGAAAAGCGGGCCCAAGATAGATTTTACCCCATAGATGGAAAAAGCGCCCCCAGCATATAATTTCCCCCTATGTACAAAGTCAGTGTAGTGTTTTCCCTTGGATGGAAAAGCCGCCCTGGAATAGAATTCCCCCCCCCCCCCCCCCTCCCGTCTCCATGGCCATTTTTCTGAAAAGTAAAATAGATAAACCGTAGATGTACTGTATAAATAAAAGTAATTTGATTTTAAATCGATTATTTAAATATCCAAATTTCAAGTAAAAAAATAAAATGACCATCTCCCAACTTCACTATTTTAAATGTTAGATACTAGTAAATAACGGTAAAGACTTGAGTTTTCTGGATGGATTTTTGAAATACCATCACACGATTTGAATGATTTTCTTTAAAAAAAAATAATAAGATGTTAATTGTGATACACAAGGGCCTGCTAAAAATTAAAAGGCAAAAAATCCCTAGGTCCAGATGACGACAGTTCTAGTAAATAAACTGGAAACGGATACATTCATGCAGCTTTATGTAAAGAGGGGAGAAAAGCGTACTGCCATTTAAGCGGAAATTCTATACTGGAATGGTTTTTCCTTGGGAAAAATTAGACCTGGGTTAATTTTTCCTAGGGGGAAATTCTATGTCAGACCCATCTTTCCCGGAGGAAAGGTCTAATCCGAGACCGTTTTTCTGGGGGGGATAGTCTATGCTACACCATGTCCATGCTTGATCCCCTATGTATTGATTAGTTATGGACAATAACACATCGTCACAATTTTTCAAACAAAGTTCACCATTGATACAAATACATTCTCTGTCCTTTTAAAATTTACAAACTATATAGTTTGGTGTGAAGCGATAAGCTTATCACCTACAGAGTATGCCTTTGAATTCAACGATAGTTTTTATTTTGTTCCTGGAGACTTTACTATAAATTTGCCTTTTTTTGCTACATTAAATTTGAACACCGCAATTTTATTCAGAAACCCTATATACATTTTTTTTGTGACATCTTGATTAGTATATACGCTATACGCTCTTGAATGCAAGTTTAAGTCTGTGAAAATCTAGAATGGGCGAGTAATTTGTCAGACTAAAGAGTTAGTTTTGCCACAGTATCGTAAAGTCTGCAACTACAGGTGGGAAGTCATTAAGAAAAACTCTCGTTCTAAAGTGTTGCATGTCAATTTCATTCAGGAAAATTCTCATTCTGATGTATTGCATGTCAATTACTTCAGGAAATCTCTCGTTCTGATGACGTGGCTCATTTTGTCTCAAATTTGCTGTGTGAAGTTTCCTTTCAATTTGAGAATGTAGCTTGTTATATTTGTCTGTAGTAGATAATTTAATTATTCATTTCAATTGCATAACATGCATTGTTACTCAATATCGGTGCAAGCTAATTCTTTTTCGAGTAATATGTTCAGACAACAAAACGTGCAGACAACGATTAGCCACGGGCTTTTTTAACACTTGCAGGCATTATATATTTAGATAAAAAAAAATCACCACATACTTCAGACAACCCCTGGAGACACTGTCCGATTCATACTCAATTTCGAAACCTCGGAGGATATCACATCACCTCATGCCACAAAATACACTAAATTCGTCCCACAGTTGTCGTTTTAATTCTTGGCCTGAAGACCATAAACTGGGAATAAACTTAAATAGAAATGTTCAAAGATTTATCTAGCACTTAAAAACGCCGGCTTATCAAAATATTTAATTGCAAAACTATAATGAAAAAATTTATTGATTAAAATTACTTTCAAAATTAGATGGAATCGAAATTTAAAATTAAGTCTATTCTCATTTTATTGGATGTTGGGAATTACGAATGTGGTATAACACTATTCAATCAAGATGTGGAGAAAATGTCAGGCAAAATTGTTGCCCAGCTACTCTATCGGCATGGGACTTCATTGCTTTGTGTAGAACTCTGGATCATCATGTAGTTCTAAGCTGATGGGGAAGTGGTCGACTGTACACAGTGAGGATTGAATCATTAGATTGCGTTCTTGTCTAAAATAAATCATAAGAACATGGACTGGGTATGAAATTAATGGCTACAAAAACTTGTTAACGTAAGAGGCTCGCCATCGCAATGCGATTAATTTCTAAAACAACCGCAGCCATTACATATGTATTCAGTCAGTGTCTCAGTACGGCAATTGGAAAAGCTGCGTGTTACTCGTCTCTTTGCCCACACAGAAGAAAAGACAATCTTCCGTGTTCATACAATCGATACAAAACCAAAGGTATCACCTTATCAAGTTAGCTAATTACCGCTAAAATGCTGACACAGTTACACATGCATTTATAAACGATGGTTTGTTTCTTATTATTATAAGTGTATCAGTGTAATGCACCCATGCGCTCAATTAACTAGAGCACTACTGCGCACGCATGTTTAAAGAAAAAGAACATGGAAAGTTGTTACTTATCACTGTTGATATTTTCTACATATTCAAACATAATATTTATTCTTTTTCTAAATGGTGCATGCAATGAAAGATAAGAAAATACTAAGTTCATGTTAAGAACACGCAATATACACCGATGTTCCACTTGGTTTTTTTTTGTTTTTGTTTGTTTTTTTAATTATGACATTTTAATTGTTAAAGGAAAACAGATTTTTTCAGCCATATTTTTTTCCGGGTGCAACTTTCCCTAAGTATAATTTCTCCTGACACCGCATTCGGGGAATCTCCAACAGTGAAATCGAGTCTACGCACACAAGTCAAAAGAAGGAATGTGGAGGAGATGAGTAAAAAATAGATACTAGATAGGTGCTACAAAATTGTTTGAAACTAATCATGATCAACTGCCATCGTTTTGAATTGAAATACACCGACTTAGAGTTTATGGAATGAGAGTACCAAATCCCCGGATGCGTAACCCGTACGGAGTTTACCCAAGATTGAGCGGAGGTATAAATGTTTAGGTGTGGCGTGATTGGCTAATATCAAGAGTGAATTATATGAAATTGAGAGAAGTAATATAGAAGTTTAAATGAATTGTCGGGATGAAAAATTATCGGACAAAACCGAGAAATGAGAGAGGAAATCGCCATGGTAGGGGTGTGTTTGAAATGAAAGTTGTAATTTACTGCAGATTGCTATGTGTTGTAAAAAAAAAAAAAAAAAAGAAAAGAAAGAAAGAAAAAGAAAAAACGTACAAATATGACCGATAAAACAACGGGGCCCTATATAATTTTTGTCGTTTTTTATTAGCACTTGGAATTAACTTTGAAATCTTCGCGGTCATTTATCTAAAATTAATTTCGTTAATTAGTGAGGGGACCAAATGTTAGTATTGAGGTCTATGGGAAATAAATTGGTACTCTTTTCCCTTATGTCAGCGTTCGTTTCGCGAGGGGAAGGTATGGAGCACCGAATTAACATAAACTCAAGTAATTGAAGATATCTTTAATTATTTGAACATATCATGAATTCATTTGATTTGATGCGCGCAATAATTCAATTAAAGATCTCCCCCAATAGTCATCATGGATTATTGCGCACATTAATTGAATTGATGATAACATTAATTATTCTGCTGAATGTTATAGGTGTTGCTCTCTTGGGGGGGGGGGGGGGGGGGGGATACGTGGCCGAGTGGTTAGAGCATCGCGCTCAAAACACAACGCCTCTCACCTCTAGGCGGCGCGGGTTCGATTCTCGTTCACGCTGATAAATGTCAGAAAGTTTTCATTCGGAAGGTCGGTGGTCCCTTCACGGGTACGTAGTATCTGGGTTCTCTCCTCCACCAATAAAAACTGGACGCCACCAGAATTCAACTGAATTAATGATATCATTAATTCAGTTGGTGAGTGCATTATTCAATTAACGAGAGCAATAATTGAATTGAAGCGTGAATTAATTCAACTGAATAAGAGAGTAAACGATTTATGTGTGAACTAATTCAATTGATGAGAGCAATGATTGAGTAAATGGTATCTTTAAATAATTAAAGGTATATTTAGTTATTTGACTTTATGTTAATTTGGCGCTTTATAGGAAGGTCGAGCGTTAAAGTCCCGCTCGAACACTCCTTCTTATCACGCGCTCTATATTTAGAAATGAAAGACACTGGTGTTTCAGATGAGACCTTAAAAGTCGAGGTCGTATGTCACCTGCCTACGGCAGACGTTGGCACGATAAAGAACCCTTACTACTATAGCCGTGAACGGCAAGCATATTTCTATATTTGTGGTACTTTATTTAAACCTAGTAACGTATCAATATTGATAAATAATGCGGAATGGAACGTAAAACAACAAAAACGATTTAATTGAAGGAAGATTTGTTGTTAGCGTTTTGATTTAATTGTTAGGTTGATAAATTTAAACCAAGAAAGTCGCAGTATGGGTGCACATGCATTCAGTATCGAGGGTATAACATAGAACAAATGTATCCAGGATCTGTACATTGTTCGTGAATTTTTATCAGCGTTTCTTTTGAATTTTCAAATATTGATGAGCATTGTCTCAAATCAGTATAATGAAACAGTGCGGTGACCCAATGACCTCACTCAGTTCTGGTTAACTCGATCGTGTTAATCTCGATTTGTTAGAGTGCAATTTATTTTGCTTTCATTTCCTAATGGCAAGGTCAGTACATGGACTGTGGGACTCGACAGGTAGAAGTATGAAGGCCTTCAGCCAGATACACCCAGCCTGACAGAAGAAATAGAAACAGCTGTCACCCTCCTACACTTCTATTTTTATTCATTCCATTCACAGCATTTGATCCCTAGAGTGTAGGAATTATGATAGCTCTTTATCAGTTATTTGGAGTGCAATTTTATAGCTATTTATCAGTTATTTGGAGTGCAATTTTTATAGTTATTTATTAGTTATTTGGAGTGCAATTTTTATAGCTCTTATCAGTTATCTGGAGTGCAATTTTTATAGCTCTTATCAGTTATCTGGAGTGCAATTTTTATAGCTATTTATCAGTTGTTTGGAATGCAATTTTTATAGCTTTTTATGAGTTATTTGGAGTGTAATTTTTATAGCTTGTAATGCGTTATTTTTATAGCTTGTTGAATAATTTGGGGTACATTTTTTATAACTCAATAGGTGTTACTTGAAGTACAATTTTTCACAGCTCGGTGCATGTATGAGGTTTTCAAAATGTATTTTATAGCTCGTTATGATTTATTTAGTTGGTTCCTTGGTTGTATATTATTTAACGTCCTGCTCAAGACTTTTTCACTTACATGGAGACGTCACTATTGCCGGCGAAGGGTTGCAAAATTTATTTCTATGCTAAGCGCTTCTGGCGTTTTAAGCAGAAAGGGATCTTTATTGTATCACACCTGCTGTGAGACGGGGCCTCGGTATTTGCGGTCTCATCAGAGGAACCACCCCATTTAGTCACATCTTACAACAAGCAAGAAGTACTGAAAACCTATTCTAACCCAGAGTTATTTGCAGTGCAATTACTATAGCTCGCTATTAGTTATTTTGTAGCTCGTTTTGGATTATTAGAATTGTAGTATTCTGTAGCACATTATGATTTATTTGAAGAGCAATTTTCATAGCTTATTATGTGTAATTAATTCTAATTGGGATGCATTTCATTTAGCTCGTTATGTATTATTAGTCGTGTGAATTCATTTTAAAGCTCGTTTTGGGTTATATTTGCCGTGCGATTTTTTTTTAGGTGTAGCTCAGTATATGTATGTGCCTTGTAGAGTGTAATTATTATAATTAATAATCGTTATGTGTTATTAGTTGGTGCGAATTTTTATACAATGTGTTATTGGAAGGGGTGTGCGAATTTTTACCATATATATCTCGGTACGTGTTAATGGAGGGGGAGGCGGGTGCGAATAGCTCGTTATGTATTAATTATTTGGTATGTGATGTTTATGTTATTTTGCTTTGAATCAGGTAGGGGGGGGGGGGGTTTAAAAAGAATCAAGCAGTTAATGAATGATAATCGGGAAGGGGTCGGGGGGGGGGGGGGGGAGGGGGGGTATGAATCCAGTACCTTAGCTTTGGTGATTATATTCTGCAGCACATTTCTGTATCTAATCTTTTTATTTATAAAATATCTTCCGATTGTCCAAATGTTCATTTTGTTAAGTCTCCAGCTGCTTCTGCCTTGCAATATACATGTCTTCCTTGAATCGATATTGCGCAAATGTTACAAGTTTATTTACAGGATATAGATGGTCGTAGAAACAGATACATCGATTTCAGTTTTACTTTCCGGCAGTCTGTTGTTTTACTGTTGTACCCCAGAGGTGGATCTTAAGGGGAGTTGATGGACGTTGCTTCCCATCCCCATTTTGGTTGAATATTCTTTAATATACAGTTGTCAATTTTGTCATTTTAAAAGGTACAAACTTGGGTTATAACACCACCACCCCTCTCTTTGAAAATTATGGATCCGCCACTACATCTCTATTTCAACTTAATTGTCCGAGTTCAAAGATGGTATCAAAGAATAGAAATATGTAGAGATACCGACCGTTAATATCTCAGATGAACAAAAATTCACTAGTAAATCTTTTCAGAATAATCTTTAAATCAATTAAAATTCATGTTCACTGCATGGTCATGTAAATAATATGATGCATGGATAAAATTTATCTTGCTATAGGATTTGGTTTCGAATATTATGAATAGCATATACAATGAATAGCATATACATATATGTTAGGCAGAAAACACAGACCGCTCCTTTATGAGGGGTAAAACTCCAGTTTTTCTCCATTGTAAAACACTTCAGTTTCCTCCTGGGACGCTCGCTTCCCATGGCAGGGGCTAAGTCCTGGGTTTGAATATAGCCCCGGACGGTGACCCCCTCAAACCAAGGACGTTTAACATACCTAGTGACTATATGTATATATGTAATATTTAAAAATGTGATAAGACGTATGTCTTAAGCAATAAAGAGATCATCATTATTCCATATATGTGGCGCTTCAACTGTAATCTTTGTATGAGAGCACAATTCTCGGATTGGATGTAATATAAAAAATAGATTTAATTGGAGTTTGTTATTTTTTGGTAAATAATACACGTACAATTATATTAATAACAAACCCGATTCCAAGGAGAAAAATGTGTTTTACAAATGCATCATTTTCTCATAAAAATATCAACAGCCAAGTTAAAAAGTCTACATCCATTGACAGACATTCTATGGCATTGTTAGGATACATGGCCGTGTATGTCGTGCTCCTGCTGTTGTTGCATAAACTGTTTCATTACGGGAGGAATATAAGCTGTCACAAGCGCCAATCAAAGAGATCTAATCTCATCATCGTAAGCTACTTTCCAGCTTGGTGCCCATTCTACACTGACAGGAGAGAGGGGTTTTTTTTCTTCAGGAAAGAATTAAACTTCACGCATTCAAGATTACGGAGATATCAAGAGAGTTGGGGGTGATCTACAACATCGGAATTCCCGCACGTAGACCATCTTGTGTAGCGATCGATGACCAAATCAATGCAAGTTAACCGTGCCCTAACTTTGACACGGTTCGTCAACTAAGAAGTTATAAACACGTCGTAAAAGTAATTAACTAATTACCTCTGTGTTAAAACGGTACATCAGACTGACAATGAAGGGGATCCAAATTTGAATGTGGCGGATCAAAGCTCACTGGGAAGGTGGAGGGTAGTATTCCACGTTACTTTAGAGTGCCGTGTTTTCACTTTTCATTCTTCTAATAAATTTATCGTCAAATCTTAATTAAACCGTATTATCTCTTCTCGTGGGATTTCTTCTGGGATCAGAGAAGGACTTTGACGAGTTCTCCAAAGCTTCCATAAATCATTAGGAATGACGATCAGATATGCTCGAGGAAGAAATCAAGGCCAAAATCTGCATTCATAAATAAAAATAAACACGAGGCAGCCATGTGGCTCTTTCCGTGTTACTGGACGTGATGGACAGGTTGTCTCCGGGGAAGGGCCAATGGATGTTGATTTGTAACCACTATAGACTGATACATTAACAGTATACTGTCATCCACACGTATGGGCTTTTATATAGGCAGTCAGATTCCCACGGCGCAAGGAAAGAAATCGTCGTTTTCTAAAGCAGTCAAAGATCCATGTTCCGAATAATGATAGGTTGATAATTTGAACAAGACCCCGCTAAATATGTCAGCTTTGTTTATTTTGAATTAAAGAAAGAACATCAGGGTTTTTTTTTTATATCTATTTTATTTTTGTTCTTTGTGTTTTGTTTTTGATTTTTTTGCTTGTTTGTTTGGTTTTTTTTTTTCATATGTACTCACAATAATTTTATCATATTTTAATTATTTTTAATCTCACAATGAACAAGTGCAGAATACGAATGTCTCCATTTTATTAAAACTTCTAGACCTGCTGTAAATCTAAAGATACATTGTATATGCATATTGCATGTTTTCCAAACAGTGATGGTTTATCGAAAAATTTGACGAATACAGAAATTGCACTGCAATCGATAGCAAATAGAAATTCCTTCTCAGACATATGGGGTCGCTGCAACTTGAAGGGATTCAATTGTCTGTATCAAATTTAATCACTGAGACACAATACAAAGCAAAGTAATTAGCCTTTACCTCCAAAATATTTTTTCTACAGTATGTTTAATATACATATGAATGCTACTTAAAATGAGCAGGGAAAATCCACAACACGAAGAGGCCTATGGGCCATATAGCTCACCTGAGCTACTCGTGATTTTTTTTTTTTCATGTAAAAATATTTATTCCTAATTATGTTCCACCCCATCTAGTGACTTCGCTTTAAACCCATGGACTAACTGTTGTAACATGCTTAAATCCACTATAGGACGATGCCCGCAGATTCATTTGAAAAATCCATCCTCTGAGGTTCTTAAGAGTCAGATCTTCTTAGAGTTTCCCCCCTATTTTTCTACGTACACCACGTCCTCGCCATTAGCTAGCTGTCATGTTGTGGACGAACATGAATCTAAAGATAATGAGAATGCTTTCGAATCAATTTAATAAATTTTTTATTCAACCTCTGTGATTCTTGAGAAGAAAATTTTTCAAAGAGTTTTGAAATTCTTCTTTACTTGGATACATATACCAGTGTGTATAACCTTAAAATCCTAATCCTAAACCCATCCAGGATACAGAGATGACGTGGTGAACGCATTTAGATTTACACTACAAAATGATATATTTATTTCACAAGATACAGTATTGTAGTTCTTGAGAGAAAAGATATTTAAATAAAATTCCTTTATATTTCTGTGTAAATTAAAACTAGAAGTTCATTCGTAATACAGCCTTGTCTCCCAGGATTTAATTTGTGGCATCGCCTTGCCCTCAGGATTCAATTCGTGAAATCGCCTTGCCCCCAGTATTCGCGATCAATTCGTAACATCGCCTTACACCCAGGATTCATAATCAATTTCTGACATCGCGTTGCTCACGTGATTCATGATCAATCGTGACATCGCCTTGCCCCCAGGATTCATGATCAAATCGTGACACCGCCTTGCCCCCAGGATTCATGATCAAATCGTGACATCGCCTTGCCCCCAGGATTCATGATCAAATCGTGACATCGCCTTGCCCCCAGGATTCATGATCAAATCGTGACATCGCCTTGCCCCCAGGATTCATGATCAAATCGTGACACCGCCTTGCCCCCAGGATTCATGATCAAATCGTGACATCGCCTTGCCTCCAGGATTCATGATCAAATCGTGACACCGCCTTGCCCCCAGGATTCATGATCAAATCGTGACATCGCCTTGCCTCCAGGATTCATGATCAAATCGTGACACCGCCTTGCCTCCAGGATTCATGATCAAATCGTGACACCGCCTTGCCCCCAGGATTCATGATCAAATTATGACATCGCCTTGCCCCTAGGATTCATGATCAAATTATGACATCGCCTTGCCCCCAGGATTCATCGTGTGAACAAGCTAAAACTCTACACAACATAATTGTAGTTTTTGAGAGGATGATTTTCAAAAGTGTCCCACCTCATGCGAATCCTTCAACTCTTATTAGAGTTCACCCCGATAGCATGTGCCAAACATACTAGTATACATACCGACACAGAATTCAATTCATCGTATTACTCCACACAGCACGTGGACATTAGTGGAAGAAACTGCACCATTTCCGTTCTTCAGAAGAGGTATTTTTTAAATTCCTGTGTAAAAATTTTGCAGCCCTACCCTGATCCTAGGATCACAGTATAAATAAAATTGAACCTACAGTAAATGACTATGCTTGCATTTTAATTCGACATATTATACCCTTATGGTTCTTTTAACAGAATATTTTCGCCTTGAATTCAACATATGGCATATTAATGCTTATTGAGATATACTGTGACGCAATGACTATTTAAAAAAAATATCGCATACGAATGAATTCGACATAATGCCGTCTAATGCTTCTTGATACGAAGACCTCAGTACATCACAATGTACAACGTCGAACTTCTATTGTGACCAGTGGCGGATATTGAAAGTGGGACGGGGTCAGAGGGCTGCATTGAAGGCCCCAGTGGATATGACCTATACATTTTACTAATGGTTATTTTTAATTGGGCATTTAAAAAAAATTGTAATTATGATATCTAGGGTAGAGGGACCTGGCTCGGTTGCAAATGGACCCACCTCTCACCCCACACTGGTCTAAGATCTGATTTGAAACTACATATGCATGTACTTATTTTTTCTATGATATGAGAAATCGTTCGGGCTTTCTGGTCCGTTACTCGTGAAATTTTCTTCTTCTTCTTTGTTTTTAGAACACCCAACCCTAATTGCACGACACTACCATTTGAAAAAAAAAAATAAATTCACGTTACTTTGAAAGTGATTTGTATTCGGTATGTTAAAAATGGACGATTAGTTACAAATTTTCTCTCATTTGTGTTTGTTTCATAGCTATATGTTAATGAAAATATCAAGTATTTGTAAAATTCTTAAGAATTTAGTAAGAACTTGATACAGAGTTTAGTGAGTACTACTTGAATGAAAAATCCAGTTAGGTTCTGAAAAAAAAAACCCACCCAAATCTGGAAAACTATTTGACCTCCTTTTAGCCTTAAAGTAGGTTACGGTGCACCAATTAAGTTAAAGTGCATTTCTCTAATAGGGTTGATTGACTGTTTGATTGTATTTTGTTTAACGTCTCTCTTTCCCTCTCGAAACTTTTTCGCTCATATGATGACGTCAACATTGTCGGTGAATGACTGCAAAATTTAGGCGCATGCTTGGCGCTTACAGCCTTTGAGCATGGAGGGATCTTTATCATGCCACACCTACTGTGACACGGGACCTCGTTTTTTGCAGTCTCATCCCCGACAGACAACCCATGAAGTCCCCTCTTACGACAAGCAAGGGATACTGAGGACCTATTCTAACCCAGATTGCCACGAAGGTTGCGATAAAATTTCAGGGCAATACCTGTATCAATAACGAAAAAAAAGTCCCGAAAACTATTTGACCTACTTCTATCACCAAAGTAGGTCATGGTGCACCTATCCAGATGAAAGGCAAACTGAACTGTTATTCATCGGAGACGAAGCTTTTAACTAAATGTCAGGGCAATATCTGTATCCGTAACGAAAAGAAGTCCGGAAAATTCTTGACCTACTTTAAACCTCAAAGTAGGTTACGGTGAACCAATCAAGCTGAAATGTAAACTCATTTTTAAGGTGTTTGAAGTAGAAATTGTGACCAAATTTCAACGCTGCACATGCATCCGTTACGTAAAAAACCCTGAAAACATGACCTCGGACCAATACTCGAAAGAATACACAGACAGCGCCATACCATGACAAGTCCCATCTAACGACAGGCGTCATGCGCGGATTTAGAGGAGGGCCTGGGGCTCTCCCTCCCCCCTCCCCTGGAATTTGCAAAGATAAAAATGTTACAATATAAATTAAAATATAACGATTTATATATCGATTTTGTGAAAAGATTCGACCCCCTCCCCCCGCGTAAAAAAAAATTTCTGGATCCGCACCTGGGCGTATAAAACCTCTAGTTTGAGAAAACAACCAGGTTGGTCATGGAGTCTATGTTTCACTTTCCCACCAGGTTAGTACAAGGAACAGACACAATAATATTGAGCTCACGGTAGGCTTGGCAAATTTCCTTTTTGCTGCATTCAGCTAACAGTAATTGGGATCCCCTGTAGAATTGATAATCGTACAGTTTTTGACCAGATTCGACGAACAAGTATCGAGAATTCGCCGTGCGGTATATTTCCCGATACCATCATTGTTAGTATTGGGATTTAAATTAGGAATTAGCGGGTTTATGTGCTTGAGTTACGAATTTTTATCCCTTCTGAGCTGGCTGTCATCTTCTTTTATCCAACTTCCGATAAATCGTTCATTCGAACTTCCGATTTCGTACAGCCGGAAGTTGGAGCACTTTAAATTCAGCGATGTGTACACACTTGACATCAGAAGCCTGCGAATTTCTAATTGAGATTAAATCCAATATTTATCAGCTATTACTTAAGTCTTATTTTATCAATAATGCCAAATACGCTGTTCTATCTGTTTCATTATTTTTAAATTGAATTTTAAGACCACAAGAATACAGACTTGTATTTTGTGTTTAGAATAAATTTCATACTTAATGTCATTGAATTGAAATTTGCATGACAATACAACAAGACGCATTTTAATTCTTTATGATATAAGGCGAGAGAGAGAGAGAGAGAGAGAGAGAGAGAGAGAGAGAGAGAGAGAGAGACTTTACACATTCAGCAATACAAAAGCGATTCTCTGAATTATTCGCGACGTTTGATAACCATGTAAAAGTGAAAGTACACTAATGGCAAATTATATCATAATAATTAACTTATTCCTATTATCAGGAGGATGGTCATGGTGTACTGAAACAAAATTAAAAAAAAAAGATGTTTCAGACAGTCGGATCACTAATTCAATTCACCACTCATTACGCAAATATGCGTCCATGCATTTTTCTAATAATAGTGTTAAAAGAAGGTCTCATCACTTATTCCCGTGCAGCGGGTCTTGTGTGAATTCCATAACATTGATGCCATACAGTATGAATGTTTAATGACCACTACGCCCTCATTTTTTCATTTGATATGACCCAGGTTTTTATGGACTTTTAGAACAATAGAACAATATTGGCTGGTGAATGTAAAGGCTCTGATGGAGAGGCGAAGGGTTCTGCATGCATTCCCATGGGGTGTTGTGCTCCAAGTTACACTTTTCGTGATCGTGGTGCTTCAGTTTTAAGAGTTCACAAATATAAATTTTTGATGATGGTCTTATTTAGCAGCACGCAGTATGCAGTGATGGGAAGAAAGCTGTTTCATCTTCAACAATAGATGCATTAATATTCAACAAGACAACTTTCAGTAAGCTAGTGTTTCTTTAGAATGTTTTAGTAAGATAATCATCATGGAGTCTTTAGGTTAGCACCTCGTAAGTTGTTAGAACTTGTGTTTGAATCCTTTGTATATCATATGTTATAGAACATGTCCAAATCAAAATCTTTCTTAGGGATTTATTGTTAAGTTAGACAAGGGCTAGCGGAAATCAAAGGAGGTAAAGTTCCGGAACACCCCCCCACCCCCCCCCCCACCCAATATTCTAATCCACACATGTCAGTACAAGTTCCAAAACATAAGCGAGTTGTTTTTTTTCATTTCGCTCCTAAAATATGATATCTACGAATTAAATAGAATTATGGCGAGATCAAAACATCAACGTCAAATGAAGATCTAAATTCAAATAGAAAGGGGAGGGCGGGGTGAAAAAACCCAATACGTTACGGTCGTCAGACATCGATTACACCACGTTGGGGGGAACGTTTGTACTTTTTAATGCATTAAAGAGTCATTGAATTTACATTACTGAATGACCAGTAAAGGATGTATATATATATATATATATATATATATATATATATCACAGTGTTATATGTAAATTTAGTTTGTTGTCAAACATTCAACGTTTGACCTTGCGCCTTAGTACGACCTTACTGAAACATATAGTGGGGGGTTCATGGAGCAACCGAATAGTTAACAGGCCAAGTACAAGTCCGAAGTGAAGTGGAATTTACGTCAGCATCTGTATTATATTCAGATTTGAATAATTGCACGTATAAAATGAAGCCATGTTTCCATCATTCTTATTTTACAAACACACTATGATAACAGATTCCAGTACGACAGTGGCTCTGTAAATTACTTCTACAGTGCTTTGTTTGCAACAACTGGAAAGGTCTTTTGTGAATCATCAAAACTGATTCCACGGTTGTAGGTTATGAAATCAACAAACGAATCCATTGTTTGCAAAATCTTGCACATCGATCCTCTGCATTATTCCGGAACCCTTTGCGCCATTCCGCATCCGGTTATTAACTATCAGACGTACATGTATTCGTCGGTGCTTGTCTAATTAGCCGTTGCTTTTATTTATGATCTGAACTTTGACCTCATACAATTTGATCCTATCGGAGACTTCAGTGTATTACGTCAGTCTTTGAAGTTGCAATATACTAAAAGCCTGACGGGTAAAAACACTCAGTGATCAATGTTCTGTTATGTCGTTTGCTCATTTAAGATTTTGGTTTTCATGGTTACTCCTTTGAAATACCATGATCTTGGATACCCATCTCTCGGGGGCATTAAGGGAATTCTAGATCAGTGTTTCAAAATGCTGATTCCTAATTCTAAGCATCTTAATTTGGCTTGTATAAATTTGTCGATTAGCTTTCTAAGAGTGTTCAGTTTTAAATTAGTTTTACTATCCAAACTACACTGCCCGATATTGTTCGCAAAAATATACACCTGGAAATGTCCATTCCTTACTGAATCACATTCAAACTTTTCTAACGTAAAAACTATCATTTTTATAATTTTGTGTAAAAAGTGTAAAAAAGGCCAGAGATATTGATGTCACTGAAAGCTGTGCTTACGAAGTTCAAGAAAAAAAAATTTCCGATCTAACTAATACCACTGCGGAAATGAGAATATCTAAACGTGATAACTATACCACGCCAAAAGAAATATTCATTACTAATTAATCACGTTTGAATTAAGCCTGATTATAATTACGTATGAGAGAGTTGTGCGACATCTGGACAGTTTGTAGCAACAAATAATAACATTTATGTGACCGTGCATGGTAATCACTTCTCGTGGTCGACATAGCCCGTGGCAGTGTCCTCTTCGTCTAGTTTGTTTATTTGATATGGGTATAAAGCAATTGATAACCCTATATTGACCAAGTATTACTCTGTTTCCGTAACCTTATATTGACCAATTATTACACATCTCCGTAACCTTATATTGACCAGTACGTAGTAAATATTGTCTTTCCGACCAAACATTATTGCCTTGAATGTTGTACATCAAAGAATTACATTGCTGTCTCTATGGCCATGCATTAACCAATCACTATGATGTCTCTATGGTCATGCATTAACCAATCACTTTGTCTCTATGGCCATGCATAAACCAATCACTATGATATGTCTCTATGGTCATGCATTTGTCCAATTACTATTAATACTATTGGACTAATTCAAGAATTGACCCAATTTCTGTGCTGTCTCTACGGCTCTGCAGCGACCATTTAAAAATTTTCTCTATAGCCGGGCACTGACCACTGACTGTCTCTTTAGCCGTGAACTGACCAATCAGTAGGTCTCTATGTCCGTGAACTGACCAATCACTAGGTCTCTATGTCCGTGTGTTGACAATGCACTAAAGTGGAGTCCTTGTTTTACACGAGTACTTAATATCGCGAAATAACTTGTAGGACGTTAGATCGCGAGAACATGAATTCACGAGTGGACTTTCACGTGTATTTCAGCAATATCAAAATAAAAGCGTGTGGTTTTATTTCGTTAGTAGGAACCCTCGCTAAATTACACGAAAATAAAATACTCGTGTATATTTAGGAATCTATGGTATACAGCCTCTAGTATGTTATGTATTGACCAATCAATACACTCTATTACGTGACTGTAGTTTATATATATTCGTATTTCAATGGATACCTGGGGGGGGGCTTCCGTGGCCTAGTGGTTAAAGCACTGCGCTCAAAATCACAAGGCCTCTCATCTCTAGTCGGCGCGGTGAGAAAGTTTGCCAGTTTACTTTCGGATGGTCGGTGATCTCTACAAAAACTGGAAGCCACCAGATAACTGAAAAATGGTTGAGTGTGGCGGAACACAAACAAACAAACAATTTATCCATGGGTACCTTGACCTTGGGTTTAGCTGTCGCTGTTTTCACGATAACAACAAGCGTTTAGCTATACAAAATAACGAGCTGACTTATAGCAGACCGTTTGCACTGTACCGACATGTGTTCAACCAATAACGAAGCGGCTTTAGAAAGCCCTGTTTTCAATGTACGGACAATGATTCAGCTTCACAAGATAATGACCCGACTATATAGCAGGTTTTATCTTAAAGACTATATGTAAATCAATCATTGAAAAAAAAACCCGTCAAATATATATCATTAACACACGATATAGACTACGCTGTGTAAGAAAATGCAAGCATTATCTGGTGAGACTTCCGGGTTGTATGTTAATGAGCTATTGTAAATATTGTGTTTATTTCATAGTTTACTGATAGTTACAATATAAACATATTGTTCTGTCTTTAATTCAACCAAAATATATATCTAAATTTTACAATGATATATATGAGTATGCTCCTGAAGAATTAAAAAAATTAGTCGAGTAGTATATACTCAATCAGATCTGTGATATTTTTAGTATTATATATATATATATATATATATATATATATATATATATATATATTGTTGTCTAGACAAAATCTTAAAAATATCTTCAGATAATTGCAGCAATGTTAATCTAGAGAGTGTTTTTGGTCATTAAGCGCGCTGGGAAGCATGTGCACTGATGACGAGCTTTGCAATAACATGATTAATAAGAGTTTACAGCCTCAATATTCTGTCTATACAGTGAGGAATATTGTGTGCCAATTCGTTACAGAACAACTGATGTTTATGCCTGCTTCTGTTAATAACAGAAGAGGACGCCCTCCCATAGACATCTGACCAACTTCCAGCAAATTGGACCAAATAAAAATATATCTTGATGCTTTTGTCAGTGTGCATGTAGAAGAAGCATTCTTCACAATGCAAATGGTTCTCGAATATAGGTGTGCCAAAACTAACAACCAAAATAAAAAAAAACAAAACAACAACAAAACAAAACAAAAATAAAACAAACAAAAGAGAGAGAGAGAGAGAGAGAGAGAGAGAGAGAGAGAGAGAGAGAGAGAGAGAGAGAGAGAGAGAGAAAGTAACCAAACACACACGGGTAAGAAATACCAGCGTTAGTACTTTGAAAGTACCGATGTTCTTTTTGAGCTATGTGTATTGAACGATGACACTAATCTTGAGTTCTGAACGATGACACTAATGTTGAATGTCGTGTCTGCTACAGACGAATATCTAGCGTAATTCAAACATATGCAATACATTACAGGTAGATTGACATAGACCCCCAGTATGATGTAGTGTCGACAATCCAGATTCATGTTAGACTTGTAAGATATGTTCGTGATTAAATTAAACGCACAAATTTGTGTGATTAGATCATTATTGCAAATTATAGAATTTATGGACTTTTATGGAATGCATGTTACATTCAGTTTAGGAATCGGCATTGAAAAATTCACTTTGACATTTAATATGAAAAATTACATGCAAATAATTGTAATGTATTGATTGATTGATTATATATTGTTTAACGTCCCACTCGAGAATATTTCACTCATACGGAGACGTCTTGTAAGGTATTTAAACAAGCAATGTCCTATCACTTGTGAGGTATAGTCTTGAAGATGAAATTCATCTGCCATTGTTGTCTACGAAACATTTTCATGGTCATGATTTTCAACGGATTTCTGTTTTCGCGAACGCGAATGGACATTTTTTGAAATCTTAAATTGATAATTTAAAAAACTAATAATAACCTAGCTAACTGAAGTGTGAATAACATTCCAGTCAATAAATTGTGTTATTGTACATTTAAACAAGGTTGATGAATTATCTACATACTTGAAAATGAGCAAAGTATTATGATATATATATTGCAAAGTTCTACTTACCGTTGAGCAAGACAACCGGCTGACAGGGACCCAACTAGCGTCATTAGAAGTTGCACAAAGAAAACCCAATTTAATTCCCGCAAGCTGGCACTTGTCTGACACCCAAGGTCAAAGAGAGTGGGACCTAAGATCGCCACCCCCATCCCAAAACTGCCGAATACAAGACAGTCCGTCATGACGGACACCCAATTCTCCCTCAGAAGTGTCCGGAAGTGTGGCCTATTTTCCCCTTCCTCCGTGACCCGCGGGTCAAAGGTCGTTGGTGTCGCGTCCATGACCAATATAATTTTGCGACGATCAGCGTTCAGTTTAAAACAAGTTGAACGCTTCGTGTTCCATCTTTCTTTGGAAATTACTAAAGATCTATCCCAAATAACAAACGAAATTCTATATATATATCACTTTCAAGATTGTTCGGTCTCTGTCATCCCCGCACTATAATCCTCTATGCAGCGTAGTTTGCAATCGATAACTGACGAGGGAGCCCGAACAGAACACCTGGCTTCGACTAGATGATCTGTCTACAACGCGCGCTACTGAAGGCTGAATTATTGATGTTGTTGATTGGCGTACGTATATACGTTTAATAATGCACACTTTATCACTCTTGTCCCATGGTACTATTTTTTTCTGTCATTTCAGGTAATTTCACTTAAGAAGTGCCCCCTTTTTTATTTCCTAATTGCTGTTTAACATCGATCGATTATTTTCATTTTGCTTGAACTGGTATTATTTTAATTCTTTTTATTACTCCAGGGATGTTAAATGAATAGACGAAATCTTTGCAGGTAAGGATTGTTAGAAGCGACCTTGGATCTGTATGGTAGTCATATGTTCAGATTACAAGTGCCCTCAGTCTTTTAATCAGTTACACCCAGGGGTCCGTGTCTATCCAACTCCCAATTTTGTATTCCTTATGGGAGTTATGAGATTGATCACTGTTCGACCTCTTCACCTTTTCATTAGGGTTTTCAATAAGAATATCCATAGCACTGAAAGCATTTTTGTGTGTGTGTATGGGATGGGGGGTGGGGATTGGATCCTCTATCCGCTCCCCCGCCCACTATCTCCAATCTTCCACCTTCCTTTTTTCTCCCTAGCTTCCTTTCTTTACTACCCCCCCCCCCCCCCCCCCTCTTTCATCTTATCTACTCTCACAGTTTTCATCTAACGCGACTCGTAGAATCAGAGTACCTTGAATCATATTATTTGATTGTATGAATTGTCGTGAATGGTATCAAATATTTTAAATACTGCGTTTATTTACAGAGACAGTCTTGGGAAAATTCACAATATAAATCACTATTCAAAACTTTATTTGATTATTTGTCTGTACAATCTACACACATATCGATACAAACATTTTTCATGGGGAAAGTTCTATTTCAAAATTTAATAGAAATCAATGATTTTAACAATTTTTGAACTATACACCTCCACCCCCACCCCCCCCTAAAAAGGGTGTAAAAGGTTTAATTCAATCCAATGCACATAATCCTAGATCGTGTTGGTGATGATGTTGGGGTGATTCTTCAATGCATGACTTCAATTCATCGCTTCAAATATAAATTTCCACTACCTTTTACAAGTGTAGGAGACAAGAAGCCGGTGAATCAAACTTTCCAGAGGCCAGACACCCTCCTGATCCCAATCGAGATCCGCGCATGTGCACGTCCAATATTGTTTATGCCATGAATTGAAAATTAAATTTCGTGATATTTTCGCACATTTTCACATATATCACCGAGACACCGAGTGTATATTTAGATGAACTGTTCTTACAAGTACTAGATGATCAGTATTGTGGCATTTATTAGAAAAACCGTTTCTATGTGGGAGTTGTTTTGTGGAAAAAATATTCGCTAATTACCAAGTCAAGAAATTAAATACGGACTGGGAAGAATCCTGTCCCAAATCACAAAACAGATGCTTCTGATAGGTCCTTTGAACAATACAGGTGATCCAATAAAAATTACGAAATGTAATAGTAATAGAATTTAAATACACGAAAATGTTAACGGACTGGGAAAATAAGTTTTACATACATTCAAAGAGGAATAACTCTTAGTTTGGGCTTCTCGGTTTAAGGTGGCATATATTCGAGTAAATTTCACTTAATGCATGATTTCATGTTTGAAAGAGTGGCACAAGTTCTTAATTATTTCAAATGAACCTCTTTGTGATTTTTCTGGGATGATAAAATTACGAAAGCCTATTAGTATCAAAAAACTAAAACTTAAAAAAACAAAAAAGAAGTCTTATTCCATTATCTCCTAATTACAGGATAATTATCTGGAATTACGAAAAAAGATCTCGTAATTACCAGAAAAAGATCTCGCAATTACCAGAAAATTTTCTCGAAATTAAGAAAACAAGTATATAAAGATGAGCTGTACAACTTACAACTAGTCATGGAAACGCTACCATATTGTTACCGTTATCGGAAGTACATTGAATGAGCGGGATTTCATTAACTTCTTTAACTTGGAAAACTTCTTTAATTAATTTCCAATATAATTTATTGTTGTTTTTTGAATGGTCGTTCAAATGAGTTTGAATGTTATTGTAGTAGTTTAGAATAGCGTGCTTTTTAACCTTATTTCGAACCTTCCTATAATCAAGCCAATGCTCTTCTAATTCATACCCGTTTCGCGCCATTGCAACTTTGCAAGTGTTGACTCTCGCGTTGTCCAGTTGCAGCAAAACACCTTTAAAAAGTTTACCTCGACATTTGTCACGGATGGCGGTTCTCAGTTGGTCTATCAAGTTTGCATAGTACACTCCAGTTATTGTACTTCTCGTCCAACATAATAATGCCTTTTGCGTCTCAAAATACTATGACCATCACCAGATGATGGTTGCGACTTGGAAGTTCTTTGTCCTCGGGTACCCTGGTCCTACCCACTGACAACTCTGAGCTTTATTGTCTGGCTCATAATAGCGAACCCAAGTCTCATCCAAAGTTACAAGACGCAAACGAAAATCATCTTTTGACTTAATACGCTTCAACAAGGCGCTGCATACTGATGCTCTGGTTGCCATTTGCTCATCGCTAAGGGATTTGGGGACCCAACGGGCTTGTAGCTTCCGCATAACAATCATATAACATTGCTGAAATACTACCATGTGAAATTCTTAATGCCTGCGCTATTTCTTTCACTTGAATTCGCCTATCAGAGCATACCAAATCCAGAACTTTGTCACACATTTCTTGGTCAGTGGCATCCAGTGGGGGTCCAGCCCCAGCTTCATTGTCTAAAGACGTTCTACCGCGTTTGAATTCCCCTACCCGGGATTTAACTTCAGCATAAGATGGTGCAGAAGACCCATATACATCAGCTAACTCGCCGTGTATTTCCTTGCCTTTTTACCTTTTAAATACTAGCACCGAATTACAGCACGGTACTCAGTTTTAGATGAAATGCATGCCTTTGCAACACTAGCTATGTTTGACATTCAATATCATATCAAAAAATAAATCGATACGTGTGCAATTTTGCACCCAGGTATAAAACATGTATTGAAACAAGGCATGGGAATCGTGACCGTCTCGGTCAATCGGAAATAGGATATGCTGGTTACTTATCGATTCGCCCTCGTATATGAATACACTTTCACTCAATAACTATTCTAATCGTCTAAACTGCATGCAACGATTGATATCTGAAACAGCATTTCGAAAACAATAACGGAAATAAACATGGAAACTGTTATATAGACATACATATGTATTTGGCTCAACCAATATTTATATATTTTCTCGTAATTTCGAGATATTTATATAGTAATTACGAGATAACATGTTAAATCACATACGACTCAATCACGAGGTTTTGGTACGAAAAATATATCGATGTAAATCTAATTACTGGTGAAACAAACTCCACAACAACTAAAGGTACACGCATAGATCTTATAATAATAAAACCCTCGTCCAAAGTGCATGTATAGATGTCCCATTTTGTAGTACGCACTGTCCTATAAGTGCTGATATAACATTTCAAACTTACAAAGAATATGCATATAAATGGGTTATACGAACCTATGAGAAATGTGATTATAAACAACTCTGTCAGGACCTTCTTAATATAAATTGGGATGACTGTGTTTTTCAAAGTGACAATGTTAATGATATAAATTCAAACTTTACGAATGTACTAAACAACCATATTGATAAACATATACCCCCCCCAAAAAAAGTAACAATACGACCAACCTTTTATGAACAACGCTATTAGACGCTGTATGAGACCCCCCCCCCAAAAAAAAAAAGCAAAACAAAAACAAAAAAACAAACAAAAACAAAAAAAAACAAACAAACAAAAAACAACAACAAAAAAAAAAAAAGACCCCCCCCCCCAAAAAAACAAACAAAAAAACAACAACCAAAAAAAAAACAAAAAAAAAAAACAACAAACACCCCCCCCCAAAAAAACCCCCCACCAAAATGGTCTAGTTTTCCAGTACAACCTTCCATTAGGTCAAATGCTGTCTGACGTGTTTCATACCAGTTCTTAGGCCGTTCTTGGCATCCTGATTCTGATTGTGGATTACTCTCTTTCCCTAATCAAGGTACAGAGCTCACGGCGGGTGTGACCGGTCGACAGGGGATGCTTCCTCCTCGTAGATACCTGATCCCACTTCTGGTATGTCTATCTCTCTGATTTGTATTTTCTATAGAAATTACGAAATTGAGTACTGTTCGTTATTAGAGACTTTACTACCTCTATCAAATAGATTAATTTCATGATCGCCGGGGTAAAACTTCAGGGCGGGACCAAACTGAAAGAATAGTGTTTATGTGTAAAATATTTAGATTGAAATAATATTTTGTTTAATATCATTGATACTAAATTGAAACTAAATAGATATTTTCAAGGAGGAGGTAGTCACTTATCAAAATTGTAAACTTCATGATGACGGGGGTAAGACCGAGGTTGTGGTACCAAGGTGGGGGCAAGAATGGTCAGAGTCATTAAATGTCTTTATCAATTAAAAGATTTCTTTAACTTTTTCTGATGCTGTATTAAAACTGGAGGATATTCAGGAAAAGAAGAAAGGGTAGTACTAAAGTTGTGAATTTCGCAATCCAAGATTTCTGAATCTAGGTTGGGTCCAAAATAATCATATAGTATCAATGTCAGATAGAATATATTGTATAAAGTCTTTCATTAGTTTGAACACTTTTAGGGCCATTTTGTGTTATCAATAGGACGCATTTCGCTTTATACTGCTGTTGCTGATTAGAATCTAGCTTAGATATGCAGGGCAGGAAAATTATTATTGAAATATATTTCATAACCGTTGGGACTAGTAATACTTTTAAATAATACTCAGATGACCAAGAAAGTTTATGGGCCTCTTGTTCGATATGACCATGCGTGGAAACAAATCATTGGGAATTTAAAACAAAATCACCAAAGTGTCGGATGAGTACAGCCAAATTCAACATATTTTCAGAATCTTTATTTGAAAATCAATACCGGTATGAAGAAAGCTCGTTTCCTAGTTTCCTATTTGTCCTTAGAACAACGAATGAATTATGTCAAAAGAAAACTTAATTGTACAAAAATGATGTGACCAAAGGACAACAAACAACCATGAGAATTAGAAAAAATGTGATCACTGTATATAATGTGCAACTGCTAACATTCACCAGGGATTTAATGTAATTTTCTGAAAGAAGCAGAGGTAGACTGTGTGTAGCAAATTCGCTTCTATGCATTGCTCATACAGAGATTAATTTAAAAAATCCACAGGAGAGTGGATTGCTCCAGTAAATGTTATTTGTTGCCTAGAGATGCCATAATTCATATTTTCATATACATGATTTGCCTATTCATTTCTTCCCTCAAACAAGATCAATTAACACATGCATGCAGTATGTTATATTGGGCTATTCATGTATTAATGTCGAAGATTCCAACAGATGATTTGGTTGATGGTTTTTAAGACTATGACCCGGTACTTTCTCTTGTTTCTACCTTAAATCTCTGTTTTGCAGATCAATCAAAAGATTTGGGTGGACCTTTGCATGCAGTAGCAGTTCCGCTGTTATATTTCCCGTGGATTTAAAATTCTATGTAAAGGATCCCCATACATATGACAGTGACGTTAAATGCTAAATAAATCCGATCTAAACTGTAACTCTGTTTTAATGACAGTATGTGGATTCTTAAATTTGAATTTAAATCTGTTTCCCGTTTTTCTGCGTGTGTTTTGTTTGTTTTGATTTTTATTTCACCTATTGAGGCACATAGTCTTCTCTAGTAGCATATCTTGATTGATTGTGTTAAGGGTTTAACGCCGTATTGGAAATATTTCGGCCACATTACCCAGGTTAAGTACATAAAATATGGTTGGTTTCAATGAGTTTTGAAACAGCATAGACATTGAATAGAACAGATATACAGTATATATATATATATATATATATATATATATATATATATATATATATATATTAAAACGTGGTGGTCATCTCAAAAGCTTTTAAGCGGTCATGACCATTTCAGATTAACACCCTCTATGGGCGATCTGCGGATAAATCGCATACTTTAGAGAAAGGTGTGCTAGTGATCTGGGTGTCGTCAGTCTGCAATTTACGAGGTGTTTATTATGCTTTTTTAAGTGCCAGCTTCTGATGAACCAAACTACAAGTGACAGAGTATAATTTAACTTGAAATGTAGTGGAAATGAAAATTAAATTACGAATTTATTACCCGTACAACAATGATAAATCTATACTTTTAAAGCCTATAATGTAAAGTTAGTTGAAAAATCCCGAAATCCAGCTGATATGATTAGGGGGGGTACTGCAACATTTTTTACAGGGAGGAGGGGTGTATGCCATTAGATGTCTACACGTTATATTCACGCCTCTGATGCCTGTGCCGACTTACCCTTGATTGAACGTTTTTAAGAAAAACTTGGCCATCTGAAAATTTAGAGAGATATTTGTACAAAACAGTAAAATGTATACAAGAGCATTACACTGCATACGACAAATATATGTAGTTATCAAATATTACCAAATATTATAAAAACACACTATAAAGCAAAAAATACCGGTTGTTGTTAAATATTACATATAACACACATAAACATATATATACAAGCAGCACACATAAGACATAGGTAGCCCTCTTAATAGATAAAATATATATGTAATAAACGTAATATTTCATATATTTTTACTTATCACGTCGTAAGTGGCAAATACGACCCAAAATGCTTTTTTTGCATATTCATTATCAGTGGGATGAAACTTACCTTATGTAAAAAGGTCGTATCTATTGTCCGATTTGTTCAAAAGGTATTGCAAAAACAATTTTGTCATAAGTGGGTATGGTTTAATATATGTAATATGCAAAAAGTCGTATATACGTTCACTACAGAGGCAAAAGGTTGTAAGTGGTACATACGACAATCTAATTTCATAACTTGTATGAGGCAAAAGGTCTTAACTACCACTTACAACCATCATAAACTTGATTTGATTTTTAATGGGTCTGTGCATCACAAACTTGCAAAGTCGTGCTAAAATTATGAAGTTCTTATGCTTATCTTGTTATATTTAAATAAAATTTACTTATTATAGCGTAACTTATTGCCTATACAATTTTCGATCATCATTTTACCTCAGCATCCGCAGAGGGGCAGATGTACTACAACATTGGTGAGCACATTATCTAATTTCATGATACCACACCCATACATCTTACGAAAATTCAAATGAAATAATAATTTCACTTTATAAGCAGGGGATAGCAACATCTGTGTTGAAATAATACCATAAATACTGCATTACATAAAAAAGGTCGTAAGTGAAACATTATTTAGGCTGTAAATTTCTTCAGCGCTACAAGAATGAAAAATTCTAGAATGTGGTGAATTACAATAATTTTATTTTGTATCAATGTTGTAATTGCAAATTAATGATGGAAAACAAAGTATTATTACAAATATATATATATATTTTTAAAAGGTCATATCTACCACATACGACATTCTTCAAATGACGGAATGTAAACATTGTCGAGGGTTTCTAGAAACATTAAGGGAATTGGAAATTCAGCAGGAAATTGTTTTGAAGAATTATAATTTCGCCTGTGCAACCCTTAAAGACTGTGTATTCCACCCTTCAGTGCCAGTTGACATAAATTTAATGTGGGCAAGCCATGTACTGAGTGACAGAATAAGACTTGACATACTGTGTGATAAGATGAAATACTACAACAAAGCTGTAAAAGAACATCTTGAAACTAGTCACTTTACGCAACGTTTAGCCTAAGTATGACAGATCCTGGAAAAGACTTCGACAGTGATGAAGATATGATATCGTGCCAAGCTCAAGAAACAGGAAATTATGATTCTGATAGCAGTGAAGATAATATACCCTTAGCAATGTACAGAAAAACTGCAAGAAACAAATTTCTCACACAGAACAATAAACATGATGGAACACCCCATAACTTAGATGACATGAATAACAATAAAAAATCAGAAAAAGATACTGAGGGCACAAATTCAGCAAACGAAACAGAATCAAAGAAAGACACAATAGACGACCCAGAATCAGTGAAAAACATCATAGACAACATAGTTACAGGAAAAGACATCATAGAAATCCAGAATCAGTGAAAACCATTGAAAACCCACAATCAGTGGAAGAGATCATGCACATCACACATACAGAAGAAGACAGAGTAGACAGCACAGAATCATCAAAAGACGTCCTGAACGACCCAGAATCCGATATTGACAAAACAGGTACGGGGCCAGACACCATAGAAAAACAAAGATCAGTGTAAAACATGATAGAAAACTCAAAATCAGTAGAAAAGATCGGACATTACACATACAGAAGAAGACAGAGTAGGCAGCACAGAATCATCAAAAGACGTCCTGAACGACCCAGAATCCGATATTGACAAAACAGGTACGGGGCCAGACACCATAGAAAAACAAAGATCAGTGTAAAACATGATAGAAAACTCAAAATCAGTAGAAAAGATCGGACATTACACATACAGAAGAAGACAGAGTAGGCAGCACAGAATCATCAAAAGACGTCCTGAACGACCCAGAATCAGATATTGACAAAACAGGTACAGGGCCAGACACCATAGAAAACCCAGGATTAGTAAAAAACATGATAGAAAACGCACAATCAGTAGAAGAGATCATGGACAACACACGTACAAAAGAAGACAGAGTAGACATCACAGAATCATTGAAAGACGTCCCGAACGATCCAGAATATGCAAAAAGCGTCATAGGCAACATAGAATCAATGAAAAACAGAATAGACAGCACAGGTACAGGAAAGGATATCTTAGACAACATAGAATCAGGGAAAAACGCCATTAGCAACATGGAATCAGCGAAAGATACCATTGCCGATAAAGAATCAGCAAAAGACATGGGCAACATAGAATCAGCAGAAGACAACATGCACAACACAAAATTAACAGTTGAAACAGAGGACAATGTACACTCTAATGCTCTAACAGAGGTCACACAGGACTGTGTGGTACGTGTATCCACAGAGAGCATAAGTAATTCTCTTACAGTGGACCAGTTAGATCAAATACTTAGTGCTCTTGGTGACATTCCATGCGATGAAGTAATAGTGGAGCTTACCTCTACAGATGAAGGAAACATAACATCAAACTTCACTGAATCTAATGATATGTTAGTTTGTGGTTCACAAGATGCAGAAAGTACAATATCTGAAAGCACTTTGGACCAAATTGAAGATTCTTCTGATGAGTATGTACCTACTAGTAGAAGTAAGAGAAAACGGCCTAGCAGTTCAAGTTCTTTGGGGAAGAGAAAAATAAAACGTAAACGTAGAGAGACAGAAAGCATCTGTTCCAATGAAAATGCAAACGTATGCGAAACCAGTGACAATAACAGCCTTAGCAAAGCGAGGGAGCTGTGAAATTGCTTCGTGTCTTCTGGACTACAATAAAAGTGTGGGATCACTCGATGAACTGGTGTACTATTCAGACAGTTGCACTGGACAACAAAGAAATTTGCCATTTAGTGGAATGTGTCTATACTCAGTTGTCAATCTGCCAATTCAAAAGATAACACACAATTATTTTGAAAGGGGACACTCCCAAATGGAGGGAGATTCCGTTCACGCTACCATCGAACGATCCACAAAACATGCAGATATGTTTTCTCCCAGTGATTGGATGCTTGGTGTCCGCAATGCTAAAGTAAAACCGCCCAAGTATGTAGTGAAGGAGTTGGAGAATACAGATGTAATAGATTTCAAAAGTCTTACAGATGACTGTATAGGCAACAGGGTTTGTGCAGAAGATGGATCTAGAGTAAAATGGAACAATATCCATTCATTTCAATATCGAAAGGAAGAACCCACCAAGATCTTTTTCCAATACGAAATCAGTCAGACAGAATACAATTCATTCGATATTCAGGGAAGAACCAGAGTAGCGAAGCTGAGAAACATGAAAAATTACCGTCTAAAGCCACTTAATACCGCCCTTATTCCAATATCAGATGCCAAGTTCAAAGATTTGATGAATCTATGCAAGAAAAATATCATTCCTCGCATTCATCACAGATTCTACTCACAGCTCCCTCACAAAGGGAATATGTGCAACATTCTGGAAGAACCTGATGATGAAGACAATTCAGATTGACTCAAGATTACGAAAGAATGTCTCATAATATGTGTACAATTTACCTTGTATTGGTTAGTTTTGCCATGTAACGTTCCAGGAACTCATTTTATTTACATGATTCCATTTGAAAACACCAACACAACAGTTTTATTTCTTGCTTTCTGATGTTGATACTTGTTCCATTGTCTTTGAGACTTTTGTAGATCGTATTTTAAAGATTTTTGATGTAGCTTCTCACTGCTAATTTCTGTTTGTTAGTGGATTACTAAGCTGAACTGTTGGTTTTAACATTCATAATTTTTTGGGATCAAACATTTTGTTAAACGTATTTTTGTACGTGTTTGTCGGTTTTGCCAATTAGCATTCCAGGAACTCATTTTATTTACATGATTTCATTTGAAAACATCAACAAAACAGTTTTATTTCTTTTCTTTTTTTCTAATGTTGACGCTTAATCCATTATCTCTGTGAGTTTTGTACATCACATTTTGAAGATTTTTGATGTAAGAAGTACTGTTTATTTCTGTTTGTTAGTGGATTACTGATCTGAACTGTTAGTTTTAATGTTCATAATTTTATGCGCTGAAATATTTGTTGAACGTATTTTTCACACTACTCGTGAATTTTTGTTTTGTTAGATAACAAATTAAGATAAGTTTTTTTTTGAAATTGTACTTCCTGTGAAGTACACATGTACAAAATGCTGTGTTCCAATTTATGACATGATTAAAAATAATATTTCTTATCATGATTCACTTACGTATTATCTATATCATTCTCATTCCTCATAATTCAAAAATGCGGTAAGTGGAAGTTACGACCTAAATAACAGCAAACAATGAGTGAATACTTCCAAGCCAAAAGGACGTACAAGTGAAAATAGATTAAAAAACAAATATAAAACAACATTTGAAACGTATTTATGTGTTTCTAAGTCTATTTAGACACTTTGTACGACACCAAAAAGTTTTTGACCTGTTCTCTCCTTTTTCTTGCAATGAAACAGTTTTTTGTGTTTTTCTCCCTTATTTGAAATCAAAAACCACATACACATACGACCATCTGCCTTCACGGCGACGCTGTGCATTTCCTGAGAAATATTAGGGAATGGTAGAATGTGACGAAAGTTCGGCAAAATTCAACATAGAACATAAACGGTACCACTTTTGAAACACCAGTTGCGCATTTCGACAAATAATGTCTCTTCAGTGATGCTCAAGTAAAAAATGTTGGAAATCCGAAATAAGAACAAACTTGGAAGAGCTGAAAGAACCAAAAAATAGTAAATAGTTGAGCCAAATCCGGCAAAGGATCAGAGCTATGCATGGGGAAGATAACTCTTAATTTTGAAATGAATTTCTTAATTTTATTACAATAAATTTTTATCCGTAATCAATCTTATTTTATTTCAATAAATGAGATCATCCGGTGACAGAGAAAATCCCTAGTTAGATGACATACCCTTGATAAAATCCAGCTTGGAAGCTAGACTCTCCTGTGTTATATCTCCCTAGTGTATATATGTAGTATTTAGATACATGTATATTTTTGTTTACCAATTAAGCATATGACATAAGCACAAGCACTTGTTTCTGTAATGACGCCAGTGTTATTAGTATACACATAATACGTATATTAGATAAACTTTTATTTATTCAGATTGACAAGACAATAAACAAGTGTTTACGGACATAATGCATTTGAGTGATCAAAAATTCAAATAGAAATCACAGATATATATTAATTTGTTTTAGGTAAAAGGTTTTATATGCATCTCTCCATACAACCAAGTTTGAAAGTTTCCGGATCCGCCCCTGGCTCACATGAAACGAAAATAGATAATTCAGTATAGTACCCCTAGTTTAAGCTAATCACATTGAATGGGATGATTGATTATGGATCCAGGATTCGATTTACTTCAATCAGAAATTATGGCAGAATTTTGAATGTCAGGCATTCATATTTTTGATATGAAAAATTCAAATTATTAAAATCAATAAGTAGAAATTTCGATATCAATAAAAATATAGAACTGTATGATGAAAAAAAAATCAATTTATTGATGACAAATTCATTATTGATTTAAAAAAAAGCATGGAATAGTAAAACGGCAATGCAATGCCGTGTCTAAGATTTTAAGTAGCAATTTTGCAGAAATAAATGGGGGGGGGGGGGGGGGGAAGCTGCCATTGAAACACTTACTACATTTTGATCATTTTTATACAATATAGGTTATTATAACTTATTTCTATTTCCAGATATTTGTTTCAATTTAGAACAAATTTTATCTCCAGCTTCCAGCAGAGATACACAATGGCCATACCTACCACTCAAGCACAGGAGGTCATCACCTGTGACCTCTGTGTCAAGCCCACTCGAAAATTCCGTAACCACTGCCAGGTCCTTTCGTGTGCAGGTTGCATCAGTAAACACGTGGACACGTCCCTACCACATGATATCGTTCCTTTCAAAGACAGAAAATTGGTTTTTCCAGAGTGTGAATTTCACTCCAGCCAGAGATGTGAGATCCACGGTCAGCAATGTCATGTTCCGGTCTGTCTGAAATGCCAACTTGACCCCCATAATGGACACGAAGTCAAGGGTATACCGGAAAATGTTAATGACATGAAAAGGGAACTAGAAAACGAAACCAAAGAAACTGAATGCACCATTATTCCACAGTATGAGAAGAAAAATGAAACAGAAAGCAATCCATCCATTATAAGGGCCGGATTTGATCAACTGGAAAATAAGAAAGAAAAACATAGAACGTTCTGGCACCAGGAAATAGACAACATTTCTAATGTACTTGAGTCTTTGATCAAATCCATGAAAGAAATTCACCTTCCTGCTCTTAAAACCTATCAATCCAAAATAAAGAACCGAATTCCAGACATGATCCAAACAGTTCAACAAAAGAAAGAAATTCTGAACTCAAACAATGTAGCTACAAATCCAAACTCGGGGAATACAGGAAAATGCCTGATATTGATGTGAAACGGCCATCACTCAAAACCAACACTGTCCAAGGGAGAGAACTCAACCTGGAATTAAAAGAATATAAGGCTAACCCAGACTGACAGAGAATGTCTCCTATTTATCCTTACAAAAGTTCTTAGACCAAGACAAATCCATTACACTCATTCCTAGTGGAGTTAATCCTCTATACGATGTTGTCTGTGTGGTAGTAGGTGAAGCCTGGACTAGTGGTAAAGGTAAAACAGTACGGCATATTGACATGCACGAGTCTGTACGCAACACTGTCACCACCACATATAAATCCTGGCCTAATGACATCACATTGAACAGACATGGAGAACTGGTATACTGTGATGGCCCCAACAGAACTGTGACCAATGTCAGCCACGGAGTAACAGAGACACTCATGACCACACCATAGGGTTGGAAACCAGACAAATTAAGTCAGGGGACATCCAGGTCACTGTGCTTACTACTGAGTATAGCCTAAATAAAATTGTCCATTATCAGGGACACACAGTGAAACAGGAAGTAGATAGAAATGAAAATGGAGAACCAGTCTGTAAAGGAGGAGAGCACTCACTGTATGTGGTGGAGACCAACAATGGAGACATCTGTGCCTCTGATAATAATGCTGACACCGTGGTTGTGGTGGACGAGTCAGGAGGAGTCCGATTCCTATACGACGGTACACCAGCCAGAAGGAAGAAGCCATTTAATCCTGGACATCTAGTG
The DNA here is from genome assembly GCA_024699665.1 of Ostrea denselamellosa. NCBI lineage: Eukaryota > Metazoa > Mollusca > Bivalvia > Ostreida > Ostreidae > Ostrea > Ostrea denselamellosa. The sequence continues at coordinate 621,709 of JAMZEH010000025.1, forward strand.
ACAGACTCCATGAGTCAGATCCTTGTAACAGATCCCAACAATGACTGTCTACACATCCTGGATCAGAACGGACAGTTCCTGAGATGTGTGGACAATTGTGGACTAGTTACACCTCACAGAGTGTTGACAGTGAGGGGAGGTTGTGGGTAGGGTTAGTTCATACAGAAGAAGTTAAAGTGATTCAATGTATGGAATAAACATACACTATTTACAAGATGTAATGTACAGCACGTAATGTACAGATATCAGATGCTGATAAAGTTCAAACAGTACATCGTTAGTTAATGGAGATATTTAAAGAATAATCAAGCTATAACTGATAGAACTGGCCTGAGAACTTCAAGATATATATATATATATATATATATATATATATATATATATATATACTAAGTTCCAGGAACACCCGATACCTAAAGGTGTCGGATCCACAGCGTGGATACACGGTCAAGTACATCAATTATATAAAGCACTAAAATGACCAATAACACAAAAAACAAAACTATCATATTTTCGGGACGATCCGTCCCTTCCTCGGGACAAACAAAAAAGGGGGTTACATGATAAATAACAGCAAAAACTATGTACAACAAAATATATAGATATATAGTACTAAAATAACATTAAACTACTAATGTATATAGTGTCGTCCCGAAAATTTGACAGTTTTGTTTTTCGTGTTGTGGTCATTTTAGTGCTCTCTCTCTCTCTCTCTCTTTCTCTCTCTCTCTCTATATATATGAATGAGACCTATCACTAATGATCTATCACTTTGAGAACTGGCAAAATCAAGTCCAGAGAGACAACTCCAAACAATCACAATTACTCAAGCCGCCCGCGTGGCGCAGTGGTTAGAGCGTCGGGCTCAAAGATCTGATGATCCTTGAGTCGGGGGTTCGAATCCCACTGTGGGACGTGGGTGCCGGTCTTTCGGATGAGACCGTATAAACCGAGATCCCGTGTCGCAGTAGGTGTGGCACGATAAAGATCCCTCCCTGCTCAAAGGCCCTGAGTGCCGAGCATAGGCCTAAATTTGCAGCCGGATAGCTGAAAAATTGCTCAGGCGGCTATAAACAAACAAACAAACAAACAAACAAAACAAACACAATTACTCATGTGAAATGAAACTTTGAAAGGGATTTCTGAACTCAACAGCTCAGCTCTGATAATTTGATTAATTTCAACCCAACAGTTCATATACATGTAAATTTGAAACGTATATATGTATTTCACCATAACCCATAGCTAGAGTCTGCGAGATTCGTAGAGGCTGGATATTTGGAGAGGTGTCAGTCCAAATATCCAGCCTCAACGATTCTCGCTGAGACTTGGGCTGTAACCGAACACGCAAGGTTTATGCTGAAGACTGTCATGGGATTTTAAAATCTTAATTAGTCACAACAGAATGGCATTTGGCTACAACAAAAAACACAAGGCTTTTCATCATACCTACTTCAATCTGACAAATATGACCTACTGAGTTCAGGATCCGGAGTTCAAAATTTGATCCATAAAATTCATTCAATTATGACGTTAGTTAGTACGTTGTAGGTAAGTTTATGCAACGATCGACCAAACCATGCATTAATATAGCCCATGGATTAGTCAATCGAGTGATTATTTTTATCTCTCTTTCTTTCTACCTTACATTTTAGTATAAAATTTCAAATAGCCTAATTATTAATCTGTTCGCCATTTACTGATTATTTAATCCGACAAATTTTATAAGGTATACATGCAGCTTTAAAATAATAATAATGCATACATTATACTCTATATATACCTTATTCTACCTGCAATATATTAGCCTGCTGCCTAGGCGAATGTTGCATTAATGTCTTTCTAGTCTTCCTCCATTAATATTAACCAATGAAAATAAGCCGAAACCCGATAGCAATTTTTTTTCGTGATTTTTCTCTTCATACTCCATGAAACAACACGTAATTTGTAGAGACCGCTAATTGTAACCTATGTACATAAAAATGTAAACTTTTTCTGAGAATTCTTTTTCAAAGACCCGAACCAAAGTTTTGAACTGCCGTAATTTGATGCAAAGCCCATTTATATATATATATATATATATATATATATATATATATATATGTACTCTATCACAAATTAGGGAATTTTGTTTCATTTGAAAATTTAGTTTTATGTTAATGTTATTCAGAGTGCTCCAGGAGCATTATCTACAATTTATAACAGCATATGGAAAAGCTAAGGTAACGAACAGTACTTCATCTTGCAATTACTATAGTAAATACAAGTCAGAGAGATGGGCAAACACGGACCCTGGACATACCAGAGGAAGGATCAGGTGCCTAGGAGGAGTAAACATCCCCTGTTGACCGGTCACACCCGCCATGAGCGCTATATCGTGATCGTGTAAATGAGGTAATCCTCAATCAGAATCAGTCAAGAACAGCCTAACAACTAGTATGAAACACATCAGACAGAATTTGACTTAATGGAAGGCCCTACTGGCAAACTAGATCGTTATAACGACTATAGAATTTGCGAAATGTTGACTTTAGACGACACTGCACAAAGCCCTGTGTTATCAGCTTGTTTGTCCGTGGTCTGTCTCGATTTAAAAACTGATTATATGCAGAACTAGCTCTTGCGTATCAAATCAGTTGGGACTTATATACACCATATGCAGGTGATAATGGAATCGGCTAATGATAATGGAACATATATACAGTTGTGTCCACTCTGCCATAGTCAATAAATGACCGTATACTATGTACTACCCGGTTTTTAAACTTGCCAGTTATTCTCGTGTAAGGGGCTGAACTAATTTTAGGCAAGTGTGATGACCCGAGGGAAACGTGCTATATTGAGCATAATTTCCTGAATGCACACTGCTAGGATATTACCTGCATTACGTGTACATTGTTGTAAGATTTATAATTCAATGTAATCATTTTAGATTAATCGAAATGTTGATCGTTTGATTTAATAAACAAGTTAATGTCCTTTTAAAAAGGACAACAATATGTGGACCATAGGCTGCGTTCCAAACAGAAATCTTAATAGTCTAGGTTGAAATGATACAAAAGCCCACTGAGCTCATATTGGTAGCTAAAATAATAGTAATGTAACACAAACCTTTCGCAAAACTGTCCAAAATAACACGGAACTTTCGAGAACTGACACCGTAATTTTCTTGTTTTCAGGCGCAATTTTCGCGACAAATGTATATTTTTCGCCAATAATCGCGTGTCTTATTAACAAATAATTTTTCAAATGCAAATATTGATTGGAATGAAAAACAATGTACTGAACCCAGATTGGAATTCATCTTTGACTGGCCCTTTGCTGTGTATATAGCCTGCATTTTGTGGTTAATCGTAATATGTAGTACCTATGCTTTTTACAAAACACCTTGCACGCGCGAGTGATATATTAAACGTTAAAACCATTTAAGATCGTCTTACCTCCAAGGTGGTACTCTACACCGTCATATTTGCTGACTTCCTTTAAAACCATGAAAGAAAATATGAATATTACCATATTTGTTTATTCATTTCAAAGTTCAACGCCTAACTGAGTAGTTCGTGGGTTCGCTCGTCAAGCGCTGAACTGAAGATCGCGTGTTAGAGTCCAACAGGGGTTTTATTATTATTTTTTTTAAAGATTACTTTCTACTAAAACTGCATTGTTTGACGAAATAAAATAAGTTGGAAAGTGTTCAATTTAAAACTGTTGTAGTTATCCTCTACTTTTCATCTTCTCACAATTTCCATGGTATAACATTCCTCCTTCACATTTAATTTTATCAGTATACACTGAACCTAAACCACGTGACTGGAAAAGCTGACGTACCTCCCTAGAGAATGTCGTCAGAACGCGGCCAGAGTAATTGATTTTCTGTTCATCGAGGGCAGTTCGGGCGGTAATCAGATGTAAAAGGTATATAGATCATGGAAGTCGTTTAAAGTTAATATTATTTTAATTTCGAAGCCGTGGAGGGACGTAACTTCGTTGGGCTGGAGTAAGCACGTGACTACCCTTTCATAGCATATTTTAGTTTTATTTTTGACCGTTTATGCCGATAATACGATTTTATTTTCTGAGACAGAACAAGATTTGCCAGATATACGTCACGGTTTGTAAGTGGAATATAACAGTGAACATAGACAAAACTAAAATTGTAGAAATTAGAAAAAGTGGTAGAAAAACAGAATTCTTGTTGGAAACATAACAGTGAAATTATATGTAGACAATTTTAATTACCTTGGTTTCGGTGTTCTGCCTCGATTTAAAAACTGATCATGTGCATAATAAGCTCTTGCGTATCGATTCAGTTAGGAGATATAAACACCATATGCAGGTGATGATGAAATATTGCCACTTAGGTACCGGAAGTTGACGATGGAGAAATTGAAATCATCCCGTTTGTTACAAAGCTGAGTTGTTAGTTTGCCGCCAGCATCTATCTAATCACGGCCCTGCTGTTGTTGCGATGAAGAGTTTTCTTTTCCTATGTAATGCCATGTAAAACTTTGATCTCCTATTGTGACCCCACCCTACTTCAGAAGCCCACAATTTGAACTAGCTGGAATTTATACTGTTCTTAAAAAGGTCATTTTTCCCCCACATACAGAGCGTTTGTATACAAAGCTGTGGCCCCACTTATCCTAGGTGCCATGATTTGACAAAATTGAATCTTCTTCATTTCAGGGTTGATTGATTGATAGTTTGTTGTTTTCCACCACACTCAACAATTTTTCAGTTATCTGGTGGCCTCCAGTTTTTTGTAGGTGGAGGAGAAAACCCAGATACAATGTACCCGGGAAGAGGCCAGCGACATTCTGAAAGTAAACTGGCAAACTTTCTCACAAATATCGGCGCGAGCGAGAATCGAACCCGCCCCCACTAGAGGTGAGAGGCCTTGTGATATTGAGCGCAATGCTCAAACCACTCAGCCACTGAGGACCCTTTTCATGGCAGGAAGTTTGCCTGAAAATTTCAACTTTTCTGGCATACTGGTTCTTGAGAAGATTTTAAAGATTTTTACGATATATATATATATATATCCGCAAGTTAAAATTTGATCCCCTAATGTAGCCCCACCCTAGACCCTGGATCTATGACTTGATGAAACTCGAATCTTCTTTATGCCAGATGTTTTAAAGTAATTTTCAAGTTTTCAGGCACACACAGATATATATATATATATGGGGGAGAACAATGGAAAAGATCCCCGAAGGAGATATACATATGCATATTTAGGCAAATAAAGGAGGTCAAGGTCATTAAGCAACGTTTTGTAGTCTATTTTCTTAAAAATACAACATCAAACTGAAAACATATAAAATTCAGAACAAGAAAATAGAACGGAAAAAGAAAGAGTACCGAAAACGGTACAATAAACGCCCGCTAGACCTGGAAGCACATTACGCACTCTGAATAAATATCATACACATTCCAAATAGAAAAGCCTTAAAGTAGGTCACTATGACATATGAACTGATTATGTATTTCTCTGAGAGGGAGGTTGTGACAAAATGTCAGTGCAGTATCTGTGTTCATGATGAAAAAAAGGACAAAACTATTTGACCTACTTTTAGCCCCAAGTAGTAATTCAGCAGAAATACAAACAGAACTTATATTCCACTGAGAGGAAGCTTGTGGCTAAATTTCTGAGCAATATTTGTATCCGTAACGAAAACAGGTTTTTCTACTAAGTGATACTATGGCCTTAACCTTAAGAAATGATAGGTATCCTCCACTTGGCATAAGGTGTATGTGCATTAAGTTTGACGGTCCTAGTCCCAATTGTTTGGTCTGAATCCAGCCTACAAGATTTTTCTAAGTGATATGACCTTGACTTTTGACCTTGAACAACAAAAGACATCTTCCTCTCATCATGGTGTTCTCAATTACAAAGTTGTAAGATCCCGAAACGTACGGTTCACTCTGCATTTTGCCTACAAGGTTCACATAGATCAACGACACCAAACCATAATACACCCCTCTTTCATGGGCATATAATTGCTATCCAAGTATTTCAAGTAACTGGTGAATGTGTGATTTTTTCACAGGTAGGAAATTGAACATCTGAGTCCTCATAAATAAGTATAGAAGTAAAATGTTAGCTAATCAGTACTCAACATCTTTATTAAAATTCTAAATACGGAACCTACTTATTTCACACACCAAAAAATGTCCATACTCCGTTAAAGTGATGATCTTTTCGTGATTGAAATATGCATTTGTTATATATATATATAATATATATATATATATATAAAATTTCAAGCATATAGCAGTGAAAACCATTCTCAAGATATACCATCTGTTCATTTAGCAGTCTTTACATTTCCAGCTTCTGCCTTCGACATTCCTAAAAATCGAAGCGATCGTCACTTCACCATGACCGCGTTCACCGTTGTAGTTGTAAATAATGTGTATATGATACAAATAAGTGATATGTACCGCGCATTTACTTTAATGACTAGGAATTCCGAGAGGAAGTAGAATGTAAATATACCAAATAAGCCCCATTTCTGAAAATACACGAGGGCATGAACTTCAATGCTTTATACCAGCATACTTTTCATGAAGCGCCGACACATTTCATGAAGTATGAATCGTATTTCTTGTATTTTTCAAAACATGAAATTTATTTCTTAATTAGAAACTTTGAAATATAACAATTGTTCAATAATTTCATTGAGGGGAAAATCTCCATTTTTTTGTCTTCATTCAATTAGCTCTTACACAACATTAAAAAATGTTTCACATTGCATGCATCTGCTCACTGGAATATAAAACAATACATAAGAAATAGATTGTGTACATAAATTCCAAATCAATTTCAAGTGTAGCTTGCTACATGAATTTCTACCCAATCAATGGAGAGATATACAGTAACCAAAAAAAAACAAAACAAAACAAAAAACACATGCATTCCAAAAGGATCCCTAGAAAAATAGGCGTATGTTTATAGCTACAGGGGGGGGGGGGGGGGGGGCGCAGAAAGAGAGAGAGAGCGACACTTCTAATCTGACTACAAGTACATGTACCTCATACAATGCTTTAGTAAGAACACATCTCAGACAAAGCGTATTGGGTGAGGGCACTAAATGGGGTATATATGGTATTACAAAAATATTTAGAATTTATGGCACATCAGAAAGAAAGCACCAGAAACCGATTTCTTTTAAATCAGTATTTTTCTTTTTCATTCAATATAAATATACAATGGTGCTTTTACAACCATTCCAACAGAACAATAATTTAGGAAAGCAAGGACGGTGACTTTTCAGTCTATTATTTTAGCCATCTTAATGTGCAGATGTTTTGTACCCTGCATTTCATTAAATATGAAGTCCCTGTTTTACACAACTCCAAATTCATGAGCTGATAAATATTAGAATTAGGGACAGACAGGTACAACCTGCTCATAAACAGACCCCAAACAACACCCTCTCCCCCATCACTGAAACATATAGCAAAACACAATTTTAGGTGAAGCACTACATAGGTCCTCCCTGATGTTGTAAACAATGGTGAACCTACTTTGACACACCTCCCAACCACAAACCCACCTCCACAATATAACAGTGATATGCCGGTTTCGAGAATGTCAGAGTTTTTACCCTTTGGAGAACTCTTGAACATAGTAAGACAAGAAACAACGTGTTTACATGTGGGAGTGGGACAAATAGTCATCACTGCATAAGTGAATATGCTCAGTAAATTCTCATATGTGGTTTCAGAAACTAAATTTGACTGATACACAAACTAAGAAAACGATCAGTATTCAGAGAGTAATTAAATACATGAAATTCTTATTATATCATGTTATTTCATTACTCACGTGTATCATATCCAGGATATGACTTGCAAATATTACAATGTTTTTATGTTTCTACTTTAGTAAAATATTTCTTTCAATAGTATTTTGTTTGTCTTACATTTACATATTTAAACAGAAGCTGCTTTTAATACTTTCTATCGTCTTCCTCACTGACTATAAATCCACTAAGTCCCACTTAGGCATTCAAAGTTCCACTAAATGCACCTCCTACACAAAAGAGCTCTTATCTCAAAACCAGCGTATTCACATGATATAAAGGCAGCACACAGGCAAAGCTTTGATAACAATGTCAAATGATTCCTGTGCATCTTCAAAGACCAGATTCATAATGCACACAATTTGAATACCTTCTTCCATTTTTCATTTGAAAATAAATAAGATTAAAGCGCAATAAATGAAAATGAAACCAAGTAGTGACCAAAGTGATATGTTAAACAATCTGAAAAATAAATCCAAAAACCAAAACACCGCATAAAAAAAATTCAATACTGCAGTGTGAACCAGTTACCAAACAGTAAACAAAAAACGCCACAACACACAGATTGCAAAATAATCATAAAATATATTATTGTTCCTAATTTTAAGTAAACTGCCCCTTGTGCAATTCATTTATAATATGGCATTGTCTGTTTGTTATAAAAAAGATATGAAAAACTAAATCTATAGGACCAGATCTGAATCGTTTTCTATGCTGGCACTAAGATCAAATTCTTTAAAAGGCATCTTTGGAGTTTTATCATCACACATTCTTTAAAAATGGAGGAGAACTCCCACATCAAAATAGGTCTGATTTAATCAAACTTCACTCTCCTCTTTTTAGCTGAAAATAAAACAAAAACAAAGATTTTATTAAAACATTATTAAGTCAATAATCAAAAATTTTCACAAATAAGTCCTTGACATTATTGAATAAATTCAAATTTCTGCATTTCAAATACTGCTTGTTCTGTGTTAATCGTACATGTAAATCCGACTTTATACTTCATTTATTTTTGAATAATTTCATAATGGTCACTAGCAGTGCCTTCTGTTGCTGTTTTTATTTCTGTTGCTGTTTTTATCAGTGCAATGTCAATCACTAGTGTAACTTTTCTTCATACTTCTAAATCAACAACACTAACGTAGTAAAAAAACATCAGAACTTCCTTTTGAATACTGACCTAATTTCCTCAGGTTCCCTGCCCGTATTCCACAGTCACGGCTTTCGTCTTGAGATATTCTTGCAGAGCTTCCATACCTTCAAATTAAAATATGAACCACTGCAGCTAATTCACATACAGACATTTTCAGCTGCTAGGAGTACACTAGTTAAATGCATGTATTGAGCTTCACTGCTAATTCATACAGAGACATTTTCAGCACTAGGAATACAAAAATATTTCAGGCTTCTGGTGCCAGAAATTCATGGAGAAATTAAAAGATAACTTACATTGACAAATTATTGCCAGTTAGTGACCAGTCTAATTAAAATTAAATCCTTTGATCCGCTCGTGTCGCAATCATAGATGAGCTGATTAAAGGATCTAATTCTAATTCGATTAGTTAGTGACAATCACTGAAATCACTTTACATGAGATTAAACCAATGTGTTCATGCAATTAATTTGTGGGGGCCAATTTTTGTTCATCATAAACTTTATACTTTCCACAGCACATAATTTCCTGGACATAGTTTCTACACATTGCAACAGTATATGAAATGCACGTATTTTATAATTAGTTGAATTTTAACAAAAATTTAACTTGTATCATTTTCACCATGATACAACCTACAAAGACGACCACAGTTTTTTTTTTGTGGTTTGTTTTTTGCGTAGTTTTTGCATCCACTCACCAAGATCCTTTCCAAAACCTGACTGTTTGAATCCTCCAAAAGGAGAGGCAACATCAGTTTTGTTGTACGTGTTGACAAAGACGGTCCCGGCATCGAGGTGGTCCGCTACATACATAGCTTTGTTAATATCCTTGGTGAAGACCCCAGAGGCCAAACCGTATTCCGTCCCATTAGCACTCCTCAGCACCCCATCTACATCCCTGTGAAAGCAAGTTCAAATCTGAGTACGAAATCACAGAAAGGTGCCAAATGGAACTTGTTTAGTTACCAATCACAAAACTTTCTAGGTGTTTTGGTAACCAATGAAGCTCAATATATTTAGTATCTTTTAATAATTATATCAATCATCATCTTAAAAATTACTTAATAATTGATTGGTTTCTCACAGATGCCCTCCCTCACAGTCAAAGCTACACAACAGATAAGGTCAAATTTGTTCACAATTGGATGGTAATGTGCTTCACAAAAATACATTTTTTGTTGATTTCACTTCAGTGAACACTATCTTGGATTTATGCTTCACAAAAATACATCTTTGGTTAATTTTTATCGCATTTTTTCTTGGTACCCTCACCCGTCCTGGAACTTAGAGATGATCATCACTGGTCCAAACGATTCTTCTTGTGCAATAAACATGTGATCCTCGACATCCGTAAACACAGTGGGCTCCATGAAAAGTCCTGTTCGAAATTTACAGACATCTTTGTCAATCAAATCAACAGAAATTGTGCCTATCATAATTAATGTCTCACTTTCTTATTCAACAAGAGGTCCATAGGCCTTAATGATCACCTGATCACTAACCCCAAGGGTTATGGAATCTATAATAAAGTGTTTCAGTACAAGATTCACAGTAAACATGAACAACTAAATTATACTACTGCTGTATTTATGAAGTTTCGAGAAGTCGAGCCTCACCTTTCATGTTCACTTGCTTGCCCCCGTACACAAGCTTGGCACCCTCTTTGACTCCAATCTCGCAGTACTCCAGTAATTTTTCCATGTGAGCTCTGTGGTTTTGTGGCCCATGGTCAGTGGAACGGTCCAAAGGATCACCAATCTTCATTTTCTTAACCTCTCCAATCTACAACAGTCAAATCTCCTCCATTACACAATAGCAGTATAGTTCAATATAACTTATATTCAATGATTTTCAAAGTAATATCTATTTCAGGAGTTTTTTTTTTATTACAACTTCCTTTAACCCACTCTCCATCAGCAACACCATGACAGTTTTTCAGCAATTCATAAACATAACATTCAGGTCTTGTGAGGAGTTACAGAAACCGCTTTTACAATAAATAACTGAACAAGATGCCGTGGGGCCACATCACCCTCTTAAGCTGTGGGATTTTCTCATGTCATGCATTTTATCTATATGATTAAAATGTTATCTATTACAATTGTTTTGATTGGACAAATAAAGCTGAATGAGAATTTACACATCAATAAATCCAAAAACATGATGTATTATATATGCCTGAAAACAAATAGTGTATTATAAGGAGACTTAGCAGCAAGACTTTTCAAACTTTTTAAACTGTTAATACTGTGTACAAATTGGAATCATAAGAATCAAACATTCTTTTTGTAGAATTTGTTAATATGTAAACTCCAGATATTTTACTCAAACTTAACAGAATAGTGTTTCTGAATGTTTAATCCTATATTTATATCATGCCCCCTCCTCTCAGAGTCACCATCTTTAATTTATGGGCCACAGTGTGAACAAACTTCACCCTACTCTACATGAAGACATATAATGCTTGCATATTAATTTGAAAATAAGGTACCAATTTGGTTCTTGAGAAATTTACCCAACTGTCATATATACACGTATGCATATTCCTTTGTAAATATCTAATCCTTGCCCTACTCCTCCCAGGGCCTCAGTTCAGCCCCTGAGATCATGCTATGAATAAATTTGAATGTACATTTAATTTACATGTATACAAGGACACTTTCCTTGGATTTTGACATTTTGTGGCTTTGTGTTTTAGAGATGGTGGAAAACCAATGTTCTTATATGTGTATTTTTCTGTGTATAACTTTAAAACCTGCTTGTGGGCATCACCCTGATCAAGGATAATGGTCAGAAGACACAAGACTTGATGTTACACCCCCTGGAATTTATTGCATGTTACATATTACAATTACATTTACAAAAACATTTATTACTGTAGACATATTTAATTTTTGGGGGAAAAAATTTTGTTGCTTTTGTAGTGTCCACAATTTTGTGTAGATTAATTTTCATCACTAAAAAAATTACATGTATATGCATACGATGTATAAATAATGATTTTTATCTGCAATTCTATCTGGCTTAAATACCATTACATTACCCACGCCATGTTCGATGAAGTGTGGCGTTGTGAATTACCCATTTACCATTACTTGCTCAGTGATCTATGTAAGCTTGGATATTCAACATGTTGCACAACTTTTAGAGTCTTAATTGTAAACAGTATGTCAATCTTCAAAATCCTTCTTTGGCCAACTTTGTAGCCCTAGAGTCTTGTGAATTTACATACCATAGAGATGCCTATATATGAAATGATATATTTAACCCTTCTGGTTCTTGAGAAAATTTTGTAGACATTTCTCTCTCTTTATCAATGAAAAGTCAACAGATGTCAGACCACAGACCATCTTTGACCAGAACAGCTCATGTAATCCTTCAACACATGTGAGCTAAATCAGATTATTTCCATGCATGGTAAAACAAGAAATTCTAATGACATCCAGCAATTAAACTCACGATGCGTTCCAAATATTCATCATGAATTGATTCCTCGATGAACAACCTTCCTGCTGCTATACAGTTCTCTCCCTTGTTGAAAAACACGGAACTCATTCCCTATCATTAAGCAAAACATTTATTTGTTACAGGTGTATATATAGCATTTCAGTTTTATAAGCATTGTGTATACTGTTTCCTTGGTTACACAAAACCAAACCATCAAATTAGATAATTTACCTATTTTATTTTTATAAGAGGAAATTACTAACAGGAGTTGTCCATGAATCTAAATATAAATCTAATTTCGACAAAATCATATATTTTTATGCATACAAAATGAACTTAATTTACAGCATACTGCAACACAACAGATGCATAACCCAAGGGTGTATATGCTCATTTGATAATTCTTAAATCATATTACCGAAGACTGAGCATTTTGACCTACATGCATAACCCATGATCTACATGTATAACCCTTGATCTACATGTATAACCCATGATCTACATGTATAACCCTTGATCTACATGTATAACCCTTGATCTCCTTGTATAACCCTTGATCTACCTGTATAACCCTTGATCTACATATACAACCCTTGATCTCCTTGTATAACCCTTGATCTACCTGTATAACCCTTGATCTACATATACAACCCTTGATCTACATGTATAACCCTTGATCTACATGTATAACCCTTGATCTACATGTACAACCCTTGACCTACTTGTATAACCCTTGACCTACATATACAACCCTTGATCTACATGTATAACCCTTGATCTACATGTATAACCCTTGATCTCCTTGTATAACCCTTGATCTACCTGTATAACCCTTGATCTACATATACAACCCTTGATCTCCTTGTATAACCCTTGATCTACCTGTATAACCCTTGATCTACATATACAACCCTTGATCTACATGTATAACTCTTGATCTACATGTATAACCCTTGATCTACATGTACAACCCTTGACCTACTTGTATAATCCTTGACCTACATGTACAACCCTTGATCTACATGTATAACCCTTGACCTACATGTATAACCCTTTACCTACTTGTATAACCCTTGACCTACTTGTATAACCCTTGACCTACATATACAACCATTGATCTACATGTATAACCCTTGATCTACATGTATAACCCTTGACCTACATGTATAACCCTTTACCTCCTTACCATTCTAACTGCTTTGTCCATATCACAGTCGCTAAAAATAATCAGGGGAGATTTCCCTCCCAGCTCAAGTGACACCTTCTTCAGATTAGCTTTGGCACAACTGTAAATTATCAACATTGAAAATCATAAGTACACATTGCAGAAAATCATACAACTGTTATACCAGTTGTGGGGAGGGGGGGGGGGGGGTTAATATGGGCAACAAAAAACTAAACTGTGATAATTCTGTTGTAAAAATGAAAGTACTAATGCAATATAAAGGATCCCCCCCCCCAAAAAAATAGATCATGGGACAATAATCCAGACCACATTACAAGAAGGTCAGTTATAAGTATGTGTTACATAGGGAAATATGAGTTATAGAGCTTTATAATAAAGAATTCTATAAATAATTTTTCTAAAGTAAACTAGGTGCAATTTTACGACAATGCTGATCAAATAGGAATGACAAAGTCTCTAAACCTTTCCATTATGGTTTTTCCTATTGGAGTGGAGCCTGTAAATCCAAGCTTTCTGATGTCTGGATGATCTGACATGGCTTGTCCAATGGAAGAGCCTTAAAAATATAAACATTTAGAGAGATGTGTAATATTTCTTAATTTATGATAATTGTTCTATCAGTTATAATTTGTTGTTGTTAGAGTTATCCTTCCTTGATGTAACTCTTCAAACATCAAGTATTGGAGGTAACTTTGTTTATTCTACCTCTCTACCCAAGCAGTGACAGACATAACTCATCTGGCCTGTCCTTAAAAGAGGCTCTCTCTCTCTCTCTCTCTCTCTCTCTCTCTCTCTCTCTCTCTCTCTCTCTCACTCACCTGGTCCAGGTAAGATGTTGATGACACCTGGAGGGAACCCAGCCTTGACGACCAACTCTGCAAATTTGAGGGCTGTCAGAGGTGTTACCTGGAGAAAACATTAGGAATGCAGATAGCACCACAAAATTAACATAGTGATCTTGCTAACTTTAAAAACTCTAACACTCTTACATTATTCTATAGTAAGGTACATACATATTCTCCACATTCACTTCTGATTTAAATCAACAAGGCTTAAACAACTTTTTTCACCTGTCCTTAACAGCCTTCATAATAATTTTCATAAAATTTATAGAATGCCTTGATGAGAAATATAATCAAATTAGAAAACTGACAAGTGAGAAATGGTCCTGCAATGGATAAATAATTTAGAGTCAGGCATGATATAAACAGTGCTGTTAGTTTATTAATATCAAAAAACTGTATGTTCCATAAATCTGTAATTACAAAGCCGATAATCTGACATTTGAAAGGGCTCTCCCTCTGCCTAATCCAAGAAGTACATGTTACAATGTATGTATAAAATGTATGAAAATCTTCCAAAAGGCAAATTGAGTCATTCTGTGGTATAGGAATTGTTGAATGGACAGATGAACAGACACACGAAATCTCAGACAACCTTCACCACATTTACCTGCGCTGGTTTCAGGACCACTGTGTTTCCTGCTGCCAAACAAGCTGCCATTTTCCATGCCAACATCATTAGAGGATAGTTCCATGGCACCACAATAGCACACACCCTGAAGCAGACATTTTCATTCTAGAACATCTTCATGAACCAAATCCTATATTTAACATGTTTTCCTTTGCCTGCTAACAATTCAATAGATCTACACTATCTCTATACATTAATTTTGGCAGGGTTTTCATATTTACCCTATAGGTTCTCGTTTGGTGTAGGTAAGGTTTTTGTTTGGGCGAGCATTGTTGATCGGAATGGTCAAACCCTGTAAAGTTTGGAAACATATCAAAAGAAAATCAAAAGCAGAAAAACTTTAACTTTCAAAATACATGCCAAGTCAGAATGAAACTTGGTTTAGTAAATAGTCATGTATTGCACATTAACTAAGTATTACAATGAATTTCACTTTAATTTCTCAACATATCAAGTACCATATTTTCTTCTCATTAATAAATGTTATCTAGATAATTAAAACAAAAATAAAATGGACTCCAAGGGGAGGTCAATCTTACCTGGATCTTGTCACACCAGCCTGCAAAGTACCTAAAGGTGTCAATGGACATTCCCACGTGAGTCTTTAGCGCAAGGGTGTACACCGCCCCAGAGTCGATAGTCTCCAGGGTAGCTAACTCCTCTTTGTGCTCATCCATCAAATCAGCCAGTCTGAATTCAAGAAACTGAGTGTAACAAACACACTAAAATTATACTGGTACCACATTCATCCTGACAGAGATTCTTCTAGGAAACATATCCATATCTGAATCTGTATCAAATGAATACTGACTTAATATCAAATCAACTTAAAACCAAAAAAACTGAATCCTGTCTTCTGTCAAATAAAGTATATGTACTCGAGTATCTCAATGAAAAATAACATGCATAGAAATCTTATTTAAGTTTCCCAGTATTTTGGTCAATGCCATCTGCACAGAAGTGGGTTAGGTACATACATTGTAGATCGCCATCACCCCATCCTAGCCGCAGCTATTCAAATAATATGTGGCACTGACATAACGAGAGAGAATTTGAGAACAGGCTGATAGAATTGGCATGAGATTCTTGCTTGTTTCCATTCTGCATTATCATCATAGTGTCAGGAATAGGGGAGATTTACTGAATTTAACACTGGCAGTTTTTCACTGCTGTGCATAAAATTTATTTCCCGAAACTCATGTTTATTTCTTTCTATCACCATCTGATTTCAGTATTTAGTCCCAAATTATTGCTATAACCACCCCACCCCCCGAAAAATGTTACTAGACTATACATACCTGGTTAGTTTGAATAATATTAGTCTATTAAAGATACAATGAAGGGAGTGATGGTCCTGTAAGGACAGATGAGTTTACCTGTACATCCAGGTAGACTGTAATACAAGGTCAGGTGAGTTTACCTGTACATACAGGTAGACTGTAATACAAGGTCATGTGAGTTTACCTGAACATGAGAGATCCTCGGTCCCGTGCATTCATTTTTCCCCATTCGCCTTCATAGAATGCCACCTATTCGATAAATATGATATTTACACCCAAAATTAACCAGAATTAAATATTACATTGTATGTACATGTATGTGCAATATATAATATTTACATATTATCAAAATCATTATAACATTTTGTAGTATTACAAATTTTAAAGAGTATTTTACTTTATGGTCCATGGGCCACATGATGATCAAATGAGCACTAAACATAGCACCACTCTGACACTGGCAAACATTATGTGAACCTACCATCCTCCTGGCTCAGACAAGCCTAGACCTTATTATATATTGAAGCTTCCATACAAGTTTCAGCTATTCTGAATTAATGGTTGATGAGAAGAATTTAATAATAAATATCCCAGTATCATTATGGCTGACTACTTTTTGAAAAACAATTACAAAAATAAGTATCAATCGCACATTCCTAGTCCTTTTGAATTTTGTCGCCTGACTAGTTTGAATATTGTCACCTGACTAGTTATATCTTAACAGTGTAGTGTCAGGCTGCTGATTTGTTGATCATGAATTCAAGCGTTACAAATGTCTAACATTTATTCCTACTATTGTTACCTAAGGCTGCCACTTTCTTTAAAAAAACGTAGACTTTCACGTTTTCAATTTCAAAAATATCAATTTTCAAAGTCAAAAATATAATTTTTCAAAGTCAAAAATATAATTTTTCAATTTCAAAATATTTTTTTTCAATTTCAAAAATACCATTTTTCAATTTGAAAACTATCATAATTATACCATTTTTACACTTTTCTTAGGAGTGTTATTCCTTCTTTTTCAGTAATTCGCTGGAAATAGAGATTCCAAAAATATCGTGCATATTGTTCACACTCTATCCATATTTTAAGAAGGAAAGCTTTGGAAAGACTACAAACCTTTGCAGCTTCAACAGCTCTGTTTACATCCTCTGGCGTACCTCTTGACACCTTACAGATCACCTGACAATAAGAAACAATACACCGTCATAATACCTATATCCTCACAAATGTAAAGAGTTTTTCTCCTAATCTTGAAGTTATACTTAAGAAATTAACATATAGTTTGTTTGTATTACAGGAGTATACAAATAATGAAAGAGTTTGACTGGGTGTTAATATGGCCGTTTTCTGAAAAAAATGTTAAACATTATGCAAATATTACAATAGACTTACAGACTCGTCAGTCGGATTAATAGTATCAAATGTTCGCCCATCTGAAGAGTCCACAAATTCGTTGTCAATGAAACATTGGTGCGGGAATGACAGATCCATGTTGTTTACTCTCATGTTTACCTTGCAAGTCAAATATATCATGTGTAAATATTAAATATAATACATGCAAACATCTAATAATTTACTGTATCAAACATACACATTAAACATATCAAATATATCAAACATAAACATCAAATATATCAGACGTAAACATCAAATATATCAGATGTAAACATCAGATATATCAAACGTAAACATCAAATATATCAAATGTAAACATCAAATATATCAGATGTAAACATTAAATATATCAGATGTAAACATCAGATATATCAGACGTAAACATCAAATATATCAGATGTAAACATCAGATATATCAAACGTAAACATCAAATATATCAAATGTAAACATCAAATATATCAGATGTAAACATTAAATATATCAGATGTAAACATCAGATATATCAGATGTAAACATCAAATATATCAGACGTAAACATCAAATATATCAGATGTAAACATCAGATATATCAGATGTAAACATCAAATATATCAGACATAAATATCAAATATACATGTATCACGTGTAAACGTCAAATATAATGTATGTAAATGTAAACATCAAATGTAGGTGTATCATGTGTAAACTGTAAATTTAATGTTTTGCTTTTACATCTAGACTTGTACTGATGCATATGGTCACTGAACAAACATTTCTGATAACTTCACAAGATATACCACAGCACTTGATAGGAAAAGTCAAATAATTTCACAAATTCTTCTAATATCTATTTCAATTATTTTCATCCCTAACAATTTACATATCTAAAATGACAAGAAAATGGTTTTAAAAATTAACTGTGTCTTTCCTCCAAGGTAAAGAAGCATTTATGTAAACTTACAGCATCGTACGTGAACGGTTCCTTGTCCTCAATTCCTCGGAATCGCCTGATGACACAGCTGGCAAAATCCTCAAACCCTGCATTCATGTAAACGTCCTCATTTTCAAGACTGACTCCATTACATTTCTCCTTGACCTCTTCCACCAACCTTCAAGTAATGTCAAGGTCAATCCATATCATTACAGCAGAAAAACTAATAATTTACTAGGAAGCAGAGGTCAAATGTTAGCTGTATGTTATGTTTGAACCAATTCATTGCATAAAACAGTTACCTACTATGTTTTCGATTTTTCGTATTTCATTTTTTTTTTTTGCCTGATTGTATATCACTTGTAGATTAATTTGAATTTAAAGGGGCAAAAATGAAATGGGGGAATCATTAAATAACTATAAAATATATAATATGTACCGTAAGGTGATAAATTTACCACAACACTTTACGAACTCCAGTACTCCAATCATATCTCACAAGAAATATGCAATACTTTTACAAAGTCCTGTATGTCAATTCTACCTCACAAGAGAGATGTTAACTACAGCACCACTTTTGCAATATCCTGTACTGTAATTGTAACTCATAAGATATATGTCATGTATCACGATATTTTTACAAAGTTCTGTACCTCACAACATCCATAGATCCTGCCCCAGATTTGAAGAAGTCTGTAGTTTCTTCCACTTCCACATTTAATATGCCACTCCACACCACCTAATTACACAAACAAACCATATACAGTAAAAAATGGTTACAGTGAACCTCCAGAGGCAGCAAAAAATTCATAATAACAAAACCTCATTATATCTAATAAAATTTTTGTTATTTTCCTCTCATCAGAGAATAAACAGAACTTACGAGTTTGTTATAAGTCTGCTTTAATGTAACTGTTGTTTGTTTCACAGTTAGATATATACAGACAGTATATAAAATTACTACCTCTCCTAGATTTGTTCAGAAAAGTCAAACAATGCATTAATATTTTACCCGCGGTAAAACAGTGGAAAAATCTAAACTGTCTAAATTTATTATTTGTAAATTAGCACCGATAGCTTTCAATGGGATGCTTTCTTTCACTTTCAACTTTCATTATTCAAGAGTAAACTGTATTCTTATTTGACTGATAGCAAAGACTACACCACTTGGATCCACACCTTCAGATTTTGGATCATGGTTTCCTCCTCCGGAGTCAGTTCTAACTTCGTCTGAGAGGTGTCCTCTTTTCCAAACTTGGAGGCTTGAATCATCTTCCCGTTCTCAAACTGAAGCTGGCTGACATTCACCTGTCATTTAACAGCAGACATAATTCATGCTGTTCGGTATCATTTTAGCATCAGAAAAATTTATCTTCGAACAATTTTAAAATATATCATAAATCAATTCTTTGTTGATAATTCCTGACAGGAGTCAGCTGATCAATAAACTCAGCAGAATTTGTGATGTGGATACTTGCCATCTTCCCATCATTTCCAAAGATGACCATGCCGTTCTTGTGTACAATGGCAGGCTTACTTGATCCCTGGACATCTACTTTATTTCCACGGGGTTCCATTCTGTTCCACAAACGAGACCCAAATAATGTCAATTTCTGCAAGAAAACAGGTACAATGAATTCGCATAACAATGAAAACTACCCAAAAAAATGACAACCAACATCAGCCATGAAATAAAGAGACCCACAAACACACAAACAATTCTTGACCATGAAAATATTACTCCATTAAATGAATTTTCTTCATAGTGAGTCACTGGTCCTTTATATATTCTTCAGTTCTTCCATAATAAATAGGGGGGCCTCTGTGGCCGAGTGGTTAGAGCATTGCGCTCAAAATCACAAGGCCTCTCACCTCTAGTCGACGCGAGTTCGAATCCCGCTCGCGCCGATATATGTGAGAAAGTTTGCCAGTTTACTTGTGGAAGGTCGGTGGTCTCTTCCCAGGTACATTGTATCTGGGTTCTCTCCTCCACCTACAAAAACTGGACGCCACCAGATAACTGAAAAATTGTTGAGTGTGGCGGAAAACAATCAATCAATCAATCCATAATAAATAGAATACATCTGTTTTGCCCCATTTTGAAATATTGCCCTGTCAATGGATAGACCATTGTCACATGATTGTTAGCTACTGTATAAACTGTATAAATGCTGCACGGTAGTGAGTGTAGCATTGAAAATTGTCAACCCAAGACGACGACTGTCAACTGAGGCAAAGCCAAGGTTGACAATGGTTTTTCAATGGTTGACATTTTCCAATTTCCCCCCTTGCTTACATGCAATATTTATCATATCATACTGTACATTATAAACTCTTACTGTTGGAATATGTTACATGAAGTGTTGTAAGCTTTTAATAGTGAAACATGCACAAGAATTCTGTGCAGTCAATATTTTTTTGTCATATACCACCTGCTGTCAAGTAATATTGACCACTGCTATGTTGTATCACACTGAAGGGTGTGGTTTGACCATCCACAGGATGATAGAATTCTTTATCAATTGTTTCTCAACCAACCAGAGCCAACTAATTTACATATAAGTATATTATTAAGGGTTATGTTTGTTAATGTCTGTGGGTTTCGTCAATCCTATATATTTGTATTTCTGTAGACAATCAGTAATACACCTAATATCTGTTTTAAATCATATTGACAAGCTCCATATACACAAGGCACAATTAACTATTTCTTAAAAATCTGTTGTAAATTTCAATATCTGCAACATTGTTTCGATATAGCCACAGAAATATACCCATAAATCATGTGACATCTTTCATCCAATAACAGCAACATTCCAGTTTTACAGTAAACTGAATTTCTATCAACAGTCAGTAACAAAAATACAGGGAATCTGCCAAAATTTGTGTCGGGTTTATACAAAATTAGGAAAATTTCTGGAAGAACTTCGCATTCCAGTCGCAGATTTCTGTACTGCTTTAGAACTTCGTATTCCAGTCGCAGATTTCTGTACTGCTTTAGAACTTCGTATTCCAGTCGCAGATTTCTGTACTGCTTTAGAACTTCATATTCCAGTCGCAGATTTCTGTTCTGCTTTAGAACTTCATATTCCAGTCGCAGATTTCTGTACTGCTTTAGAACTTCATATTCCAGTCGCAGATTTCTGTACTGCTTTAGAACTTCATATTCCAGTCGCAGATTTCTGCACTGCTTTAGAACTTCATATTCCAGTCGCAGATTTCTGTACTGCTTTAGAACTTCATATTCCAGTCGCAGATTTCTGCACTGCTTTAGAACTTCATATTCCAGTCGCAGATTTCTGTACTGCTTTAGAACTTCATATTCCAGTTGCAGATTTCTGTACTGCTCTAGAACTTCATATTCCAGTCGCAGATTTCTGTACTGCTTTAGAACTTCATAATCCAGTCACAGATTTCTGTACTGCTTTAGAACTTCATATTCCAGTCGCAGATTTCTGTACTGCTTTAGAACTTCATATTCCAGTCGCAGATTTCTGTACTCCTTTTCTGTTTTTGAATAAGAGTAGCACCCCTCTATCTTCAACTACGATTGCAGTTTAAGCTATCATAGCATACTGGATGTTGGTTGTTTGTCATCCTGTTGACAATTTTTAACTTATACTGAGAATGCACCCACTGTAGGAGAAGTACCACAAACTTAGACCTATGCTGAGGGATCTTTAACGTGTCAATGCCAACATGACATGTGACCTACGTTTTTAAGGTCATATTAAAAAAAAACCATGCATCTCACTTATAGATGCCGAGTGTTTGTCAAAACAGTAATCACTTCTTATGTTTACGTCTTTCGTGTAGGTTTGACGTGGCCATGACATGAGCAGGACTTGAACTTAACACTTCCGGTTACAGAGCGAACGTTCTACTACAAAGCTACCATGACCAGTTGGAGAAGGTTTTTTTTTCCATCATCCATTTTGACATATATGATTTCTTAATGACCATCTACAGAAATCTAAGAGATTGATCAAAACGATACATGTTATATACTTCTGTAAATGGCCAATCACAAACTTAATTAACTACATAATAAATAACGGCAATCAGAAACACTCATCCAATGTGAGCTGATGACGTTAGAATGCTCTTAAAAGTTTCATAATGTTACAATTATTACATTTTATCAAAAATAAGTTTTCATCAGTTACCTCCCCATTGATCTCAATCCATGCCCCCGGCACTTTGTCGCAGCCTCGGATAAAATTGTGAATATCTTCAGCAGGTTGATTCAGGTCGATCTGAAATATGAATATCAAAGTAGGCACTAGGTAAATACAGGCATCAAAATGAATATGTAGGCAATAGCTAAATACAGGCATTAAAACCTCAGTACATGATCTCTCAATGTACAGTATCTACCAGTACATGATCTCTCAATGTACACTATACCAGTACATGTACGGTGTACACTATCTACCAGTACATGATCTCTCAGTGCATGTACGGTATCTATATGCTTACACAATGAACTTACTGTACATGGGTATCTCCATACTACGTAATCTTTAATGACAAGATGTATCTGGGAAGCGCTGATGATTAATGTCTCCGATAGTACGTGTAATAGGACTGTCATGGTTCCAGACATTTTTGGGGGGGGGTTGGCTCAGTTTAGGATTTTAATTCGGGTTTGGGTATTTCAGTTCGGGTCTATACAGCTATGTTAACATCAAAAATATTTAATTGTATTTTGTTACAGTAATTACTCAGGGACGTGGACTGTGGTTCAGACTTCGTGTCCATTCTAGAAGCAGCAATGCCATTTCTATTTGTGCCCATTCCTTATTTTTGATATAAATGTTTTGTCATTGATGATATTGACACTGTGGTGTATTTTAAATGTGTCTGACATATCTTATATATTGTCATTGTTTTGACCACAATGCTATCATTTAACAATAGATAAAGCCACACTTTAGATTTTAGCACCGTGTCGTTTCAACGGATTCCTAACGATGATTCTATCATAAAAAAAAAATGGTCCCAAACTGAAATCTAGAAAAATGGAACCAAAACTGAACCAAAAAACACGACATGTAGTTTTCAGTTATCTCGGGTAACAGCCCTAAATGGTGATTTTGTTAATTGGTGCAAATTTAACCTTGACCTGTGACAATCTTGTTGATCATGACTGAGACTGTATGATATGTAAGATATGTATGTCCCCTGTCTGCAACTTAAGAGTATAAAAATGACTTCCCATGATCCCCACCACAGCATTACACAATATGATGGCGGACAAATTATTCTATTTCTCTACCTTTACATTGGCTTTCTTCAGTAAAGCATCGTAAGTGGCGCCCTCTTCAGGTTGTACTAGTCTGGGTGCTCTCCCTTGATGAATCATCTGTACCGCCTCCCCCTACAATGACATCAACTTCTATTAATCACCAAGTCTTTAAATATTGCTGTAGATATATCAACTTCTACCAATCTGATGAATTGTAACAAAATGAGAAGTATGTAATTTGCTGCAGTTCAATTCGGTTGACATATATATATGGTAATATACAAAATACTTAATATATTAGATTAGGATGACAGAATTTCCAATTTTTGAAAAATATCTGATAAAAGAAGTTTTAATGAAGATTAACTGAAATCGAAGTCAATCAGCATTTTCTGCTGCATCACAGTTTCTCACCAAGTCTTCATATAAATCTTTTCTACCACATACCATGGCCTTGATGCCCTCAGGAAAGAGGAACCGGTTGTATATCGTGTCTACAGTGTCGTCAGGGGCGACGTAGCATTTCTTCTGAAGGAGAATTGGTCCTGTGTCGAGTCCGTCGTCTGCCCAGAAAACGGAGAAACCTCCAGTCTTATCTCCCTGCATCAAGGTCCTGTCACAGGAAGAACACAGTTATACATATATCACGTACCTTATCTCAGTCAGATCCAAAATTCAAAATAAGCATTGGGTATTTATATTTCATTACATATATTTCCAACATTTTTCCCTTTTAATAATATCTTTACAAATTTGTTAAGATTAGGCATTGTTTTTTTAATCATGAATGCACTGCAGTTGTGAACAACGTGCGTATGAATCATGATAGACATATATATATAAATTTCATTTTTGAAAATACATGAGGGTATGAACTGCAACACTTCATGCCTGCATACTTACTAATGAAGCATGCCCGCAGCATGAAGCATCGCAGTACATATTATACCCTCATTCCATTTTCGAAAACGAAATTTATTTCTTACTAAATTAACTTTATAGCAGATATATATATATTCACAATCACTTATTAAATAAATACACCATCGATATACATAATATAAAGGTTAAAAAAAAAGTTCTAATGTCACATGAATAGCGATGTTTAAATCGATCGTACATTATAATTTGTTATAAATGATGGCATTCTTGAGGTAATCTATGTTATCAACGACATCAGTTATACAAAGTCAGTTATACTTCCATTGCTTATGTAAACCCCATAATACAAAAAAATCTAAACATTCATTCCCTTATGTTTATATTCTGCGATATGAAAATGACATGGATTGAAATACTCATTGAACTTTCCTCTCTGTGATGCACATGTAACACAAATTCTTATATGAGGAATTATTAACATTCAGCAAATTATTATTATTGATGTTACAGGGGTATCAACAGTCTTGTTTAAAGACAGTATTTCGCAAATTCTATGGTCATCATAATGATCTAGTGTGCCAATACAACCTTCCATTGGGTCAAATGATGGCTGACATGTTCATACCAATTGTTAGACCATTCTTGGCACACTAACTCTGACTGCAGATTTCACCGTTTACCAAGATCAAGATATAGGGCTCACAATGTTTGTGGCCAGTCAACAGGGGATGGTTACTCCTCCTAGACACCTGATCCCACCTCTGGTATATCCTGGGGTCTGTGTTTGCCCAACTCTCTAATTTGTATTCCACATATTAGGATTTATGAGATTGATCACTATTCATTATCTAGGCCTTTTCATTGATAAAACATTGGTGAATGTGAATATCACACTGAAATCTACGTAATGTTACATTTACAGTTTAACTTCGGCATCTCGAACATTGATATTTTAAATACAATGTATACGTCAAAGTGAGTTGGAAGTCCAAAATACATTTTTTTTAAATGTATTTTAACCTCAATATCTTGAACCCTTCAATATTTCAAAGATTTTTTTCTGCCCCATCAAGTTAACAAGGTTTGCCTGTATATATAAAATGTCCAATGTCATCTACAATTCTATATCACAATAAAATCTAGCTATTTTTGCAGACTGTAAAGCATTTTTGTTTTTTTATTTTGAAAAATAGTCTTTAAAAAAATATTTTTCATGTCTTTTGCATCTCAAAATTTTGATACACATAAATAAAATGTGCAAAACCTCCATATTTACATTGGTTAGTTAAATGCCCTGTTTTACACAAAGGGTCATATTATAAGAGAGTGATATAAATGAAAACCACCATTTAATTACAGGAGTTTAAAATCATGAAAGAGTGTGCATAATTCTAATTTGTTCCATGTTTTGCTTATAAGCATAAGGGATAAAAGAACATTATGCGACAAAAACAAATGTTAAGACTTACCTTTAACACCACAAAAAAATTATTTTTCTTACATAACCAATAACTCACTGGGTTTAAAAACATCAAGTGCTTGGTATAGATAGAAGATTACTTAAAATATGCACAAAATTTATGGCCAAAGTCCCTTTGAAGGGTGAGAGAAAGTGATGGATAAGCCCTGGATACTGTTTGTCAACTTATAATGGAGACCACTTCTTTACGATTAATTCCCAAGAGAACTGATACGCACTGAGTAAAATTCTGAATTACTATGAACACACTGAACTTATATACAAAGTATCTTACAAGCTTGTGGCAAAAAATATTCCTACGAAAGCAAACGACTGCAAATCTTTTAAAATTTTCTTGCATGCAAATAAATGCCAGCTTGCAGTACATGGACTGGTGTTCATTACAGCTTGTGATTTCCTATGGTCACCTGATGCTCACTCAGTCATATTCAGAGACTTTCTACTCACCAATTAATGGCTGACGCCCCTCTGTGTCTTGGGAGCAGGGACGGGTGATATATGATCGACTGATACTTGGGGTAGTTGATGACGTCCATTGGGATGAACTGAGAACAGAACGGGAGAACATTCAGCTCTGCTCCCACGGACCTGTATTCTTCAAGGACCTCTGGGATGGCGACCTTCTTCACCTGCCATCGCTTGTATTTAAAGACAGGGATGTTGTCCTTGGCGGCTGCCAGGGCTGGACGAAGAAAAGCATGGGAACATTAATCCACATAGTATACGTAATTTAAATTATGGCAATTATACTACAGCATGCATCACGTACAAGCATATCATAATACTGAAGATTCTTTAATTATTTTATGCGAGTACCTAATATCGTGAAATGACTCGTAGAGGTCAAATCGTGAGCACACGTCTGTTGATCAGGAGTTAATTTTAACATGTATTTTAGCAATATGAAATTAAATGGAAGTCATTTTATTTTGCAAGTAGTGTTTCCCACAAAATTACATATGTGACTATAAATTCTCTTATTTAGAAATCTACAGAATAGTTTATCACTGAAACATACTTACCAAATTTTTTTCAAAACAAGTTCAACAAAAAAAAAACTCACAGAAATTTACTAGTCCTAAGGTTCAAGCTTTCAGAACAGTATTCAACAATAAGTAATATTTTAATGATGAATTTATATTGTATATTATCACAATAATGAAAACAAAAAACTTGTTACATGTGCACTTATATTTTGACTTGAAATACTGAGTAAAATTCAGATTGTCTGAATAAGAATAAATCTCCCATAAAATGAAAGTACAAAGACAGGTATGCTATGAATTAATTTCCCCCATAAGGCTTGTACTTCGAGTATATGATATTATTCAGTTGGATTTCATACAGTTTTAGGGGAAAAAAAACATAACAAGAAAATGATTAACCTTTTAAAAATCTGTGTCAATCATACATTTTTTTTTCCATATGAATAGCTTGAACTACTCTTAAACTATTACCAAAAAGCTCATATATTTTAACACACCCAATCTTGCTTATTTTCCTATAATGTGTATTTAATAATATGCATCCAAAATTAAACATCCAAAACAAAAAAAAAGATCTCAAGATTTAATTATTAAATTATTTGCATACTAGATTGCAATATAATATAACCAACATGTATTCACTTGTTATATCATATTAAAATATTTACAAAAGAAAAAGGGAAAAGAATAATGTCATGTTTTAGTAGCTTGTGGCCTTCAGAATAAATCACATGACTGAGAATTATCTCGTGAAGATCTCGAGTCTGGGTCAATGGCCATACAACTGCTGTATGCATGCTAGCCAGTCTAGGGACTAATGACCTGAAAATTGATAGGCTTCATTTACCAGTCAGGGCCAATCGAACACTAGAGTACAATTACTGTCTGTAACTTTCAGCTGTCCTATGAACTTTAACCTTTTCAACTGCAATTAGGGGTAATCTACCTGTCTATCTATTGACTAACCTGCTAGTATGTATGAGCCAACCTGCCTATATAAGATTAACTGTCTATGAATGAATAAACCTACATGTGTATCTATGATTACCCTGCCTATGAATTAATCAGGCTGCCTATGAATTAATTGACTTGTCTATAAATCAATTAATCTGCCTATGAATTAACCAGACTGCCTATGAATTAATCAGGCTGCCTATGAATTAATCAGACTGCCTATGTATTAATCAACCTGTCTCCCATGAATCAGTGAACCTACCTATGAAAATTTATTAGTACTATCAGATACTGGGATTTTAAGGTACCAGTGCTTTAGTGATCTAATTACTAAGACTGTAGTACCAACCCACAGATACAGAGCTTTAAATCTTCAAAGGGAACACTATGTGTGTGTGTGTGGGGGGGGGGGGGGGGTGTACAAGTAATTAATAATACAATCAAATTTATGACTGCACTGGGAATATCATATTCTGGTTTACAAAAAAAAATAATTCTGAAATGTCAGTATCACCGAGAGTACAGGTATCCATCCATCAGATTTCAATACACACTTTTTAACATCATGAGTGTAATATATAGTATACTAATGGAAAGAAACTTAAGTACACCACTATCTGGGTCAAAGATATTATTGGAAATTCAGTCAAGGTCAACTTTGTTTTGTACACACAGCCAGAGTCATTGTCTTGCTACTATGCTCTACTTTTTATTAAGGTCAAACTGCAGAGCTCACTCTACACATGTTGATGACAACAGTGTTATGTACCTTTAACATATCAAACTGGCCTTGTTAAATGTAGACACGATTAGACACAGATAGTATCACACTCTGTCCCCTCTATAGTGACTCTGTTTGTATTGCTGCAGTTTGTACACATGTATATATTGTGAACACATTGTATATTTACGTATTTTCTCAATACCTTTGAACTATTGGTAAGGAGAATAAAGAAACTGGAAACTTGAGTAAAATCACTTTAGCTCACAAATAGTATCTCACACCCACATTCTCTTTTTCTGATTCAAAAGTACTTTGTATTTTCCAGATTGTGCATGACAATCGTAAATTATTCGTTTTAGTAAATTATTAACTATAAATATGAGTTTTCTGTTGGATTATTAAATATATCTATAATCATAATTCTTGGTTTGTGTCTAACCGGCTTGATACCATGAAAATCATTCACGTTCAAATTTGAAAAGTCTAAAAAGCCTCATTAAAACCCGTTTTTGCCATCAATATATTGATAAAGTGTTTTATTTTGCTCGTGAGAACCTTGCCAGAATTTGTTAGTGATGAGTGCTGGGAGATCATTGTCTGCTATGTTGATTCTATGAATCATGTGACATGTTTTACTGCATACATACATTATAAGACATAGATATACCTGTACAGGTGTGATGTAATGTACTAGTTTTTGTGAAGAAAACAGAGGTATTATTCAGTCAGACCAATGTAAAATGTCCGAGCTTTCTTTAGTACAGTATACAAATTATGATTATACATACACATCCACAATTACATGTGTGTGTGTGTGTGTGTGTGTGTGTGTGTATATATATATATATTTTTTTTTTTAATTACATATTGACTTACATGTACATTTACATATTCATTTACATGTGCACATACTTTTACGATTCAATACACATTTACAAGTACACATATATGTTTACATTCACATATACATTTATGTTTATACATACATTTACACACATACCTTTATGTTTACACACACCTTTACAATTACACATACTTTTACATTTACAAAAACATAAAAATATATATACAAAAACTTGAAATTTACCCAGTGGATCTGGTTTTCCATTTACATCTGGCACAGTGAACACACCCACAATATGGTGACCATCCTTTTGTAGAAGTCGATAGACCTCAGCCCCGAACAGACTCTGACCAATCACAGCTACCTTCATTCTATTGAACCACGACTGTAAAACAAAATTAACCAATCAGTGATAGGTATACAAAAGCAATTCTCCAATCACAGCTGGCTTTATCCTGTTTTCCTGTATATTGGTAATAATTCAATCAATAACCAGACCTGTTTTCTGATTTATGTGGAATTTTATAAATCATTACAAAGACCAATATTGAAAACCACTGCACATGAGCTTAAGAACAGAATTAAACAATATCAGTCTGGAAAAAAATTGAAATTCGTATTCATCAAACCAACAAAGACTCCACAAGGTGGGGCATATCCCCTAGCTTTTTTTATGAAATTTCATAGTGATAACCTTTAACCCAAAATCAATTATGTTCTTCCTCTTGATAACAATGCACCTGCTGCATGTGAATTATCAAATCAATTGAGTTAAAAGTATGGCATGTAATTGTCTACATGCTGTTCATAGTGACCTTGACCTCTGATCTTTTGGCCTCAAAATTAATAAGATTCTTCCTCTCTTGACAACAAAGCTACCTGTGAAGTATGAAATTCATCAAACAAAACGTGTACCCTGTAGGGTGTCTACAAGCTCAGTGCCACATATTGTCAAACGGTTCTAATAATGTATTACCAGGGGATAATGAAGCAGTCTAACAAGTACTTTCATCAGGTACTAGTAATTAATTGCAAGACCTCAACCGTCTGCCTTACATCATCATTACTAGAGCAGACCCATTATTCTGTATATTGCATAAACATCCATGATCCTGCCATAGACCCAGGTCAATAATTGCCATCCACAGCCCTGTCACAGACTCAGAGCAATAATTGTTATCATTGACCCTGCTATAGACTCTGGTTAATAAATGTAATTCAAGGCCCCTGTCACTGACTCAGGTCAATAACTGTTATCCATGATCCTGCCATAGGCTCAGGTCAATAACTATCTTCCACAGCTTTATCACAGACCCAGGTCAATAATTGTTATCCATGACCCTGCTATAGACTCTGGTCAATAACTGTAATTCATGACCCTGTCACTGATTCAGGTCAATAACTGTTATCCATGATCCTGCCACAGATTCAGGTCAATAACTGTCACCCATGACAATACCATAGACTCAGGTCAATAATCATCATCCACAGCTTTGTCACAGATTCAGGTCAATAACTGTTATACATGGCCCTGTCACAGACTCAGGTCAATAATTGTCATAATTACCTGATCATAAACTTGTGTCAATAACTGTCACCCATGGCACTCTCACAAATTCAGACTAATAACAGTCATCCACAGCCCAATCACAGACTCAGGTCAATAATTGTCATCTACTATTCTATCACTGACTCAGGTCTATAACTGTCATCCACAGACTCAGGTCAACAACTGTCATCCACAGTCCTATCACAGACTTAGGTCAATAATTGTTATCCACAGCCCTATCACAGACTTGGGTCAATAATTGTTATCCACAGCCCTATCACTGACTCGGGTCAATAACTGTCATCCACAGCCCTATCACAGACTCAGGTGGAAAACTGTCCTCTATAGTTTTGCAGGTCCATGGACTCATATCTATAAACAACCTTAGATGGCCCCATTATTGAGAGGCATCATTTACCTTTCTATCAAATTAGAAGTTATATGTTAACTTTGTGAAATGTTTGTTTCTGAATAATTAAATCACAATAAAGTATCAATCGTGATGATAGGCAGACATATCACCTCTGGCATCTTTGATACGGGACTCAATAATTCTTAAAACTTTTAAATCATTAATTTACATGCAGTACTTCTTGAACTGCAAGTTTAAGAGCAAGATAACGTTTCCTAGCAGACTGCATGTTTTATGCAGCCTAAACATGCTAAATAATTAGCAACAGAAAAATTTCACATCTGCATTTACAGTAAAATACGATATCATTGTGCAAATGCCAACTTTATCTTTCAAACGCAATGAAGAGCTGGATTTGAAGTGTTCATTAATAATGTCTTCATTGTCACACTCCAGGATATGAACAGCCATAAACCTCAAATGTTAAGTAGATGTGGTTTGTATTTAGAATTTAAACATGCAATGAAATAATCAGAATTTTTGAAAAATGAAATACCACGTTCCAAACGGCTGCTCTCACTGGGACTGACAACTGCGGAGGTCCCCTTTCATTTCAACTGTCACTGTGTGCTTATAACAGGTATATCAATACCCCACAAATTATTTCAACAAAAACCACATTAATTCACAAGAAAAGGGAATGCTTAAAACTTTTATTGCAAAATCAGAATTTCAAACAACAAAGAAAAAAAAATGCATCCATTATTATAAATTTTTTGGTTGTTGTAAACATATCAACCTTACCTATATTCAGATGCTCAAACAAAACAAGTAGAACAGCACCCCACTACACAATTCCTGTACTGTTCACAACAACAGGCCTGATGAGGCAAAATCTAGGTTACAACTTTAAAAATCATGGTCACATGACTCTCAGCCACACATGTCCTGTGAATTATGAATGACAAAGGGGAGTAATTCCTGTGTGTGCTGATAGCAAGTGCATTGTGACATAACATGTCTCTGATAATGAACTGCAATACTCTACCATAGAAAAGGATCAACAAGTAGCAAATAAATAAAAATTATCTAATAGATAAAACATGAGATGATGCTCACTACTGAGAGTATCTAAACAGATAACACCGGCTTTACTTCAACTAACTTACAGAATATGTACAGATTTTACTTCAACTAACTTACAGAATATGTACAGATTTTACTTCAACTAACTTACAGAATATGTACAGATTTTACTTCAACTAACTTACAGAATATGTACAGATTTTACTTCAACTATCTTACAGAATATGTATAAATTTTAATGTTCTTTGACCACCATGCCGTTTTAATAACTTTAAGGGAGAAGAAACAGAAAGTTAACAAGATTTGTGTCCAATATCTTAATTTCTTTTATTGAGTGTCTCAACTCAAACTTTTACTTCCAGCAATATCTTTAATTAATGTTTACAGTAAATCTATGTTGTAGAATTACTTTTCAGGGCATACATGTAGCTGGCATAGTTATATGTACAGCAAAATATCTGTCAAAATTATACAGTTAATACCAAGACTATATACCTCAATTACTACCATTAGATAGCATTAGCAAGAGATGTCTGTGACTCTCCAAGACAGCTAAAGATCATCCAACTCTCCCAGACAACTAGAAGTGTGTCTGGCTCTCCCAGACAACAAGGTGTGTCTGACTCTCCCAGACAACAAGAGGTGTGTCCGACTCTCCCAGACAACAAGGGATGTGTCTGGCTCTCCAAAACAACAAGAGGTGTCTCTGACTCTCCCTGACAACAAGGGTGTCTCTGACTCTCCCAGACAACAAGGGGTGTGTCTGACTCTCCCAGACAGCAAGAGGTGTCTCTGACTCTCCCTGACAACAAGGGGTGTGTCTGACTCTCCCAGACAACAAGGGGTGTGTCTGACTCTCCCTGACAACAAGAGGTGTCTCTGACTCTCCCTGACAACAAGGGGTGTGCCTGACTCTCCCAGACAACAAGGGGTGTGTCTGACTCTCCCAGACAACAAGGGGTGTGTCTGACTCTCCCAGACAACAAGAGGTTTGTCTGACTCTCCCAGACAACAAGAGGTGTTCCACACTTTCCCAGACAACAAGAGGTGTTCCAGACTATTCCAGACAACAAGAAGTGTACCAGACTATTCCAGACAACAAGAAGTGTATCAGACTATTCCAGACAACAAGAAGTGTATCAGACTATTCCAGACAACAAGAAGTGTATCAGACCCTCCCAGACAACATGAGGTGTATCAGACTCTTCCAGAGAGTCAACAAATGTGAGATAAAGTTATGGATGTAATCACTTTCACCAATCATAAAGTTTCCACGTATCTAACTAAGGACTAAATATAGCAGATACAGCTAGTAAATAGTTAGATTTTCTCCCTATCCCCTATCCATTGGAAGAAGCATTATCAATGAAATATGTTTAAAGAAACAAACACAGTATCGAGCCTCAGCTGAGAATCGAACCGGGGACTAACTCGGATGCCCAGTGCTCTACCGATTGATTAAGGATTAACCCACTAACTGGAGCTTGTATAAAGGTCATGTTTCTATTACTATCAAATTATGCCCAAAGCAAATAGTTTATTTAAACTAAACAGTTCCTGCATTATTAAAACCTGATAAGTAACACACTGCTTCATACAGCAGCCCTATAAATACTACAATAACATTTTTTAAAAATTCTTCAAAATTTGCGACTGTATCACCTACATTTTTTTAAATTTTTGGTTGTTGTTAATGAGAGACTACATAAGAACAGACAGACAATGCAGATATTCAGGCATTGGGTGACATAAAAAATATGAGTTCTTAAATATAAAATGTCCACTGTACTAATTGT
Source organism: Ostrea denselamellosa (assembly GCA_024699665.1). Lineage (NCBI taxonomy): Eukaryota > Metazoa > Mollusca > Bivalvia > Ostreida > Ostreidae > Ostrea > Ostrea denselamellosa. Next base: position 656,271 of record JAMZEH010000025.1, read on the forward strand.
TATCGATTGGTAACAATCGTCATTCTTGGTTGAAGGAAACAGAACTGCAGCTTGGGAAATTTGTTTTCAAACAGGTTACAGTTTTGTAGTAAAAGTTTGAGATTTGAAAAACCGATCATTTCCAATGTGCAGCTCCCTGAACTTAATAATCACAGGCAAACCATACATATATACTGGTACATAGTTCTCATCTTGAATCTACAGACAAAACGTACTCTACACATTATTAGACAGACTATGCAGCCACATGGTTTCCGCTATACACTACATACATATATAGGCCTATAGACCTACATATGGCCAGTATCTTGAATTCAAACACAGATCGTACATGTCTCTGAATATGAAAGAGGAATTGCTTTACACGAAATAGCACACTTCTTTTACAATAATGGATTTATTGTGCCTTTTCTCAAATTATAACTAACCATCTGCTTCCACAGGGCACAACATGGATGGTTTAAATCATTTAGTTTTTCTTTTGGCGCGAAATGAAAAATTTTAGTGACCTACATTTGTTATCTACATTTACCTGTGAGGTAGAAAATAATCGGACAAATTGTCTCGATCCAAACATCTTAATCTGGGACAGTTTATCAGTTTACCCTGTCCTCAGATGTGCGAATTGGAATATGGTTGGCGGTCAAGGTTGTTTGACGTGCCAAGTTCTTATCAGGATTTTGATTGGTTGCTAGAACGCACACCTCCAGTTTTCGGAACTTCTCGGATCAATTTACAGTTTTGGAAGGGGGGGGGGGGGGGGGTATTTGTTCTAATTTGTTTGTTTTCACTCTCTTCTTTCCTTCCATTCGTAGGAAGTTGTAGTGGTGAGGTGGTGAGAGCTGTGCTGGTTGGGGGCCGTTACGGTCGCTTGATTGTGTAAGCTTATAACATCCAGAATGCACCGTGCTTGAGTCAATACACACTCTGGCGTGTACTTCTCTGTTGCCAGTTGTAATGTTGCATGTAGTTAATTCCTAAATCTCCATCCTAGATACTAAAGTCACTTTAACACCATTTTACATGTCAATGCATTCTTGATACCCCTACATTTATGATAAATATATATCTCACCTGTGCTCAGCCTTTGATACTGGTGTGTACGTCCGCACTATGTTGCCCCACACACTGTAAATGTTGATTTAAATCACTTTTTCTGAGCGCTGTACATTAATACCCACCTCTTTTATTTTTAATATTTCAATCAGGTCACGGTGAATCCATTTTTATAATCATAGTAAACCTTTAAGAAAAGTACGTTCCTGGCTTTTAGTCAATATGAATTATTAATTATTATGATATCTCAGTACACTGATATCCACGTTTTCTTTATTGGCCTACATGTCAAAAAAAAATTTTAAAAAAAATACTACGTATCCGAGTGCCTAGTTTTTACCCCACTCCCCCACCCCCCTTCTGCTTCATAATAATGCACAAAACATAATATCAAATTTCGGGGATTCCCGGAGACCGTTTTAAAACGAAAATGCATAGAACTTTAAGAGAGTTATAGTTTCTCACGATTTTGAGCACGACTCGACTGCAGAGAATTCTACTGTACAACGGTATGATATGTTCTTATTGGTTCAAATATATTACATATGTAAATTATTTTAATATTTAAACCTGTCCAGTCGAATTTGTTATATTAAGTCAAATTTTCAAAGGGTGTGGAAAGGACTACACTGTGCTCTAATTATTGGATTTTTTTTTTATCCAAAAACTCTACATCTTTACGAATTTATGGATAAATGAAAACCGTTTCTGTTATATTAGCTATATATTTTCAGATATGGATCTTAAATTCGTTGATTTGGTTGATATGTTTTTTCAAACAGAACACCAATTCTTAAAAACGTCCAATCAATTTACGCAAATTTGGTATATATGATTTTTTTTTCACAAAAAAATGATCATATTTTCTAAATTGCTTAAACTTCCATCTTAAACTTTGAGACAACACCCAGTAATTCATGCGCAGTACTCCTAGTAATAAATTCATGATGAACTCGGGGGTCCCTGAAAAGTAGGGGACGGGCACAATCACTTAGAAATTAGATTTCAGTCAGAGGTGAAGTTTTCTTCATAAATACTCACAACAATATTGAAAAGCATATGAAACAAGAAGGTCCTGGGCCCATCGCTTACCTGAGTCACCGTAGCTCTACTGCTCTTCAGCTGTTATAATTTAAAAAAAAAAAAAAAAAAAAAAAAAAAAACTTTTCCCCATGAAAAAATTTTAAGGTCCTGACATAACTGAATATGAATTCACACAACATGGGAATGACTCAACACCAATATGACTAGCATGACCTCTCTGATCTGAGAGACGGGCAAGGTCACATAGATCATGTTATGAAATGAAAGACCTTGTCGTAAGAAATCTACATTCCAAATATAAAACTTCTACATTAAATAGTTCAGGAGATATTGAATAGGTCAGAGTTTTTAAAAGTGGGTTATACACCAGATTAAACGCCGTGGTATCACAAAGACTTGCCAAAAGTGGGTTATACACCAGATTAAACGCCGTGGTATCACAAAGACTTGCCAATAGATAAAGAATCTACATGTATATACAAAATATGAAAGCCCCTTTCTTAGATAGTTCAGGAAATACATTTTCTTAAAATTGGGCTAAAGTTCATGGTCACAAGGTCAAATCTCATAGTATGAAATAAAAGGATTTATAATAAGAAATATATAGAAACTGGGCAGGTTGTGTTTTTTTAAACGTAGTAAAATTTCAAGGTCTAGGTCACAAGGTCAAAAGCCATGGAATCACATGTAAGGCCTTGTCATAAAGAATCTATCATATATATCATATGGCAGTCCTACCTGTAACAGTTGAGGAGGAGAAATTTAACAGGTTAGATTCTTTTAAAAGTAGGCCAAACCCCAGAATCATAGTCACAAGGTTAGAAACTTTGATACGAATAAAGGTTTTGTTACAAGGATATTATATAAAGAATGTATGATGAAATATGAGAGCCCTCTCACTCACTATTTAAAAGTTAAGAGTAAAGTTAAAGTTTTGAAATTTGGGACAAACTCCAAGGCCAAGGTCACAAGGTCAAAGATTATGTATGAAATGTAAAACCTTACCAAAGAAACTTTTGATGCAAATTATGACAACACTACCTTAAATAGTTCAGGAGATACTAAATAGGTCAAGTTTACTTTAAAACATGTCAAACTCCAAGGTCAAGGTCACAAGTAATGTCATAAGGAATGTGTAAATGTAATATGACAGTATGAAAGCCCTATCACTACCTCTCAAAAGCTATGAGCATGGTCAATGTTTTGGACGGACAGCTAGATAGACAGGACTATGGTCGCAGAGCCCCGCAGTGATCCGGGTTAGAATAGGTCCTCATTACCCCTTGCTTGTTGTAAGAGTCAACTAAATGGGGCGGTCCTTTAAATGAGACCACAAAAACTGAGGCCCCGTGACACAGAAGGTGTGATACGATAACGATCCTTCCCCGCTCAAAGGCCTTGAGCGCCGAGCATAGGCCTAAATTTTGCATCCCTTCACCGGCATTGGTGACGTTTCCATATGAGTGAAAGATCCTCGACAGAGACGATAAACAATATACAATCAATTAATCAATGTTGCCGCAGGGGTATAAAAGAAACCTGAATTAATACAACTTGGGAACATTTGCATTTGATTTAGTGTGGCCCTGCTACTTTTGAAAATAATTTGTTTTAATTATTTTTTGTATATTCCCATATAAAGTTTGATCCCTTATTTTGGCCGAACAGTCGCGGTAGGTCAGTGATAGAGCGTTCGCTTCTTAACCGGGAGGTCGTGAGTTCGAGCCCCGCTCGTACCATGGCCGTGTCAAAGCTATAAACATTGATAATGATTGTTCCTTCGCTAAACGCTCGGCATTTAGAAGTGAGAATCACGGGCCTCTGAGACAACGGAGGTTCTGCGTCGCGGCAGGCGTTAGCACGTTAAGGAACCCTCACTGCTACGGCCGTAAGCGCTAAATTTGTAGTACTTCACTTACAACTAGTGATGTCTCAGTATGAGTGAAAAATTTTCGATGGGACGTAAACAAACAAAACAACCAACCAACATATTGTGTCCCCACTCTACCCCGGGGAATGATTTAAAGGTGAGGAGAACGAACAGCGATCAATCTCATAACTGCTATAAAGAATACAAACTGAAAAATAGTAGGGTTAACACGGATCCCTGGATATACCAAAGATGGGATCAGGTGCCAAGGAGAAGTCAACATCCCCTGTTGAGCAGTTAAACCAGCATATCAGACAGCATTTGACTTTTAACAGGTTATATTGGTAAACCAGATCGTTATAGCAATTCTATGTCTGGAAGCTTTCATACATTTCTGGCCGAGTGATACCTAAGGACTTTTTAATTATTTCCATTATACCAGCATCTCAAACTTCCATCTTCTATTGTGACCTCATCCTATACTTCCGGGGACCATGATTTGAATAAACTTTATTCTACTCCACGTCAGGAAGCTTCCATGTAAATTTCCACTTCTCTTATCCATTGATTCTTTCAAGAGAAAAATTTTAAAAATTTCCTATATATCAGCATAAAAAACTATCTTGGGGCCTTCACACACACACACACACACACACACACACACACACACACACACCTCCTTGAGCCACAGTCTTTCATATGAAAGTAAACGATGAATAACGTAATTGGCAAATGAAAAGATCAAGATAACTAACAATATTCAGTCTCGTAATTCCTAAAGAAAACACAAATCGGAGAGATGGGCAAACACGGATCCCTGGTCATACCAGAGGTTGGATCGGGGGCCTAGGAGGAGTAAGAATCCCCCGTCGACATGTCACACCCGCCGTGAGCCCTACATTCCGATCAGGTAAACGGAGAAATTCGTAGTCAGAATCAGTGTGCTGTGCCAAGAACGGCCTAACAATTGGTATGAAACACATCAGACAGCATTTGACTTAATGGTAAGTTGTATTGGCAAACTAGATCGTTATTACGACCATATAATTTGCGAAATACTGACTTTAGACGAGACTAATATGCTATCATGACTGTAATACTTAACATGTAACACCAAAAGTAGAGCCAGGTAAATCATTTCACTATATTCATAAAATTTATGCAGGTACAGGAAAATGGATGGTTGGTTAGTTGGCTGCAAATTGGTTAACGTCCCTCCACGGAATATTTCACTCATATGGAAAGGACGCCATTGCTGGTGAAGGGCGGCAAATTAGGCTTATGCTCCGCGCTTAGGGCCGTTGAACAGGAGGGATCTCTAAATTGTGCCACACCTGCTGTGACACGGGGCCTCGATTTTTTGCGTTCTTATCCGAAAGACCGTCCCCATTTAGTCGCCTATTACGACAAGCAAGGGGTACTTAGGACCTATTCTAACCTGGATCCCCACCGCACATTTAGGTTGATGATGACATGTTTGTTTATCGATTTCGGAATGCAGACGATTGATTTATATTGAATGTCAAATATTCTTCAGCCAGCTTTAAGTTTGTTTTGCAACACATGTTCATTAAGTTTTATGATTATAAAATCGGAATTATTGTTTATCACGTTTACTGCTGTAATAGCAAAACAAAAACTACAAATGAGATGTGCGTCAATTTTCTCATGATCAGTTATCACGTATGTAGGCATATCGCAGAATAATAACCGCGGCATTTCTTTGATCTCTGCAATAACCATGGTCTATTTTTTTTTTTACCGGCATAGCGGACAGGCTATGTTTTAAATTCATCGATCTTCGCAATTATTTGTCGATCTTGGGTCGTCGGACAGAAGTTAATACTGGTTACTGGTAATATATGTACCTAACATTGATCATATTATTGCAATTGTAAAAAAAAAAAAAAAATATACATGCCCTTTGAGGAGGTCAGTAAACACATTCATATACATATCAACGTTCAGGAAAGGATGGTCATTGTTAGCTAGCGTAGCGGACAGCATATAGGGAACTTCCACTGCCTAGCTAGTAAACTTTTTTCCTTTAAAGTTTATTTCCTAGATCTATTCTATAACAAAGAATTTTGTTTTCATAAACTAAAGAAAATGGCAGCTATTGAGTATGGGACCCCAACTAAGCTCCATCTAATACAACAATATGTGGGTATTACATCACACGGGATGCCTAATTATTGATAGATATAAAAAAAAAAAAAAAAAAAAAGAAGGTATATTTGATTCAGTGGAGAAAAATATAGTAGCTACATGCAATGTTTATAGTGATATATACACATATAAAGAAAAAAAATTATCGACGCCGCGCTGCCACAGTGAATCTACATTACATCACAAAAGTTCATATTTGACTCAATAGGCAGCTCTATCAGAGGACTAGACCCTCTTGATAGTGGCATATAAAATGTATAGTGCATTACCTCCATGTTTTGACAGGTCGCGGTAGCTCAGTTGTTAGAGCGTTTGCTTCGTAACCGGGAGGTCGTGAGTTCGAGCCCCGTTCGTGCCATGGCCGCGTCAAACCTAAGACGAAAAACGCTCGGCATTTAGAAGTGAGAATCACGGGTCTTCCGGATATGACCTTATAAACGGAGGTCCCGTGTCACGGCAAGCGTTGGTACGTTAAAGAACCCTCACTGCTACGGCCCTGAGCGCTAAGCATAGGTCTAAATTTGTGGTACTTCACCTACAGCTGGTGGCGCCTCAATATGAGTGCAAAATTCTCGACGGGACGTAAAACAAACAAACAAACATTCATGTTTTAACATAAATAAATATCTTATGCAGAGAAACAGATATAACTCTATGACTGAGATCCATCCAGTACTTAATACATCATTTAGGATGCATAAATACTTAATAAAGATACTGCATATAAAAGGTATGTCTGATTCAGTGAAAATTATACATATATATATATATATATATATATATATATATGTATTAACTATATGCAGTGTTTCCGGTAAAATATACAGGAATACAGGAAGAATGATCGTTGTCGCGCTGCCATAATGAGTCCACATCACATCACGAAAGTTCATATTTGACTCATTAGGCAGCTCTGTTAGAGGACTAGACCCACTAGATAGTGTCTGGTTACAGAATACATGATATATAGTGTATTACATTCATACAGGTACATACATATACATACATACACACACATACACACATACATACATACACACATACATACATACATACATACACACATACATACATACAGACATACATACATACATACACACATACATACATACACACATACACACATACATACATACACACATACATACATACATACATACATACATACATACATACACACATACATACATACACACATACATACATACATACATACACACATACATACATACATACATACATACATACATACATACATACACACATACATACATACATACATACAGACATACATACATACATACACACATACATACATACACACATACATACATACATACATACAGACATACATACATACATACACACATACATACATACACACATACATACATACACACATACATACATACATACATACAGACATACATACATACATACACACATACATACATACACACACATACATACATACATACATACCTACATACACACATACATACATACATACACACATACATACATACATACACACATACATACATACATACACACATACATACATACATACATAAACACATACATACATACATACACACATACATACATACAGACATACATACATACATACATACATACATACATACACATACATACATACATACATACACACATACATACATACATGCATACATACATACATACATACATACATACACACATACATACATACACACATACATACACACATACATACATACACACATACATACATACATACATACACATACATACATACATACACACATACATACATACATACAGACATACATACATACATACACATACATACATACATGCACACATACATACATACATACATACATACACATACATACATACATACATACACACATACATACATACATACAGACATACATACATACATACATACATACACACATACATACATACATACATACATACATACACACATACATACATACATACATACATACACATACATACATACATACATACACATACATACATACACACATACATACATACATGCACACATACATACATACATACATACATACATACACACATACATACATACACACATACATACATACATACACACATACATACATACACACACACATACATACATTCATACACACATAGCCGCCCGCGTGGCGCAGTGGTTAGAGCGTCGGGCTCAAAGATCTGATGATCCTTGAGTCGGGGGTTCGAATCCCACTGTGGGACGTGGATGCCGGTCTTTCGGATGAGACCGTATAAACCGAGGTCCCGTGTCGCAGTAGGTGTGGCACGATAAAGATCCCTCCCTGCTCAAAGGCCCTGAGTGCCGAGCATAGGCCTAAATTTGCAGCCCTGTCACCGGTAATGGTGACAGCCGCCGGATAGCTGAAAAATTGCTCAGGCGGCTATAAACAAACAAACAAAACAATCATACACACATACATACATACATACATACATACATTCATACACACATACATACACATACATACATACATACACATCATGTTACGGTCAGACATAAATTTTATTGATAAGATTTCTGCAACAAAGAGGAAAATCATTGAGGATACACGACATCCTTGTCTTATACCCCTTTCCATATTACACGTTTTTGAAATCCACCTATTATGTTTTAGTTTAAAAATGGGTTCTTTATACAGTATTGAAATCCATAGCAAAAAGATTTTACCGAAGTTGAATCGTTTTAAGGTTTCATAGACGAAGTTCCTTTCATCTGAATCAAATGCTCTTTTGGAAATCCCAGAAATGCAAAATTCCGTCGTGATTTTTATTTTCGCAAAATTCAAATATATCGAGAATTGTTCTTGCATTTGTTCCTATGTATCTTCCTTTTATGTAAGCTGATTGATGTTTACTAATTAATTGATCGTAATTGATTATTTTTTGAAGTCTGTTAACTACTACAATGGCTAATATTTTATAATCAGTGTTCGTAAGACTTACAGGTCGATAGTTTGCAAAGTTTGATTTATCTCCCTTTTTATCGATAAGCGTAATTCAAGCTATACATTGAGAAAATGTCATGCGTTTATGATTAAAGGTTTGTGTTAAACTATTATAAAAGTATGATTTTAGTTCATTCCAGAAAAGTTTGATAAAATTTCTCTGGTATACTATACAAGCCTGGCAATTTATTAGGTTGTAACCTTTTGACATCTTCATCATATTCCTTTACTGACGGAAATTCATCTAGTTCTATTTTTTGTTTATCATTAATTATATGCGATATTTTAGTAATATCTAAGTAGGATTTAATATTATAGTTGTCAGTATTTGATGATTTATATAGTTTTGTGTAGAAATCTCACATCCCCTCCCCCCCCCCCCCCCCCCCCCCCCCCCCAAATATAATTGCAATTTTCATATTTGATACGTTATATTATTTTTTGATGAGAAGATTCAAGTTACAAATGAATTCGTTTCTCCTTCATTTATCCATTTCGCACGGGATTTAACCTGTGCACCTTGTTTTTATTATTATTATTTATCAGTTCTTTTAATTCCGCCTCTCGTTTTCGCTTTTTATTCATATCAATGTCATCTGAATTTGATTTTTCGATTGCTGATATTTCATTTTCTGTATAAATAATATGACGTTTACATGATTTACTTACCCTTAAACTGTGTTGTTCAAAATAGTTTTTAATTCTAATTTTAAGTGCTTCTCATACTAATTGTGCATTTTCATTTGAGTCAAATTCTTGAATAATTTGTTTCATTTTCGTGACGAAAATATCATCCTCTAGAAATGAGGTATTGAATTTCCAATATCTGGGTCCTCGTAAACTTAGGCTAATATCTAAAATAACTTTAATGCATTAATGATCGGAAATTCTTGTTAACCCCCCGCCCCTGAATGTGACCCAGGTATTTCTCTAAGAAGGCTATTTTGAGCTTGATAAATGAAGGATTTTGGTACAAGAACGTAGTCAGTTCTACTTGTCAGTATGTTTGCTCCATTACACCATGTATATCCTGAATCATGTGGTTTCAAGTAAAGCCACACATCTGTTTGATTACTAAATTTCTTTTTTTTTTTTGAAAACTTTTAACACTGGTATCATCAGTCTTTTCAAGATTACAACTGAAGTCTCCTGCAAAATAATATTGTCAGGGTCATGAAAATATTTTGTTACCCATGTATCAATTTTCACGAAAAAAGATTTTCGTTATGTTTGATTAATGGTAAATATATGTCTATAATTGATAAAGATTTCTCTGCAAACTTTATAGTGACAAAATGATTCTATCATCATATGATTTATGAACATTTAATATATCAATATCTAAACCTCTTCGGAATAATTTTGGAGTACCTTTACTGTATTGTGAGTCTGAAAAATTATGCAAACAGGTTCCAAACCATCGGGCATTATAGCTTGATTCGTGTTTTTCTATAAAATGTTATCTTGTAACAATATTACATCTGCATTAATATCAAATAACCAAGTAAATAGATTTGTTCTTTTCTCTAATGTATTTAAACCTGTAAAATTTAAAGAATATATACTGAGAACATCAAAATCTCTCAAAATCTCTCTCTCTCTCTCTCAATATATATATATATATATATATATATATATATATATATATATATATATAAGTTACTGGACTTACTGTTCGAAAAATATTTACACTCCCTGAATTTCCGCGACGGGACGGCTGGTTGCGCTGGGGTAGGGTACGCTTTCGCTTGGATCTCGCAATACTCGTGATATATCCGTCCCATCACATTTTTTCCAGGCTAAGAGGTGACAGAAGATTTAAAGGTACCACGTTTGTTAAGTCCTGATCCCTAGCAGTCATCGTAAGCAGCCTCTACAAACAGTGTAGTGTGTCTTACATTCTAGTGAGCCAGCTAGTAAGCTAGCAAGTTAAGCAAAGGCGAGCGTGTTCAGGCCAAAATGGCGACACCGTAGTAAGTCTGGTTTTTGGTGAGAGGCCTGCTTCAGGCGGAGTCTCTTCGGAGCTCTGGGACTTAATGTCCATGTACGGATGTGGGTTTCATCCGAGAACAATCAATGGTGGTTGTCGACGTGAACGAAGGATGTCATTGCAGAAGAGGTGCCAAACCATCAGAGAGAACCCATGCTAAGCCTCAGGACGAAGCTTCCCTGAGCGGGGGAAGTGTGGCAGAGAGTATATAGGATATTTATAATGTCTCGCTAGAGAACTAGCTTTTCTAGTGATGGGGTAGAGTCTCTCTCCTTATCACGCAATTTAAGTAACGGCGAGTGTGCTCAGACGCTGCACTTTACGCTACAATATATGAATTCATGGTCAATATAATAATCATGCAATTTGAATGTTTGTGTGTATGTACATTGTATATTGTTATACGTCCCATTGGAAAATTAGAGACGTCACCAAATTTAGGTGAAATGCCACAAATTATCATTAATGTATAACAATCATAGACGAGGATTGGGAGTTCTATATATCTTAATGCCTGTCGTGACACAGAACTTCTGTTTTTAAGGTCATATCAGAAAGACCTGTGGTTTCTCACTTTGAATGTTGGCTGCTTGGCGAGGGAACCATAGCTACTTATATCATGTATATTAAACGTATTAAGTTTGACGCAGTGCCGCTACTGAGAATCGAATCTTCGTTTTCCGTTTGTGGCGCGCCCCCTATCCAGTCGACCACTGTGAAGGAATCCTGAAAACTTCTACTAATTTTGGAAAATTAAAGCGCTTTATTCCCAGTATCTGTTTGCCAGTGTGAACAATATCCGACATTAAAAGACGCCAAAATGCTATCATATATGTGTGAAAAGTCAGACGGGAACGACGTTGTGGAAGTACGCTACATCGTCATAATGGCTGACTTCCTTATAAAACGTGAATGAAAATATAAAAGTCAGCAATATTTGTCTATTCCTTGTACATTTGATTGTCTAACTGAGTAGCTCAGTAGGTTAGCATGTCTACTGCAAATAAAAGAGAAAAAAAAGCATGTCGACTGCAGATCTGTAGGTCGCGGGTTCCAAGTTCAGCAGGGATTTGATTTTTTTTTTCATATTACTTCCTACTAAAATTTAATTTTTTCACTAAATGAAGTAAATTTGAAAGTTTTGAATTTCAAAATATTGTGCACATCCATCGTTTTTTCATCCACATAATTTTCTCTGGTGTAGCATTCGTTTCATTTGAAGTATAATGGATAGGTCAAATAATGAGACCGTTTTAACTATTCCATATCATGTCATAAGTCTAGGAAGTACCAATAGAATGTTACAAGAGTAAATCAAGTTTATTCGACCTCTGCATGGGTTTCTGAATTGCGGTTGTCTGAGGCACTAGCTATATACTTGTTACATGTTGAGAAAATCTAAAGTTAGGAATCGCACGATTTCCTTTTCAAACACTTTTTTTCTATTTTTACCTGGGCGAGTATGAATACCTGCATAACTAGTTTCGTGTGACGGGTAATGACTCTAAATGTACAGATTTCTTTGTATTTTGTCATTTGAGTTCAAGTTTGGGTGCTTTACAGTCACATTTCCCCCTCCCTCACCTTCACCCCATCCCTCCGCACCCTCCAATGGTTTTTCATTCGTCACATTTTACAAAAAATGTATATATTTAGCAAATGTTAAAACACGTTATTAAATGTTAAGCAATGTCGTCAATAAAATGTGCAGGTCTTGGAGCTGTTACCCCAAGGACTATTATTTTACGCCCTCAATTTGTGACTGTAGTGGTATCACGTGGGGGGGGGATCACTTTATTAGACCTCTCTAATGATTAAATGTTAGGTGTAATAAATATACGATGTAAAATTACGAACTTTCAGGTGAGCTCAGTTGCCCTTAAAGGCCTCGATGATTCCTCTCTAGGGGTTTGTATACGTTGTTCTGTAAATCTTTATCAATTTTCTTTCATTCGATCACCCCATTTTCAATAATTAGAGAGGCATGAAAAGTGACCTGTACTCGGGAGGTCCCAGATGGTACCCCTACAGCCCCAAACTGAGGGCGGAAAATGATAGCCCTTGGGGCCCCTATCTTGCTTGCGTACTGGTACTCCTCTAAGAGTAAGTTGTTATTTGCCTTATGACCCTGTGTGATGTAAAATTACAGACTTTCAGGTGAGGTTAATTGCCCTTAAAGACTTACTTGACCCTGTATAGGGTTCTGTGTATTCGATAACGTTGTTCCCCATCCCTTTATCACGATTGGTGCATTCGATCAACCCATATTCAGTCATTAGAGAGGTATGAAAAGAGATTCCACCCTCAGGCACTCTCATGTGGTACCCTACAGGATCAAATTCAGGGTAGGAAATGATAGTCCTTGGGGGTCCACTACCACCCATACTTATGTCGTGGACTCTTCAAAGATTATGTTGTTATTAACCTTCATTACGACTCTATGTGATATAGCATTAGGATCTTTCAGGGAAGCTCAATTGTCTTCAGGAGTCAAACTTGATAATTAAGAATATGTTTTGAATACTAATTGTTGTACACAATATCAATTTTGATCTATTATTTGCAAATTTTTAGTATTCCGTCGGAGTAATCCCGGTACTCTGATAAAATGACTTATTGGCTGCTAGCTTCTGTGGATTTACTGGCTGCTGGTTAGTGGCTGCTAGCTTCTGTGGATTTACTGGCTGCTGGTTAGTGGCTGCTAGCTTCTGTGGATTTACTGGTTGCTGGTTAGTGGCTGCTAGCTTCTGTGGATTTACTGGCTGCTGGTTAGTGGCTGCTAGCTTCTGTGGATTTACAGGCCGCTGGTTAGTGGCTGCTAGCTTCTGTGGGTTTACTGGCTGCTGGTTAGTGGCTACTAGCTTCTGTGGATTTACTGGCTGCTGGTTAGTGGCTGCTAGCTTCTGTGGGTTTACTGGCTGCTGGTTAGTGGCTGCTAGCTTCTGTGGGTTTACTGGCTGCTGGTTAGTGGCTGCTAGCTTCTGTGGATTTACTGGCTGCTGGTTAGTGGCTGCTAGCTTCTGTGGATTTACTGGCTGCTGGTTAGTGGCTGCTAGCTCCAATCTTTTCCCAGTTTAAGTAGCCAGTTACTAGTATCTGTTTGTAGGTAACTTTCTCTGTTTACGTAGCTGATTACTAGTAGCTACTTTTACCTTTCTGCTATTGAGGCAAAATTGTGCACAGGTACAACAGATGCTGATAATGATTAATGCCGATGAAATTTAAAGTGATGTTTTGACTAAAAAGCTGTGGTTATTCCTTGTCACAGATGTTAATAATTACAACCTCAGACGGCAGGCAAGTCACCTTTTAGAATATGGTGTAGCTGGAAATATTTTATCAGGTGTAGATTGTAAAAATGTGTAGCATGTCACGGGTAATCTACTGGAGATATAACATTGGTTTCACCGTGGTTGAAATGTTTTAGAAAATGATCTAAAGATTCAAAATATTTTTGTCTGTGAAATATATAAATCTTATAATTTCAAGGTAGAAGACAAATATGCATACCAGTCTACAGCCCTTAGCTGGTCTGCGTTAATCGTGATGATCCAGACGATTTTGTACGCTACACAAACGTCTGGATGATAGAGACTAGTCTGAGTATGTCCGATGTTATAATTTATATGTAACGACAACTCGTGCAGTATGAGCTGGCTTCACCAAAGATGCAACGGAATCATGGTGTGTTGGGACTAAAAGAAGTCCAGATTCTTCCAACGTACAAGTTCTAGCTTCCGCCTTAAAAGAACCCACTATAAATTGTTATTGGGATCAGAAGGATCTATTATTCTACATAAAACATGAAATACACTGTTTCCGTATTGTACCAGGTACGTTTGTGATCCCCAGATTATGTTCAACACCGCATTTGAAATGAAAACATTTGTAAAATATACAAATTTGTTATTGACCTTTCCAGTGATATCCGATTTATTGACCTTGAGACCTTGACCACTGACCTAATTTTTGGAATTTGTCAAAATAAAAAAACGCAACATTAACATTGGTCATTTTATAAAATCATAAATATCATCAAGGCAAAATAAAAAAAAAAATAAAAAAAATAAACAAACAAACAAAAACAAAAAAAAAAAAACAAGTCGCATCACTCTCAATCTTAATCGGTTTCCGCAAAAACTGAATAGATAAATGTGAAAACATGGACAAACTTTTTGAAGCATGGACAAAAAGAAAAATAACAATTTTTGAAAGAAATAAATCATAAATACTTTAGGTAATTTATATACACAGCATCCGTATTACCAATTCCAGGAACTGATATATTAAATACAATAAAAGAAAGCATTTTAACTTTCTTCGGAGTAGAAAAAGACAGATTAAAAAGAAAAGCCATTATAGACAATTTACGTACATGGGAAGACCGATATTGTTCACGAATTGAGTGAAAAGCGGTATAAAATACGTCAAAGATTTATTTATAGAGCAACATTTCAAAACAATTAATGATATAGGAAATACATTACGCTGTACAGCTAACAATATATGTCAATACAGGGTCATTAAATCAATCTTCAAAAGTCTAATTGAAGAACTAAAAGATCATGCAAAATTTGTTAACATAAAAAATAAAAGAGCATTCTTATTCTATAAAAACGATTATTATATCTTAGATGATATAAAATGTATGAGCTAAATGTCTATCTCCTCTATATCAGAAGTTTTTTTTTTTCAAAATTAAATATAAAATAAATCAAGAAGATTGGAAACTTGCATTGGACAGAAATATCGCAGAATTTATTTATAAACTGTTTAACAATATGCTTTGTTGTAAGCAAATGCTATGCAAGTGGAACAAAGAGCAAAATGGAAATTGTACTCTATGTGATGTGATTGAAGGTATTCAACGTCTGTGGGCATGTTCATGAAAGTATCTTAATGTCTTAAGACATGTCCTAAGATGTATCGTAAGACATAATCGTATGTGACTTAGGATGTAATCTGAAGCTGTCTGAGAAGTATCTTAAGTTACAACATCTTAAATTAGTTATTTAATGTTTAAACATGCAATTTGCAAGTGAAATTAATGGAAACTTAAAAAAAATAACTATAAATGCATCGAAATTAATTATATGATTTAAAAAGTCCATCAACATGAATGATAAATGCGCAAATATTGTTTGTTTTACAATGTATTTAGTTTCTTGCATTTCTTCAGCCAATAATATCCATAGGAGTCGGAACCGCGGGGTGGAGGTGGGGGGGGGGGGGGGGTAGGGGGGCTTTTTTGCGAAGGTAGACATATCCCCCTTTTTCGACATTCCGAACAGGCCCAGCCCCCAACTTTTTGCTTGTCAGGATAAGATTGGTTTAGCCCCCCCCCCCCCCCCCCCCCCCCAACTTTTAAATTGCTTCCGACACCTATGATATCAATACATGTAATTTTTATTTCGCGCGTATCTAGAATCACCCGTGCCATTAATACTATTCATATTCAGTGCCTATTCAACACCTTGAATGTGTAAATACGACCCATGGCCACGTCAACAAGGAAAAGAAACACAACAACTCCGAGACAGAACTTCAAATTCTACTAAATGAAGTAGAACCATGCAAAGGTGTTTGTTTTCTAAACTCTCAACCGTGACAACAACCAAGTCAAAATAGCGAGTTTGGGAAACAATTTGTGAAAAAGTTAATTCCTGTAACTCTACTGGACGCAATAGAAATGTCGAGGAAATTGAAAAAAGAAATGAACAACTTAAATGTCGGAGACGAGAAAGAAGGCCGCCAATAAAAAAAAAAGGAAATGAAAAAAATAAAAAAAAACTGGAGGGGGACCACCACCAGGCGATTTAAAACATTTAGAGGAGACTGTGATCGGAATTATTAGGGATACACCAGTAGACTAAATACCTGGGGGTATGGATATTGGAGCGGGCGGAGTTGAACCGTTTGTCTGCGATGTAGAGACTCCCGGTCCACCCAATGAAGCAGATGGTGAAAACGAAACTGCAATGAATTCTGGGTATGGTCAAGGTAAAAGTAAACGACGCGAAAACATTTGATATTGTACTCATCTGCTCATTAGTCCTCTTGAGATATATAGATTTCTTATTTCAATATTAATGTTTTCTTATTGAAAAGAAAAGTTCTATGCATATGCATGGTACAATTGTTATTGATAACATATCATACTTTATTGTAATTTCGCACTGAACAACCCCCCCCCCCCCCGATGTACACATATACCTTATTAACATCTGATTGATATTGCTTTCAGAACTTGACAGCAGTAAAATTCCTTCCGTATAAAACCAGCAGACGATACTTACGGTGCAAAGCTTCTGAAAATCCAGGAGGAGTTAGTAGACAATGAGAGGAAGAAACTTAAAATTCGGAGGGAACTACTGGATATTGAAAAAGCGAAGCTTTTGATTAAACAACAAAAGCACCGAGTCACCTAAGCATGGGAGTAGTATTCACTGACCCTCAATAATGTGTTTCACTGTAAAAATCTGAAATGATTTCCATTTATATATATATATATATATATATATATATATATTGATTGATTGATTTATTGTTTAACGTCCTGCTCGAGAATTTTTCACTCATGGAGACGTTTATATATATATATATATATATATATATATATATATATATATATATATATATATTTCAAATGTAACAATACATGGATGTAATTCTCAGGCAAATCTTCCGTTGATTAGTCTGATTCTCGTGTTGTCACCATCATTGACGGGACCAATGTAATGGGGACGTCCAATTCTTTCTCTGTCACGGGCATCTATCCAGTCAGCTGGTATGGGAGCCCCATTGGTGATACACATGTTGTGTAAAACGACAACAGCCACAGTAACTGTGCAAGCTCTCAATGGAGAATAAAACAGTGTTCTTCCGCTAGCATCAAGGCATCTAAATCTTGATTTAAGTGCACCAAAACTGCGTTCGACTGTGTTTCTTGTTTTTATGTGAGCTGTATTGTACCTTTTTTCAGGTCGAGTAGTTGGGGTTTATCACAGGTGTTAACAACCATGGTGTCAACGGACAGCCGCTATCTCCAAGTAGCCAACCCTCAGGAATTGTGCCGCTCTCAAACATAATTTTTAATGAACTGTTTTCAAGAATGAATGAATCGTGTGTGCTACCCGGCCACTTTGAGACAATGTTGATGAATCTCAGTTTGCTATCACACACCCCTTGTTCATTACTCGAATGGTAGTTTTTTTTTTTCCTGTTACCATACAAGTGTTCATCAGTAGATGGAGATTTTATTCTAATATGTGTACCATCTACAGCACCGATTACATTGGGGAAGCCTGCAATGTCGTGGAAACCTTGCATACTATGCGCTGATTCTTGTTGAGTGGGCATTTTTATATATCCGGGAGAAACTCTCACAAAACAATCAGTAAAAATCACTCTGGATACACTAAGTCTTGATCTTTTGTGAACCTCAGCTTTCACGGCCTGGAAGCTGCCGGTTGCATAAAATCTCAAAGCTACCATTACTTGCAGCGACACGGGTAGTGAGCGTGACCTTAATGTAGGTCGTCTAAGGTCACAATCGAAGGTCTATTATGCTATGTCGAGGCAACCTGTATTTAAAGATTATATCTCTACCATCTAGATAATCTAACGGATTATCAATATCTCTAAATATCCGTTCACAATGTAGATGTCGATCTCTTCTTCTCAGGACGTGGTGATAGACAACGGCCATGTTTACTCGTTAAGACCGCTGTTGGGATGTCTTAATTGTTTGTTTCGTTTGTTTGTTTGTTTGTTTTCCCCCACACTCAACAATTTTCCAGTTATCTGGTTGCGTCCAGTTTTTATTGGTGGAGGAGAAAACTCAGATACAGTGTACCCGGGAAGAGACCACTGACCTTCCGAAAGTATTGGGATGTCTTAAAGTTCAGAAAATTTTTAAGATGTATCATAAGTTAGGATAGCTTCAAGAAACTGCCTTAAGATTAAGATGTGTCCTAAGAGTAGTCTGAGACATATCGTAGTCTTAAGATAGCTTCATGAACATGCCCACTGGAATATATTTGTGGTGGTGGTAGCAGGGATCTTTTTAAAAACAATCATCGTCCTTCCACAAACCCTTTTCAAACATAATTCATTATTTTTCGACTTTTGAATTTATTCTTCATTATGAATCAATTATATGAAATACTAACGTAAATGCCAAGTTTCATTACATTCCTTTGTAAGTTCTGAATTTCCGCCACATGCTCCTGTCAGGTCTAAATAGTATACACTATCGCTACCGTTATCCGGCGTATACATGTATAGAGTATAAAATGAAAAAAAAAGTAATTTCTGGCAATGCAGAGGTAATGTATGCCCCCTAGGGTACAGAGGTCGTATTCTCGCCTGGGTATTTGATGCTGCTCAATTTGATAATGTACATTCAAGTACAATAAAAAAATAACTACTGTGGCGTCTTTGCTAGTTACACATATACGACGGAAATCATATTTAAAAGGCAAACATGTGCATGCTGGTATTACTGTCTTATAACAGTAACTAGCTGAGAAATAAACTTGGCCCGGGCTTTTATTAACAATGACCTACATTTTGTCCATGAATATGACAGCCTTGTATTTATCCTACCACCCTATTCTGTAATCCGGGAATAAAGGTATCTTTCAATGCTCTCAGTTTACATCCGGATAGCTCTAGACTGATTAGAATATTGTGATCGTGTCTGCCAATCGCATTTGCGAAAATGGCCGATTAGGTATGATTGGACACAAACTGTCGCTGATAAGGCCTTAATATCCCGATGGGATTTACATATTGGGCGAGTTCGGTTCGAACCTCCAGTACAAAGTCGGGCTACCGGAAATGCAACGGAGAGAGTTCCAATTCTTTATGACGTATGATGACATTGGAACTCTACCCAACTAATCCAGCCTTTCACGAGGGAATAGTGTGGTAACAATATGTCGGTCTTGTAATGACACTGCGCATGTGTCGGTTTTTAAACGATAGGTGTGATTCGTTGGAGTACTATACATGGGGGCAAGAAAGAACATTGAGATATTTACTCAGGATACAAACTGAAGTCGTTTAAAAATATAGGTGAACAAAATGTATCGTGTGATGTATCTGCTACAATTCAAGCACAGAGAGAAGATACACATTTCTGAGAACTACAAAAAACATCAGATCGTAATTTCTGGATAATCATTTAATCGTTAAGCAAGCAAGCTGTCAATAATTATTTCTGATTGCTCCATGTGATAACTGTTTGTCGAAAAACGATAACTGAACCACATTAGTTAAATCCTCAAGCATTAATGGAATAATTACATTTTTGTACACTTTATCATTTCATCTGGAGCATATGCCACATATTTTCATAAAATAAAATAATTCCCTCAAATCAGTGACACAAATAATACTAACTAAACGATAAATCCGATGTTTGAATGTGCATTTAGTTTGACCTGCTTTGGAAAATTTTTTTATTTTTTTTTTTTTTTAATTTTTTTTTTTTTTTTTTGCATACAGCCACCACCATGAGATGTCATTTAGCTGGTGCTGCAAAATGTCAACGTACTCATCATGGAACGAATTCAAAATATTTAACAGCTGACGCTGGTCAACATAAATAAATTTCCCTAATTGAGGAAAAAAAGATCAGCATCTGTGCATCCCAATACATGATGACTGTCAATGTTCTCCAATCCTTAACATGGCACCGTAAAGGTTCCGGGTAATGAGAATTCAATTTCAACAGTAATTTAAGGTATTCATCGCGTAACGAGTGGAGCATTTTTGAATTATTTAGATCAAATTGAATGTTTATTGTTAAATAATGATGAAAGTGAAATTCACATGTTTTGGCACTTGAGACGTTTTTAGAAGAGTTATCCGCTCGTGGTAAAAATAAGAAAAATCTAATTTTCTAAAAATAGATGTGCGGTAAACGATAAATTTTATTTCATATGTTCTTAAAGAGAAAGTTTATGTAACTTTGTTCAAGATATTCCTATTCCTATGAAAATATTTCTTTTTTAAATTTTTTTTTAAAATTTACATTTGATTTACAACACTCTCAAATATAGTTTGGCAGCTATACGTCAAAAATTTTCCTTCATGTCAGTTAAATCTAATATGTTAGTGAGAGGTAAAAATGGGAGCTTGGTAGAACATTTACTAGATCCCGCAATTTGTTTTTGTAAGGTTTCACTTGGAAGTTTTGGACTCCAGTATATGTGCGTGTACTATGTCTCAAATTCATTCGTCTCATTGTCTTCGATATAAAATGTATTTACATCTTAAACGTTCTTTCGAAACGTTTCTTCCTTTGAAACGGAATTGTGAATGGAAATTGGATTACCAAATGTGGATTTAAAGGCGAGTTATCTTAAATGCAGTTGTAATAATGAGCCTTGCTAACAAAGATAATCGTCCTACAAGCTTTGTCAGCTAGAACCAGTCTATACGTACTTTCATCACTTCTGGTTTACTATACATACAATGATTGATTGTTTTCCGCCTCACTGAACAATGTTTCAGTTATCTGGTGGCGTCCAGTTTTTGTAGGTGGAGGAGAGAACCCAGATACAATGTACCCGGGAAGAGACCACCGACCTTCCGAAAGAAAACTGACAAACTTTCTCGCATATATCGGCGTGAGCGGGATTCGAACCCACGCCTTGTGATTTTGAGCGCAATGCTTTAACCACTTGGCCACGGAGTCCCCCTTAACATACAATGTCGAATGGTACTTACTTTGATATTAGATTACTGGGACTGGACTTCACCGCCGATGTCAAGAGCACTATAAAAAGGGTACATTTCACTTCAGTACTATACAAACAAGGACACTGCTTTTTGAACTTTGATTACTGTAAGATAATATTTTTTCATTGATATAGTAATTTCCGTGATAATTGTAAATAAATTGAGATTCTAAATTTCCTCTAATACATTTAATCTAACCTCATAAGATGCCGAAGTCCTCGCATTCATATTTAGAACATCTTCTGATATAATCTTCGACTGAATGATGGAAAAAAATTGAAGATAACGAAAAAAGAACAGGCTCATAATTTTTATGAGTACAAATCAAGACCAGGGCAAACCCTTGGAAACACAAGAGATGCGATCAGGTGCATATGTGGAGCAAGGACAGCTGAACGGGCACATCTGTCGTGATCTCTACTTCTTAATCAGGTAAACTGAGTAATCCGTAGTCAAAATCAGTACGTATAGACACCCCTTCCCTAACAATTGATATGGAAAGGCTAAGATAACTAACAGTATTCAATCTCGCAATTCCTATAGAAAATACAAACCAGAGAGATGGACATACCAGAGGTGGGATCATGTGCCTAGAAGGAGTAAGCATCCCCTGTCGACCGGTCGCCCGCCATGAGCCCTATATTCCGATCAGGTAAACGGAACAATCCGTAGTAAGAATAATTGTGTCAAGAACGGCCTAACAATTGGTATGAAACACATCAGACAGCAGTTGTACTGGCAAACTAGATCGTTATAACTACCATAAAATTTGCGAAATGCTGACTTTAGACGAGACTGTACAAACCCTTGTAACGTCAACTTCTTTCTCAGTAGCCCGTCTCGATTTAAAAACTGATCATATGAAGAACAAGCCCTTGCGTATCGAATCAGTTGGGAGATATAAACACCATATGCAGATGATGATGAAATATTGCCAAATAAATAAGGGAAGGTGAGTGACGATAGATAAATTGAAATCATTCCGTTTGTCATAAAGTTGAGTTGTTAGTTTGCCGCCGGCATCTATTTTCAGTAAAATATCTAAGTATGAAGCAGAAGTGGAAGACTCTGTGGTGTCTTTAATTTCAAGTTCACTGGGATATATCGAATCGACATATGAATGAAAATGATCATTGTTAATAGACAAAACGTCGTCGATATATCTAAATGTCGAATTGAAGGCCACAGTAAGATATTTTTTCTTCTCATATGGAAGCTTTTGAATGAATCCTGCTTTATAAGAATATAAAAATAGGTCTTTACTGACGACCGATTACTCATATTCAAAAAGTTCCGAAATTCAGGGTTCTCCAATCTGTCAATTCGCTACGAAACTTCATTTCTAATATATATATATATATATATATATATATATATATATAGTCTTATTCAGAATCAACATTCTATGAATTCTATTTGTCGATCTGATTTGCAAATACAACATTCGACCTAATGACAAAGTTTTATTTGCAAATAAGATCACTATAACCACACATAGAATTCATAGAATGTTGACTCTGGATGAGACTGTTGAAACATGTATATTAGAAATGAAGTTTCGTGGAGAATTGAAAGACTGGAGAACTCGGAATTTCGCATCTTTTTAAATATGAGTAATCGGTCGTAAGTAATGATATGTCCTACTGAACAATAGTTGAAAGAGGATTGATTGATTGATTGATTGATTATTTATTGCTTTTCGCCACACTCAACAATTTTTCAGTTATCTGGTGGCGTCCAGTTTTTGTTGGTGGAGGAGAGAACCCAGATACAATGTACCTGGGAAGAGACCACCGACCTTCCGCAAGTAAACTGGCAAACTTGCTCACATAACGCCGCGGCCGAGATTCGAACACGCGCCGACAGAGGTGAGAGACTTTGTGATTTTGAGCCCGATGCTCTAACCACTCGGCCACGGAGGCCCCCCTTGAAAGAGGAACATTACGTCTAAGATGGTCTGTATCTAGACGTTGTAAAGTTTGTCTGTAATTGATTGAATGCAACAGTAGAGGTACATGTGCAGGAAGTACAGAGAGAAAAAGAACTTAGACTTGAAATATGATAGGATACAAATCTGAACGTTTTATCACCAGAACTTTGCTGATGTTGACGATAAGTGTTTAACAATGTGTGTGAATTTCGACGATTTTTTTTTTCACAACACATTCGACATTTCTAGTAATTCATTAGACAAAGTTACCCGTCGGATCCAACGGTCCGATATCTTTCAAATGACACAAATTGGTCAACGAGCATTGCTAGAAAATTTGTTGTCACGAAATATGTAATTTTTTTCTAGAGGTTTTAAGGTGTTTGTCCTACAATGATCTCCACTGTTATGGAAACTAGAAAATAAATCACATAATGCTATATATGTAATGAAAGAATAAAAAATCTCTATATATTTTTATATAGAAATAAGTATTTATAGTTGATTCCAGTCACCATCACTAATATTGTTTATTGATTAACGTCTCCGTTGAGAATATTTTATTCATCAATAGTATATGAAATAAGATACTGAATTGAAACCGGAAACTTTCTACAGTGTCTGTATCTGAAATAAAAACGGGGAGAATAATGAATTACATGGTGCTCGGTGTCCATTTTGGAAATCACCCATGCATCTGCACGTCAAAGTTTATATCTTACTAAGCATATTTCATAATTTTCTCATTGAAAATCGTTTTAAATATAAAAAAGGCTTATGGTGCATATACTCTTGTTATATAAAGTTTAAGAGACAATCGCTGATTGAATGGAAACCCACATCGACATACATATACTAATACATGTTTGCACTGATATTAAGAGTACTAGCTGTTAGGAAGTTATGTCAATCTGTCGCTGCCTACAGTCACACACGACAACAGACAGTCCTTTCACTGATAAGTTTTTACACATCAGTTCCTTTTTAAAATTTATTTTAAAATATTTTTTTCATAAAAAGTGTTTGAAAGTTAGCCTGGAAATCCATAGTGACTACATCGTGCAAGAGCCCCATTACGCGTCATGTAACTCCTAGGACAAGATGTACGAAGATCTGATAAAGAATCAGCCACGCTGACTGGCTTCAAATATAAAAGCAGGACTATAATGGTTTGCATTACAGACGTGATGCAGATTGCGAGTTGTGTGTTAGTGTCCCTGGTAGGGCTTCAGTTCTGCCACGGTTTTGTATTACCTACTCATAATGTCCGACAAACTGAATCTGGATCAGTGAGAGGAATCGTTACGCCACAGGGACAATCCTATCTGGGTATTCCTTATGGGAAGGCCACAAGGTTTAACATTTTTTTCTTTACATTTCTAAAGTTTACTGAATATTTGAAAAAAAGAAAGAAAGGCAAGGGAAAAAAAAAAACAGGGAAATTTTAAAAACTCTGTTGTGCTCAATTTTATGGTATTTTGCTTTCTAAATAAATTGCATAGAATTCAAAATAAAAAGGAGATATCTACTCCATCTAAATGAAACTTAGAAGTTCGATCAATTTTTCTTTTCAAACAAAACTTTAATTATATCAATGGAATTTCGAAAAGACATTCCACATTTGAGAGCTTTTAAGACTTGAGTAGTAATGACTTTGTACGTTAAGTCTCAGTCATATTCTCCTATCCGACGACTAGCTGAAATATACTATCAACAGAACATTTACAGGTTCTCTCACTCTGTGGCATTCAACGCGTGGGATGGCATCCGTTCCGCAGAAAAATACGGTCCGCAGTGTTATCAACCGCCGGCATTCTGTAACGTAGCTCCCAATAGTTGTAACAAAGAGGTAAATGTTTTCACATATTCTGTATGATCCCATTAACCACCACCATACTACCCAACACAGAGAAAAAGATGTCCATATTTTTATACATTTTAAATGAAAGATCCGTTCCCATTTTGATCTTTAACAAAGAGACAAAGAAAAGTTTCCATATATAATTAAAGTACTGCATGTAGCATGCTTGGGAGGGTGAGAGGAGTGTAACAAACAAATAAAACAATGAGACAATTTGACGCAAGCTACAAATATATGAATATGGTAGAAATCATTCCTCTCATTTTCTTTTTTGCCCCTTTAAATCGGACCACTATAAAGAACTGCATTTTGTACATCTTTTTAAGACGAAAATTGTTGTAGTAACACAATTAACAGAAATAATGTTTCGCAGAAGGATAACGATAATATATATATATATATATATATATATATATATAGAGAGAGAGAGAGAGAGAGAGAGAGAGAGAGAGAGAGAGAGAGAGAGATGAGGTTTTCACTTGTCTGAAATCCACAAAACACCATTTTTGTATTTCATGAATGATTAAGTGGATAAAATGCACTAAATGAAATAAATTGAACTCGAAACAAACGCACAAACGGACAAATTCATTGATTGCATATTTATCTTAATAATACGCTTGATTTATTTCTAGAGATTATACAACTCATATTAAAGAACATGCTAAATTTGAAGTGAAGAGAACAAGATTTGCATTGTACATTTTGTGTACGACGGTCGTGTTGGTGACCAGTATACAAATTGTACAATGTAAATCTTGTTCTCCTCACCTCAATTTTAGCATATTCTTTTAAAGTTTGTTATGTTATTTACCAATTTTAAAATGTGCGTTGAACTTCATGAACAAGCTATCTAGGTGAAGGTGATGATTTGTTGCAGTGTAGGGCATACAATGATAATGGTGTTGCCTTTACGAAGTGTTGGTTTCTTTATTCATTTGGCGAGAGTCAGTATGATATTTATCAACGTATAAGTTGGTACTCGAATTGTATGCACTTTATATGAAGAATTATATAAAACTATTAATGCAGTTGTTGCAACTTCTTAGAGGTAATGTAATCCACAAGTTTAATTGTTGAATAGTTTGATGTTTTTTGTTACACAGATGAGCGAGGATTGTCTGACTCTGAATGTTTACACTCCAAGAAGAGCTAGGTACAAGAATTGTAAAGACTCCTCCGACTGCAAACAGAAATGTTCGGTCTTGGTGTGGATACATGGCGGTTACTATCAGGCGTACTCCGCCGGAAGTCCTTACTACAACGGACTAGATCTTGCATCAGCTGCCGGAATTATTGTTGTCACGTTGAACTATCGTCTTGGTATGGTTTTAGGTTGAATTAATAAGAATATATACTTTCTATAGAATTATTAGACTTTAGAGTTAGACTTCCACCTTTATATATCATTGATTGATTGTTTTACACTCAAACTGAGACGTCACCAGCTGTAGGTGAAGTAGCACAATATGATATATTAATAGATACGATATACATTTATCCATGTAAGAACACTCCACCAGTGCCTGCTTTTCTGCACAAAATTGAAACAATTGTCTGTCATTTTCAGTTGATGTTTTTGGTATTTAAAGGCATTTATTTTGTGTTATGAAGTTCCAGCAAATTCAATTTATCTTTGAAAATTACACACAACCTAGCTTAGTGAAATACTGATGGGAAGATGAACGAAAGATCAATATACACATTTTAATTATGAATGTTCAACATTCACCGAGGATCACGTAGTTACACGAAATTGGATGTCTTCTTGTCATGGAAACACGAGTCGATACGCATTTTAAAGGTGTCATTATTAAAAGACTAAAGTATGTATACTTTGTGTAAAATTTCATCAAAATCTGTGATGTTGGTTTTCCACATCATTTTGATGCTCACAGAGAATGACTCTTACAATGATAAGTTAACGATTACAAACACACAATGTCATATATAGACCTCATATTTTGTCATGCGATCAATTATTTTCAATATTTTAGGACCGCTCGGATTTTTGAATATACCTGGAGTAGGGGAAAGCGGTAACTACGGGTTTTATGACCAGCGTCTGGCATTAATATGGGTTAAAAGAAACATCCATTATTTTGGAGGAAACCCAAGGAAGGTCTCTCTCTCTCTCTCTCTCTCTCTCTCTCTCTCTCTCTCTGTGTGTGTGGCATAGGGAGAGAGAGAGAATACTTTGTGTGTCAGCTGTGATTATTTCGGAAACAACTGCTGATACGTTTAATTTAGATAGTAATAGGATTTGGACCAATAATTCAGTTCTGGGCTAAGTTTTGTACTGTACTTGAACAAAAGCAGCTATTAGTATTTCCCTTCATGTAACATAGGAAAAAAGCAAACAAACATTGGTGCATACACTTTCTTATTATTTAAGAAAATGACTGACATTTTTAGATAACGTTGGGTGGTGAGAGCGCAGGCGCACATGCTACGTTGTTCCATATGATGACACCAGGATCACAGCCTCTGTTTCAGCAGGCGATAATTATGTCGGCTCCAGGGATTGAAGTTCCAACTTCCGACGATTCAAGGAGAACAGCTATGTCATTGTTGAGCAGTCTACAATGTGATTCAAAGGACAACGCTTTACAATGTTTGAGGGAAAAGTCGGCACACGATATTGCAGCATTGAGCCTGCGGTTACCTGCCCCCCAAAACTTTTTGCATAGCTTTATGCGGTATGGCGTTTACATCGACGGTCTGGAGATCAAAAAAGGTTTCTTTAGCAACTCTGCCTTAGACTTTGGAGACACACCCATTCTTATTGGAACTTCTGCTTATGAAGCCTTAAGTTTTGTATACAATAATCTAAAACAAGCTATCCCATTACCTGCCTTTGGTGCAATTCTAGGTCAATGGCGGCCGGCTATAATACAAGAAACTCAACGTTTGTACGTGGCCTCTCCTTCCTCCACCAAGGACATACGGCCAGAGATTAGTGAGTTACTGACAGATGCCATCTTTACATGTCCTGCTCGTTTCCTTGCAGATCGCATTGCCTCTACGAGCAATGTATGGGTCTACGTGTTTAACCATCCGAATTTTGACTCGTACAAGAATCCATTATCTTGTGATGACCGCGCCTGTCATGTTGACGATTTTCCGTATTTATTTCTCCATCCCAAATCAGTCAAAGGCGTGCCAGACAAATATTTTCCACAATTATCCAAGTTGATGGTTGACTATTTTGAAAATTTTGTAAAGAGGGCGAACCCTAATTCCCTCAAAGTAAGGCCAGTTTGGTTACGTCATCAGAACAAGTTGGTCTCTGGTGCAATCAAAGAGGAAAGAAAAGAGGAACTTCCATTCTCTAATGATGTTACTTTAGAGCTGAAATACCCTGACCCTCAGATGATCCAGTCTTTTAGAAGAGACAAGTGTGACTACTGGAATAGAGTGGGATACGAGAAGGAATGATGAAATACGGGTGTGGAAGTCACCAACGGTAACCCGTGAAGACTGTTACTTATAAAGCAATAATTTAAAATAATAGATAACAATTAGGCATATTTTGATATTCGAGTTTGTGTTTTCTTATCATCTGAGTTTTTTCAGGTGACCTGTTGCGATTGATAGTTGTCTGTAGCCTACCGTAGTGCAGTAACATTTGAATACAAGTAACATCTTTGTAACTACAAGACCATTTTTCATCACACTTGCTATGGAACGTTTTGGGGGTAATAGGAAGTAAAATTACGTGTTTTATAGTTGTTTCACCCCAGGCGTCTGAGGGTGGGTTTACACCGTAAAACTTAATGTAAGCTTTTTTTTTTTTAAACAAATCATTGCTCAGGGACAACATGATAAACAAAGATGACTCCATCAGAAATTTTAAATCCATGACCATGAAGTAGTACATTTGTAATGTCGCTGCTTGATCTATGCTTTAGAACCTGCGTAGTGAATATGCAATAATTCTTTATAGTTTTCATATTTACTTATGCACAGCTTGATTAAACTTATATGTACCCTTTTGACGTGCATGGATCACTCAACTAAAATTATGAAATGCATGACCCTTGGGCCATAAGTCAGAATCTATGACATATAAAATGATTTGAAGAATTTTTAAATAGTATTTTTTATATTTATTTCGCTTAACTGACATACAATAGTAAAAACATGTGTATACAAATATTTAGAGCACCGCCACGAGACATGATACGCCCATCAGATGTTTATTCATTATAAACGAATGAAACTGCATGACACAAAACCATTTTAACCTTACTTGATGCAAATATTGCACCAATTGATTGATTATGTATTGTTTAACGTCCCGCTCGAGAATCTTTCACTCATATAGAGACGTTCCATATCTTTGCGTTAAGTAAAATTAAGATTAAAATTAAGTGTCATCTGCATTTGACTTGTTCATATGACTCTTGAATTGTTCAATTAACTACATCTACATAAATATTCCAAAACATTTTCATTTTATCAATATTGCAGCCTGGAGAGAACGGGTAACTCTCTCTCTCTCTCTCTCTCTCTCTCTCTCTCTCTCTCTCTCTCTCTCTCTCAGAGAGAAAGAGAGATTGTGATGGAGAATTCTACTGGAGAATTAAAATCATAAAATCAAAAGGAGTGTTAAAAGCCATAACGGAGTATTCAAGCTGTTTTCTAGAAATATAAAGTCGGTGCTTCGTGATCCATAAATAATGCATTATATATATATATATATATATATATATATATATAGGGTAATAATATGAGATATTTGGGGAACTCATAGTGAGATACTTGTATTCATACAATGAATTATCCCCGTTTTCAATGTTTTTCAAACACGGAAGATTGTACAAGTTGCGATAATTTATCGCATTACTATACAATCTGCTGCTACTGAATCAATAAGCTATCAGTCCATTAAGTATTGCAGTTTTGACACGTAGTATTGTAGCTATTTGTCGTGGTTTGATTATAGTTTGTGTAAAACATAGCATCTAAATATATTTTCGTGACCTTCTATTGCACTTGCAATTGCCGAAAGCATTTGGCGACAAAAAACAAAACGAAAACTTGCTGATGCTAGCATTAAATTCGACCGCAACTTCTGTATGCAATCAGGACTATTTTGCAAGCATAAGAGGATTCCATGAATTACATGTAATAAATACTATGTCAAGATTTAGAAATCTTTTCGTTTTTATATCGAAGTTCATTGTTCCCTGCAGCTAGGCCATCATTGTAGTTCTTCCTCACATTTTAGATAATAATCCAGTGCCATTAAGTAGCTTTCATCGCCAAAGCAAAACGAAAGGCCCATCCGTAAAATATATAAACTACATAGCACACATACTGGGCCACTGTACGGAATCAAAGTTTTACATGCTGATATATAGAGAAACTCTTTAATAATCTTCTTCTCAAGTATTACTCGGCCAGAAAGGTGGAAATTTACATGAAAGCTTCAAGACGTAGATTTTTGTTTGTTTGTTTGTTTATAGCCGCCTGAGCAATTTTTCAGCTATCCGGCGGCTGTCACCATTACCGGTGACAGGGCTGCAAATTTAGGCCTATGCTCGGCACTCAGGGCCTTTGAGCAGGGAGGGATCTTTATCGTGCCACACCTACTGCGACACGGGACCTCGGTTTATACGGTCTCATCCGAAAGACCGGCATCCACGTCCCACAGTGGGATTCGAACCCCCGACTCAAGGATCATCAGATCTCTGAGCCCGACGCTCTAACAACTGCGCCACGCGGGCGGCTTTCAAGACGTAGAGTAGATTTAAGCATGTTCAAGTCATAGTCTCCGGGGTAGGGTCACGATAAGAAATTAAAGTTTTGCATACGCATATATAGAGAAAATCCTCAAAAAGTTTTCTTTTCAAAAACCCCTGGGCTAGAAAATTTGAAAATATACATGAACATTCTTTGAAATAACATAGATTCAAATTTGTTCAAATCACGGTCTTCGCGGATAGGTTGGGGTCATTGTAGCTGGGTGATCAATTTTAATTTTAGCCATGTATATATGTGTACCATGTATGATAGATATTCCGAGTGACAAAATCACTGGTCTTCATGAAAACATATGCAACATGAAGGAAAAGAGGGGGAGAAAAGGTGGTATGATAGGATTTGGAAATATTGATGCATTACAGAATGGAGTACTTTGTTAATATAGTAAGAAAGATATTTATTTGTCGTTTTATATGCAGGAAATTCATTCGTAAAGAAAATTGTTAGAACAAAGCTGAAGTAAATTTAAATAGCGGAAACCCTAAATGCAATAATTGAGTGATTTCGAAAACGCTACATCAGCCTATCACATGTACCTATTAGGAAAATGTTAAATCTGCAATAGCACCTTAATAATAACAGGTAATATCAAGTGTTTGAAATGTGCATTTCTAAAATAAAGCGTGGTGCATACTACAACCATTATTGCAGTATACTGTTGACCACGGGATGCTTCATGATTCGGTTGGTTGGTTGTATGTTATTTCACGTCCCCCTCGAGAATTTTTCATTCGTGTTGAGACGTCACCATTGCCGGTAAAGGATTGCAAAAGAACACGATTCACAAACCCCAAAATAAAGCCCTTAAAATACGTAAATTGTATACTGTTTAACGTCCCACTCGAGCATCCTTCACTCATGTGGAGACGTCACATTGCCGAGCTGCACAATTTAGGCCTATGTTCGGCGCTTACGGACTTTGAGCAGTGCGGTATCTTTTACGTGCCACACCTGCTGTGACACGGGTCTCGGTTTTCTGCGGTCTCATCCGAAGGACCGCCTCATTTAGCCGCCTCTTACGACAAGCAAAGGGTACTGATGACCTATTCTACCCCGGATCCACACGAGATTTCATGATTTGGAAGCGGTCTGGTCCACGATGATTCAGGCCACAACACCGCGTAAAAACCACATCCAAATTTTCTATTCTGTTTAATATATGTAATGTATACATGATCATTAATGCATCTGCCGGTCTACCAAAAGTTCACAGTTTTCTACCCTTGGATCGGTAGTCAAAGATTTAGAATAGAGTCCAAATTGGTATCAAGTGAAAAGCATATAATCTTTAAAAATAATCATTCTTTAAAAATGCTCGTCATTACTTCTATTCCTATAAAATATTGCAGGTAATAAAGAAATAATTGTGTGCCTTTGAGAATTCCAAAGACTGTGCAGATATTGTTCATGAAGAAATCCAGCATCTTTCAGAGTACTTGCAAATAGAATCAGGATGCTGTTTAGCAAAAGTATTTTTCTTGCTTGACTGGTCAAAAGATATCAATATTTCCGTGTTCCAATTTTGTTGAAGAAACAGCATTCTATAATGTTTTTTGTTTGTTTGTTTGTTTTATTTATAGTCGCCTGAGCAATTTTTCAACTAACCGGCGACTGTATTCTATAATGTTAAAAGGCCTACCCTTTAATTGATCGTTAGGAATGGTGGTGCAAGTATTGAAAAATATATTTTGAAACTTTTGAATCTGGAAATGTTTTATGGTTGCAAAACTGAAAGTTCTTCGGAATTTTTGAGATTCCACATTTGATTTTCGCCACTTCTCGTAGTGGCACTATTCGACTGCGGTTCTTTAGTACTTTCGTGATGAGTAAAGACACTTGTAAGCACTACCCAGATCTTGCAATGTATCTTCGTTTATAAGGGCTTTGTGAACTTTTGGAATCCAGTATAGATATGACGTTTCAAAACCAATGACTGTGATATTTCATGTGTCTCAAACTGAAACGTGATTTTCCAAAAAACAAAAATCTATGTTTGAAAGGGAAGTGTGAGTTGAAGTTTATAAAACACAGACCAAGCATCAGAATTCCTGATTCACGAACTTGGCATTATTTTCACATTAGATAATCGTACTTACATCCCAGGTGCCCTTTCAAAAAATGAAATTCTTCAAAATCACGCTTCAGTTTTCAACACATTTAATAACCCTGTCAATGAGATGAATGAATATGAGTTACTATACTGGATTCCTAAACTTCACAAAAAACACTCACAAAAATACCTTGCTGGATCCAGGTAAATGTTCTATGAAGCACCGATGTATGCTCCTGAAAAATGGGCATCGGGGTTGTTAGAATAGCTCCTCAGTACCCCTTGCTTGTCCTAAGAGGCGATGTCTCCATGTGAGTAAAATATTCTCGAGCGGGACGTAAAACATTATATAATCTATCAATCACTCTTTCGCGCCTTACAACAATATCAATAGCTGTGAAGGAGAAACTTCAAATGTATTGCTCTACAACATATGCCAGAAAGGTGGTATAAATCAAATGTAGATTCTCAAAAATTCTAAAGAACTTTTCTCATATCAACATTATCAAAACGTATAACATTTTAATATTTCACACAGCATTCCTCACGATGAATTAAATACTACACTTTTTTGACATCAATCGTTTCCTTAACAGAAATGGGGAAAAAAGAAATATTCATATCTAATGATCAGCCATTGAAAAATAACTTTGTTAAACACCACTGTGACTCTATGCACAAGTACATTAAAAAGATGCTAGAGTTCCTCATTAACAATATATTAGTAGTTTTGGTGATCAGGTCTTCCAACAGTCTGTTGG
Organism: Ostrea denselamellosa; assembly: GCA_024699665.1. Taxonomy (NCBI): domain Eukaryota; kingdom Metazoa; phylum Mollusca; class Bivalvia; order Ostreida; family Ostreidae; genus Ostrea; species Ostrea denselamellosa. The sequence continues at coordinate 690,537 of JAMZEH010000025.1, forward strand.
AATTTCCATGGACACAAATTGTGCTGATTTGTTTTGATTTTTATGAGACAGAATTTATTCAAAACCTTTTACATGAAAAGAAATATATTTTGCTGTGACCTTCAACTTTACAGTCAGATATATCAACGACGTTTATCTATTAACAAGAATCATTTTCATTCATACATCGATTCGATATCTTCCAGTGAACTCGAATTAAATGCACATCTGCTTCGTACTGATATATTTTATTGAAGATGGACATTAACGGGAAACAATTCAACTTTACGACAAACGAGATAATTTCAGCTTCTTCGTCAATTTCCCATATTTCGTTAGCAATATCTCATTACCACCGCCATATGGTATTAATATCTATCAACTGGATGAAATGGCCAAGATAACTAACAGTATTGAATCTCGTAATTCCTATACAAAATACAAAACAGAGAAATGGGCAAACACGAACCTATGGACATACCAGAGGTGGAATCAGGTACCTAGGAGGAGAAAAATCCCCTGTCGACCGGCCACATCCGCCGTGATCCCTACATCCCGATCAGATAAACGGTGTAATCCGTAGTCAGAATTAGTGTGCCAAGAACGGCCTAACAATTTGGTATGAAACATGTCAGACAGCATTTGACCTAATGGGAAACTGTACTAGCAAACTAGATCGTTATAACGACCATAAACTTTGCGAAATGCTGATTGTTTGCGAAGACGAGACTGTAAAAACCCCTGTAACATCAACTTCTTTGTCAGTAGCCCGCTTCGATTTAAAAACTGACCATATGCAGAACAAGCTCTTGCGTATCGAATCAGTGGAGAAATAAAAACACCATATGCAGGTGATGATGGAATATTGCCACATAAATAAGGGAAGTTGACGATGGAAAAATTGAAATCATCCCTTTTGTCATAAAGTTGTTTGTTTGCCACTGGCATCTATTTTCAGTAAAATATCTAAATTCGAAGCAGAAGTGGAAGACTCTGTGGTGTCTTTTACTTCACGTTCACTGGGATATTGATTGTTTGATTGTTTGTTGCTTTCCGCCACACCTAACAATTTTTCAGATATCTGGTGGCGTCCAGTTTTTTATTGGTGGAGGAGAAAACCCAGACACAATGTATCTGTGAAGAGACCTTCCGAAATTAAACTGGCAAACTTTCTTACAAATATCGGCGTGAGCGAGATTCGAACCCGCGCCGACTAGGGGTGAGAGGCCTTGTGATTTGAGCGCGATGCTCTAACCACTCGGCCACGGAGGCCCCCTTCACTGGGATATTTCGAATCGACATGTGAATGCAAATGATCATTGTTAATAGATAAAACGTCGTTGATATATCTAAATGTTGAATTGAAGGTACAGCAAGAGATTTTTTCTTCTCATGTAGAAAGCTTTTAAATGAATTCTGCTTCATAAAAATATAAAAATAGTTCAGCTAACAAAAGAGCACCATTCGTGCTCATGGGAATTCCAACAGATTGTTGGAAGACCTGTTCACCAAAGACTACGAAAATATTGTCAGTGAGTAACTCTATCATCTTTTTAATATCAACTTCAGAGTACTTGTTCGTGGAGTCAAAGTGGTCTTTAACAAAATAATTTTTGGAATGACCAATCACTCTATATGAATATTTCCTTTTACCATTTTTGTTGACGAAGAAACTGTCTATGATGTCAAAAAATCTAGTCTTTAATCTATCGTGAGGTATGGTCGTGTAAAGTGTTGTAAAATCATCGTTTTAATGTTGTGAATTTGAGAAACGTTTTGTGATTTCAAATTCACTAAAGGTTCTTTAGAATTTTTAACAATCCACATTTGATTTACACCACTTCTGGCATATGCGCTCGTACAGTACGTTTGAAGTTTCTCCTCCACAGCAGTCGTATTTTCGTAAGAAGCAAAGTTAGGGGCTTGGTAGAACATTTACTGGATCTATCAATGTATCTTTGTTTGTAAGGGTTTCCATGGAGTTTATGAATCGATACGTAACAGCATTTTCTCCGTATAATCAGTTTTTAATCGAGACAGGCTACTGAAAAAAACGTTGATGGTACAGAGGTTTCAACTGTCTCGTTTAAAGCCAGCATTTCGAAAATTCTTTGGTCATTCTAATCATCTAGTTTGTCAATAAAACCTGTCATTGGGTCAAATGCTGTCTAATGTATTTTATATCAATTGCTAAGTCGTTGTTTACACACTAATTGTTTTACTACGGATCACTCGGTATACCTGATCAAGATAGAGGACTCACGGCAGGGGTGACCGGTCAACAGGGAATTCTTGCTCCGTGGCACTGATCCCACCTCTCGCATATCCAGGGGTCTGTATTTACTCGACTCTTAATTTGTATTCCCAATAGGAGTTACGTGATTGATCACTGCTATTTTTACCTATTCATCGTCATGGATTTCACATTTCTGAAGACGTCTCAAAAGATATTTTACGGTTTTTAGCTTACCCTCAGACCCTAGGGGTGATGCGATTATCTAATTCGCAATTTTACTTCCTATTACCCCCAAAACATTCCATAGAAATTTTGATGAAAAATGAAAAATGGTAGTTACAAAGAAGTTAATTGTATTCAAATGTTACTGCACGACGGTAGGCTAAAAACAACTATTAATCGTAATAAGTCACCTGAAGGGCTCGGCTAAGAAAACACAAAAACTCGTATATATAATAATAATAATCAAAATATGTCTAATAGTATTGATTTTATTACTTGAAATTATTGGTTTCTGGGAAATATTTTTATGCGTGTCTAAATTGATCTTCATAATTCTTTCTCGTATCCGACTTTATCCCAGAAGTCGCACTTGTCTCTTCTAAAATACTGGATCATCCGGGGGCCAGGGTATTTAAGCTCTAATGCAAGATGCTCAGAGAATGAAAGTTTCCTTTTCCTGTTCTCTTCGATTTTCTCAGAGACCAATTTGTTCTGATGACGTAACCAAACTGGCCTTACTTTGAGGGAATTAGGGTTTCCTTTCTTTACAAAATTTCCAAAATACTTAACCATCAACTTGGATAATTGAGGAAAATATTTGTCTGGCACGCCTGTGACTAATTTGGGATGGAGAAATAAATACGGAAAATCGTCAACATGACAGGAGCGGTCATCACAAGATAATGGATTCTTGTACGAGTCAAAATTCGGGTGGTTAAACACGTAGACCCATACTTTGCTCGAAGAGGCAATGCGGTCTGCAAGGAAACGAGCAGGACATGTAAAGATGGCATCTGTCAGTAACTCACTAATCTCTGGCCGTATGTCCGTGGTGGAGGAAGGCGAGGCCACGTACAAACGTTGAGTTTCTTGTGTTAAAGCCGGTCGCCATTGACCTAGAATTGCACCAAAGGCAGGTAATGGGATAGCTTGTTTTAGATTATTGTATACTAAACGTAAGGCTTCATAAGCAGTAGTGCCAATAAGAATGGGTTTGTCTCCAAAGTTTAAGGCAGAGTTGCTAAAGAAACTTTTTTTGATCTCCAAACCATCGATGTAAACGCCAAATCGCTGAAAACTATGCAAAAAGTTTTGGGGGGCAGGTAACTGCAGGCTCAATGCTGCAATATCGTGTGCCGACTTTTCCCTCAAACATTTTAAAGCGTTGTCCTTTGAATCACATTGTAGACTGCTCAACAATGACATAGCTGTTCTCCTTGAATCGTCGGAAGTTGGAACTTCAATCCCTGGAGCCGACATAATTATCGCCTGCTGAAACAGAGGCTGTGATCCTGGTGTCATCATATGGAACAACGTAGCATGTGCACCTGCGCTCTCAGCACCCAAGGTTATCTAACAATTTTGGTAGAGTTAACTATGAATGTATATTTTCACTATATTCTTTTTCACAACCAAAACAATACATGACAAATTTATTGCTAATAACTTAATGATTTCATCCATATTTAGTACATATCGGAGCAGAGAACTAGAATATTGGATATTTCCAGTAGTGAATTATGTCATTTTCTAAATCATATTATAATTGTCGATATCTTACTTGCATTTGTTTCCGAAAATTTATTTTCTAGTACATGAAATACTAGGTTTACCAAAGTTTATAGACAGAACAAGAGACAGACCTTTCGGGGGTTTCCTCCAAAATAATGGATGTTCCTTTTAACCCATTTCAATGCAAGACGCTGGTCATAAAACCCGTAGTTACCGCTTTCCTCTACTCCAGGTATTTTCAAAAATCCCAGCGGTCCTAAAATGAGGAATAATAATCAAGGTCCATTACGTCCTTAGCAAAACATTTAATCTATATGCTTTTGAATGTTAATCAAAGGTCACTTTTATGCATACTAGTTGAATGTGTAAACACTTTATATTTTGATCCAATTTGCAACAGGAAGGCGATTCACTAAATTTGTATTGCAATAATCCTTAAGTTTGTATTTAATACCAGGGAATTTAACACGAAATCTATACCAAGGCGATAGTTAAAAGTGACAACAATAATTCCGGCAGCTGATGCAAGATCTAGTCCGTTGTAGTAAGGACTTCCGGCGGAGTACGCCTGATAGTAACCGCCATGTATCCACACCAAGACTGGATATCTGTGTTTCCTGTTGCAGGAGTCTTTACTATTCTTGTTACTAGTTCCTTGTGGAGTGTAAACGTTCAGAGTTAAACAATCCTCGCTCATCTGTATAACAAAAATATCAACCTATTCAACGATTAAAATTTGTGGATGGCATTTTCTCTATGATTTTTGTAATAACTATTGTAATTCGTTTTATATATGCCCATTCAATGCAGCCCCGTGGGTATCAGGTTAGAATAAGTCCCTTAGTATCCTTGCTTTTTGTAAAAGGCGACTAGATGGGGGCTGTCCTTTGGATGAGGCCGCAAAAGTAGAGTCATTGTAGGTGTGGCATGATAAAGACCCCCCCCCCCCTGCTCAAAAGCCTCAAGCGCCAAGCATAGACCTAAATTTTGCAGCCCTTCACCGGCAATCTCGAGTAGGACGTTCAACAATATACGCCCAACCAACCCATCCATTTCATAACTTATATCCTGATCCGTTCTCAATAGAGGTGTGCATCTGTGGTTTTAAAAATAAAATTTTTGAATCCATTTTGATTGGTATTATTGATTTTCGATAACGAATATTTAAGGACATTAATGTTATAAATTTTCTCACATAAACCGTCGTCATTCTTTAATTATGCTGCAGCGAAAAAAGACCTTTTAACTTGCAGAAAATTCTATAAAAATGTACGTTACAATCAAAAGACAAATGAAAAATGAAAATATTTTTAAATATTTTTATCATCTTACTTCTTCAACAACGTCTTGTGTTTTATTGTAAACGAATTCTACATTAAAAACCCTTTACAATTAATTTAATTGAAGTTTGAGCTATAAACGCAACTTTTTTGTGAAAAAATAGAAACCACACAAAATCTTTACATTTTTCCAGCAAATATATTGTCAATGTTGTAAGAAACATTAAACTGGAAATCGTATATCGAAAGGTAACGTACATTTCAAAATTTAAATCTGGTTTCAAAACATTAAATAATGTGACAAAATTGCAATGTAAACATAAGAAGAAAATGTAATTTGAAGTATCTCGCCTTTTTAAATGAACTTGTAAACCAATTAGCAAAAACAAACTCGTTTCAAAATGGTAACGTCCTTTAACAAAATATGAATTAATCAACCGTTTTGCTAATTTTCACATCACTTGAAGATCTAAAGTTTATACGGTTATCACCACTACATGTACAGTGTATTCAACAGTTCTGCACATCATGACATTGATAAATACAAAAGATGATAACATTTTTAAGGAAACGTACATTACGTGAAAAAAGAAAAAAAGAGAAAGTGAAATAACGAAAGGTGATCAATCTCATAACTGTTATAAGGAATATAAAATTAAGAGATGGGCAAACACGAACCTCTGGACATATGCACCAGGGGTGGGATCAGGTGCTTAGAAGGAGTAAGCACCCCCTGTTGACCGGTCATACCCGCAATCCGTGGTCAAAATCAGTGTGTGGTCAGTTTTTTATCGCATCTAGGACTTTCGCCTTGTCTTCGGACAAAAGTATTAGCATTCTTTTAGATTTCCCTGTTATATGTAGGCCGTATATTACAAAAGACTTTAAGTTTCAGGAAGATAATTGTTGGCTTGATTAAGGAGAACTCACACATAATATTTCATTTTTCTTTCTTTTTTTTTCTTCTGGAGATAACGTTCACCTCCTTTCTCTCTCTGAAGGTTTTTTTGTATTTTTTCTCTGCTCGGTGACATTGTTATAGAAATTGTTTCAACAATTTAAAATGAGGAGACTGACAATTTTATTTATAATATATGCATTACTTGTTGATGAAATGAATTTTACCAATAGGGAAATGTAATATTCAATAGCTAATAGTCATTTAGAAACGGTTTTCCCAATTCTATTTACCTTGTGTTTGTCAAAACATATATAAAATATAAAAATAAGGTTTATTATGTTAAATTATGTTCGATATCGAATAACAACTCTGTAGTTCTCTTCATTCTTTAAAGCAATATAAGCTGTCAAAATTGTTATTTTGGGGTCCTAAAATTTAATCGAAAATTTTGTAAACATCTACCTTCTAATACCTGATTTTATCGATTAAACTTTTGACATGTTGTATTTTTTGCATTAAATGCAAAAATGTTCGACAGTTGAAATTAAGTCTTCCCGTACCTTAATTTTCCCGACATTATTTCCGTATGAAATGACCTAAAGTTGAACTCATTCGGCAAAATCAAATGCGCAAGCGCAATATTTCCGGTAAGCACGAAAGATGTCTGACACGAAAGGTTCGAAGCGAGGGAGAAAGCCGACTTTGGAATTTTGCGTAATGTTTCGAGCGATCCCTTAAAACTGTCATAACTAAAAAACATACTATCATAACTTAAAAACATATAACATCGTTAACAATGCCAAAATAATGATGGTAACTAGAATTTTATCTCACCTCGCCGTCCATATTTTAATGACCCGGATACAACCCGATCCACCCCGATCAGCATCAGAATCATTCGTGTCAACATCGGTTATCTTCGGGATTGTCGCCGACGATTAATCAGCTGCCATTGTTAGGGTCAAACGGAATGTCGAGGAATATATTTTTCATCACGTAAAGGTGTGTAAACGATGCATAAGAGAGGAAATTCGATGCAGTTCTTTTTTTCAATCATATCAACGTTCATTTAACCTCTTTTAATGCCACTATAAAAAATTGCAATTTTGGCAGCTTATATTGCTTTAACGTGTCATACCTGCTGTGACACGGGGCCTCCATTTTTGCGGCTCATTTAGTCGCCTCTAACGACAAGCAACTGGTACTGAGGATCTATTCTAACCTGGGGTCTCGGCATTTAGAAATGAGAATCAGGGGTCTTTCGGATATGACCTTAAAAGCCTTAAAAGGTCCCATATTGAGGCAGGAGTTGATATGTTAAAGAACCCTCACTGCTACGTCCCTGAGCGCTAAGCATAGGTCTAAATTTGTAATACTTCACCTACAACTAGTGGCGTCTCAGTATGAGTGACAAATTCTCGATGACACGTAAAACAAACAAAATTTAGACTTAGACTTGGCTTTTTTTTTGTTGCTATTTGCAGTAATTTAATTATATAATTATATTCAAGGAAACCTTTCTTTGCCTCTTTGTGAAAGATCAAAATCTTTCATTTAAAATGTATTTAAATATGGACATCTTTTCCTCTGTGTTACGTAGTTTGGTGGCCGTTAATGGGATTATACAGAATATGTGAAAACGTTTACCTCTTTGTTACAACTATTGGGAGCTACGTCACAGAATGCCGGCGGTTGATAACACTGTGGACCGTACTTTTCTGCGGACCGGATGCCATCCCACGCGTTGAATGCCACAGAGTGAGAGAACCTGTAAGAAAGGTTGAAACTGGTCTGTTGTTGGTATATTTCTGCCCAGTCGTCTGAAACTTACAATACAGTCTACACACTTGGGTAAGTCTTGATTTCTCAAAAATGTGTATCGGTATTTTATTTTAATAACTTGCATATAACTTTACAATTGCAAATCCAAAATTGTAGAAGAGCAACTAAAAACTGCACTGTATATGTATATTGAACTAACTGGTGTGTCCAGGGGTCCGTGTTTGCCCTTCTCTTGATTTTGTATTCTATATAGGAATTATGAAACTCGTCACTGTTCGTCGTTTTCACTTTTTTCATGAACATTATTTCCAAATGGCTGTTACATGGTATTGATTCGTAGGGGTTTTACAAAGAAGTACGTCTACATACACTGTGTAAAACCAAAACAAATATTGCACTAATCCTATAATAGTATTTGTTATGTCTTTACTACTTAAACATTATATAAAAAGTGATGAATAGATTTGCTATTTTCTTAATGTTTGCAAACAGAATAGTATTAACCAGTTAATAGTCATTTATCTGTGCCAATAAATTATTTACCTGCATTAAAATCTTCGCGAATTTTTTCTCGTATGTTAATTTGGTTGGATGATGACGTTGTTCACTATCTTCGGAACCTCTCTGATTTTAACATTAACAATACCTAAAGCCGAGTACCAGATCAGTGGTGCAGTGCTATGCAGTTTGTAAACACGATATCTTCTGCACTCAATTTCTGTCCTTCACATCATGGCTTCGAGCATACGATTTGACAACAGATGTGATGGTGGTTGGTGTAATAAAGGAAAATAATGTCTCGAGGACAACAAAATGCTATTTCCCGAAATACCCCTACAATACCTGTATATTTGAATAAGATGAGGTGAACATAAAATTTTAAACCTTTCATTTGATTTTTGATAGGTTGTCCTAAATACTAGTAAGACTGATAACCCCCCCCCAACCCCCCCCCCCCCCAAAAAAAACCCATAGATATAATAGATTTCATTCCCTTTTAAATTAGTGCAATGTGTTTACAAACAATTTGCATATGATAAATTACACGGTAGTGTGAAATTATAGTGTGTTATATATATATATATATATATATATATATATATATATATATATATACACTTAATTATGTTTCACTGTGTTCAATAACGAGCAATAATATATTAATACTAAATCACCGCCATTTATCACATTTCCATGTTCTAATTTGTGTTGTAATACAGCATGTGTAAACCTAATAATTAGAGAGCACTCCATAAACAGTACTATTGATGTAATAGTACAATACTACTTATAATGTAATAGCGATAATATACATGTGTAGCACTAACATATAGATAAAGCACTGACAGCGCTAAGTTAGCAACACTGACGGCACTAATATAGCGCAACACTGATAGTCACAATACGGCGCAACACTAATAGTACCAATATAGCGCAACACTAACAGTACCAATATAGCGCAACACTGATAGTCACAATACGGCGCAACACTAACAGTACCAATATAGCGCAACACTGATAGTCACAATACGGCGCAACACTGATAGTCACAATACGGCGCAACACTCATAGTACCAATATAGCGCAACATTGATAGTGTTATTGTAGCACAGCAATGATAACGCTAGTATATCGCAATTATACTGATAGTACTCATATGATACAGATAAGGCTAGTATTGCGCAAAGCCATAGCGCTAATATAATGCAACACTTTTAACGCTGACTGAGAGCTACACTGATAGAGATAACACACAGCAACACTGTAATAGCGTTAATATAGCGCAACACTTATAACGCTGACTGAGAGCTACACTGATAGAGATAACACACAGCAACACTGTAATAGCGCTAATATAATGCAACACTTATAACGCTGACTGAGAGCTACACTGATAGAGATAACACACAGCAACACTGTAATATAGCGCTAATATAATGCAACACTTATAACGCTGACTGAGAGCTACACTGATAGAGATAACACAGAGCAACACTGTAATAGCGTTAATATAGCGCAACACTTATAACGCTGACTGAGAGCTACACTGATAGAGATAACACACAGCAACACTGTAATAGCGCTAATATAATGCAACACTTATAACGCTGACTGAGAGCTACACTGATAGAGATAACACACAGCAACACTGTAATAGCGCTAATATAATGCAACACTTATAACGCTGACTGAGAGCTACACTGATAGAGATAACACACAGCAACACTGTAATAGCGCTAATATAATGCAACACTTATAACGCTGACTGAGAGCTACACTGATAGAGATAACACACAGCAACACTGTAATAGCGCTAATATAATGCAACACTTATAACGCTGACTGAGAGCTACACTGATAGAGATAACACACAGCAACACTGTAATAGCGCTAATATAATGCAACACTTATAACGCTGACTGAGAGCTACACTGATAGAGATAACACACAGCAACACTGTAATATAGCGCTAATATAATGCAACACTTATAACGCTGACTGAGAGCTACACTGATAGAGATAACACACAGCAACACTGTAATAGCGCTAATATAATGCAACACTTATAACGCTGACTGAGAGCTACACTGATAGAGATAACACACAGCAACACTGTAATAGCGCTAATATAATGCAACACTTATAACGCTGACTGAGAGCTACACTGATAGAGATAACACACAGCAACACTGTAATAGCGCTAATATAATGCAACACTTATAACGCTGACTGAGAGCTACACTGATAGAGATAACACACAGCAACACTGTAATAGCGCTAATATAATGCAACACTTAGAACGCTGACTGAGAGCTACACTGATAGAGATAACACACAGCAACACTGTAATAGCGCTAATATAATGCAACACTTATAACGCTGACTGAGAGCTACACTGATAGAGATAACACACAGCAACACTGTAATATAGCGCTAATATAATGCAACACTTATAACGCTGACTGAGAGCTACACTGATAGAGATAACACACAGCAACACTGTAATAGCGCTAATATAATGCAACACATATAACGCTGACTGAGAGCTACACTGATAGAGATAACACACAGCAACACTGTAATAGCGCTAATATAATGCAACACATATAACGCTGACTGAGAGCTACACTGATAGAGATAACACACAGCAACACTGTAATAGCGTTAATATAGCGCAACACTTATAACGCTGACTGAGAGCTACACTGATAGAGATAACACACAGCAACACTGTAATAGCGCTAATATAATGCAACACATATAACGCTGACTGAGAGCTACACTGATAGAGATAACACACAGCAACACTGTAATAGCGCTAATATAATGCAACACTTATAACGCTGACTGAGAGCTACACTGATAGAGATAACACACAGCAACACTGTAATAGCGCTAATATAATGCAACACTTATAACGCTGACTGAGAGCTACACTGATAGAGATAACACACAGCAACACTGTAATAGCGCTAATATAATGCAACACTTATAACGCTGACTGAGAGCTACACTGATAGAGATAACACACAGCAACACTGTAATAGCGCTAATATAATGCAACACTTAGAACGCTGACTGAGAGCTACACTGATAGAGATAACACACAGCAACACTGTAATAGCGCTAATATAATGCAACACTTATAACGCTGACTGAGAGCTACACTGATAGAGATAACACACAGCAACACTGTAATATAGCGCTAATATAATGCAACACTTATAACGCTGACTGAGAGCTACACTGATAGAGATAACACACAGCAACACTGTAATAGCGCTAATATAATGCAACACATATAACGCTGACTGAGAGCTACACTGATAGAGATAACACACAGCAACACTGTAATAGCGCTAATATAATGCAACACATATAACGCTGACTGAGAGCTACACTGATAGAGATAACACACAGCAACACTGTAATAGCGTTAATATAGCGCAACACTTATAACGCTGACTGAGAGCTACACTGATAGAGATAACACACAGCAACACTGTAATAGCGCTAATATAATGCAACACATATAACGCTGACTGAGAGCTACACTGATAGAGATAACACACAGCAACACTGTAATAGCTTTAATATAGCGCAACACTTATAACGCTGACTGAGAGCTACACTGATAGAGATAACACAGAGCAACACTGTAATAGCGCTAATATAGCGCAACACTTATAACGCTGACTGAGAGCTACACTGATAGAGATAACATAGAGCAACACTGTAATAGCGGCTAATATAATGCAACACTTATAACGCTGACTGAGAGCTACACTGATAGAGATAACATAGAGCAACACTGTAATATAGCGTTAATATAATGCAACACTTATAACGCTGACTGAGAGCTACACTGATAGAGATAACACACAGCAACACTGTAATATAGCGCTAATATAATGCAACACTTATAACGCTGACTGAGAGCTACACTGATAGAGATAACACACAGCAACACTGTAATATAGCGCTAATATAATGCAACACTTATAACGCTGACTGAGAGCTACACTGATAGAGATAACACACAGCAACACTGTAATAGCGCTAATATAATGCAACACTTATAACGCTGACTGAGAGCTACACTGATAGAGATAACACACAGCAACACTGTAATAGCGTTAATATAGCGCAACACTTATAACGCTGACTGAGGGCTACACTGATAGAGATAACACACAGCAACACTGTAATAGCGCTAATATAATGCAACACTTATAACGCTGACTGAGAGCTACACTGATAGAGATAACACACAGCAACACTGTAATAGCGCTAATATAATGCAACACTTATAACGCTGACTGAGAGCTACACTGATAGAGATAACACACAGCAACACTGTAATAGCGTTAATATAGCGCAACACTTATAACGCTGACTGAGAGCTACAATGATAGAGATAACACACAGCAACACTGTAATAGCGTTAATATAGCGCAACACTTATAACGCTGACTGAGAGCTACACTGATAGAGATAACACACAGCAACACTGTAATAGCGCTAATATAACGCAACACTTATAACGCTGACTGAGAGCTACACTGATAGAGATAACACAGAGCAACACTGTAATAGCGCTAATATAATGCAACACTTATAACGCTGACTGAGAGCTACACTGATAGAGATAACACACAGCAACACTGTAATATAGCGCTAATATAATGCAACACTTATAACGCTGACTGAGAGCTACACTGATAGAGATAACACACAGCAACACTGTAATAGCGCTAATATAATGCAACACTTATAACGCTGACTGAGAGCTACACTGATAGAGATAACACACACCAACACTGTAATAGCGTTAATATAGCGCAACACTTATAACGCTGACTGAGAGCTACACTGATAGAGATAACACACAGCAGCACTGTAATAGCGTTAATATAGCGCAACACTTATAACGCTGACTGAGAGCTACACTGATAGAGATAACACACAGCAACACTGTAATATAGCGCTAATATAATGCAACACTTATAACGCTGACTGAGAGCTACACTGATAGAGATAACACAGAGCAACACTGTAATAGCGCTAATATAATGCAACACTTATAACGCTGACTGAGAGCTACACTGATAGAGATAACACACAGCAACACTGTAATAGCGCTAATATAATGCAACACTTATAACGCTGACTGAGAGCTACACTGATAGAGATAACACACAGCAACACTGTAATAGCGCTAATATAATGCAACACTTATAACGCTGACTGAGAGCTACACTGATAGAGATAACACACAGCAACACTGTAATAGCGCTAATATAATGCAACACTTATAACGCTGACTGAGAGCTACACTGATAGAGATAACACACAGCAACACTGTAATATAGCGCTAATATAATGCAACACTTATAACGCTGACTGAGAGCTACACTGATAGAGATAACACACAGCAACACTGTAATAGCGTTAATATAATGCAACACTTATAACGCTGACTGAGAGCTACACTGATAGAGATAATACAGAGCAACACTGTAATATAGCGCTAATATAATGCAACACTTATAACGCTGACTGAGAGCTACACTGATAGAGATAACACAGAGCAACACTGTAATAGCGTTAATATAGCGCAACACTTATAACGCTGACTGAGATCTACACTGATAGAGATAACACACAGCAACACTGTAATATAGCGCTAATATAATGCAACACTTATAACGCTGACTGAGAGCTACACTGATAGAGATAACACACAGCAACACTGTAATAGCGCTAATATAATGCAACACTTATAACGCTGACTGAGAGCTACACTGATAGAGATAACACACAGCAACACTGTAATAGCGCTAATATAATGCAACACTTATAACGCTGACTGAGAGCTACACTGATAGAGATAACACACAGCAACACTGTAATATAGCGCTAATATAATGCAACACTTATAACGCTGACTGAGAGCTACACTGATAGAGATAACACACAGCAACACTGTAATATAGCGCTAATATAATGCAACACTTATAACGCTGACTGAGAGCTACACTGATAGAGATAACACACAGCAACACTGTAATAGCTCTAATATAATGCAACACTTATAACGCTGACTGAGAGCTACACTGATAGAGATAACACACAGCAACACTGTAATATAGCGCTAATATAATGCAACACTTATAACGCTGACTGAGAGCTACACTGATAGAGATAACACACAGCAACACTGTAATATAGCGCTAATATAATGCAACACTTATAACGCTGACTGAGAGCTACACTGATAGAGATAACACACAGCAACACTGTAATATAGCGCTAATATAATGCAACACTTATAACGCTGACTGAGAGCTACACTGATAGAGATAACACACAGCAACACTGTAATAGCTCTAATATAATGCAACACTTATAACGCTGACTGAGAGCTACACTGATAGAGATAACACAGAGCAACACTGTAATAGCGCTAATATAATGCAACACTTATAACGCTGACTGAGAGCTACACTGATAGAGATAACACACAGCAACACTGTAATAGCGCTAATATAATGCAACACTTATAACGCTGACTGAGAGCTACACTGATAGAGATAACACACAGCAACACTGTAATAGCGCTAATATAATGCAACACTTATAACGCTGACTGAGAGCTACACTGATAGAGATAACACAGAGCAACACTGTAATAGCGTTAATATAGCGCAACACTTATAGTGCTAACTGAGCACATTCAAAACTGATAACGCTATAGAACAATACTGATAGCTTAGATATAGCACAACACTGATAGCGTTGATATTGCCCAACACTGATAGCTACGATGTAGCACAACATTGATAGCGTTGATATTGCGCATCAACGATAGCGATATTATAGCACAGCACTGATAGTGACATTATATTGTAGGACAAAACATAAGACCAATATAGCACACCAACGATAGCGCTAAAAGAGCACAACGCTGATGGCACTAATTTCGAATTCCTGAATACGTTTGTTACCGCATTCTAAAAATTCATTTATAACTTTGGTCTTAACACTTAACAATGATTACATAAATAAATTCTTTCGAAAAAAAAATGTCTGTTTGACATTTCATAGAGCCCAAAAATACTTCATTCAACGTCTGGAAGGATGGTTAACAATACATTTATGTGTTCATCTTTTAACCTGTCTTCAACATTAGGTCCACAAACCAGAGACACACTGAATGAAAAAGTGGCAAAATCAACATCTGTCAACATCTAGAGTGAGTATTAAAAAGCAAGAAATTACTAACAATCAAACTTCTTATTTGTAACATTGATAAATGCCAACAATTATTTCTAAGAAATTCCAAACATTCAGTAACATTAAAACTTAAAACAAAAAAAAGATATACCTGCTGGCCTTTCCATAAGGAATACCCAGATAGGACTGTCCGTGGGGCGTAATGATCCCCCTCACTGGTCCAGATTCAGTTTGTCGGACATTAGGAGTGGGTAATACGTAGCCGTGGCAGAACTGAAGTCCTGTCAGAGACACTAACACACCGCACACGATCCGCATCTCGTCTGGTGTGTAAAACATTAATTATGTTTAATAAATGAAGCCCGGCTGTTGTCAAATTATGATATATAATTACCTTGCTTGCGGGATTAATCTTCCCCATTAATTTCAAGAACAAACTCATAATTTATATATAGCTTAAAGTCATAGGAGACGATTTTTGAAAAAAAAAATTGTTTTACATGAATATATGTTCTTCTTTACAGAATTAATATATGTCAATAAGCCATTAGGAAAAAATCGCAAGAAAACAGATCGTTAAATGTTACTGTGGTATTCAGTATCAAAAAAAAGTATAATGACTTATCTCCCTTGATTGATGACGTCAAAAGAGACAAGAATGCGCTTACAGTCAGCTGTAATGTACGAAATCAGACGGGTGATTCTGTGTCCAAAGATCAAACGTTCAGAGAGATCTACACCGAGATCATTTCAGTCACATACATAGAACTCGAAGGTGTGCGACAGTCAAATTTTAGGGGGGGGGGGGGGGGGGGGGGGGGGGGGGGGGGGGGGGGGGATCGCTCGCGTATGCATCGTAGAGAGGCAAAAATAGTAGGTTATAAGAAATCCAATCTTCGACCAGACGCAGGTCTAACTATTTACTGCGAAGACGGGAATATCCTCCTAAACAAAATGCCGCTTTATTCAAACGAATAGTGATACCACGATAGTAAGTACTAATGTTTATAATTTAGTATTTGCATCATTTACATTGTTATATGAAGTGTTTTTTTGATAAGAACGTTTTTGTCTGAATACGTAAGTAAACAAAATATGGTGGAGAGATATCGAAATTACAAGTTTAAAAGTAAAATAGTTATCTAATAGATATTTTTCTTACTAACACCAGAGAAAAAAATTATCATATATTTATCATTAACATGTCAACATTTACTATGTATATTATTTTAAAATAGGATCTTATTCAATCTTTTGAGCCGCAGGATAGCTGAAAAATTGCTCAAGCGGCTATAAACAATAAATAATCAATCAATCAATCAATCTTTTGTTTCTCCGACGGTGAAAAATTGTTGATGTGACTGGCATATGCATTAATTATGGATTCAAAGTGATACCATTGTACGAAAATCTCCGATTTCTCATCCAAAAACTCCAGTTGCAGAATAAATAGTCTATTTAATTGGTGGTCTCTAATGAAGTCACAAATTCCTGGAATCAGGAACGATAATCAGGTAAAAAAAATTTTCATCTAAGTACACTTACATTTCCGTTTCTTAGTGTTAATATCATTATTTAGTTTTATTTTCAAAATTCCTTTATATGAGGAGTTGGTGATACACAAAGTTGATAATTATGCAGAGAAAATTTTAAAGCACTGTTAAAAATCGTTTCCTGTGACCTTTAAAGAGTTTCGATCGCAAGTTTTGCTGTATAATGGTATTTTTTCAGTACATTTCCAATTTTATTTCTGAGAGAGAATCATAAAAATGAAATGACGGGTCATAGTGCTTGTTATCGAAATTACTATAACTTGGTCATTCTGCACTTACAATGTAGTTCCATTTATTCGTATCAACTAGCTTGTATGTTAATACAACATTAGCAACATAAATCAATAGTTATATCAAATTTAACTGATGCATACTCAAATCTGTCAACAATATAGAATCTAAACCCGAGACCCAGAGCCTTAACGGTCACCCCGAGTACTGTATCGTCCACACATGTACATGTAGTTCCTTACACGCTGGCCTAAATTCCCTAAACCGGGAGCCATGATTTTTCTCAACATCGTGGAGATCATCACCATCAATTTAGTTTTTCTCACACATGTCTGACAATAGAGAAAATTTTCTAAGATTTAATATTATATCTTTACTATATGATCATATTGGCCCCATCCTAGAGACTGAAACCCTGACCAAGGGGTCATGAATTTCACACTTTTGGTAAAGGGCTTCATGGACATTATAACCATGCTTTTGATTTTTATCCCACATGCTTGCGAATAGAGAATATTTTTCCGAATTTGCCATTTTTTTTCAGTATTGGTCCCATCCATGAGGCTCTGAGAGAGTTAATTAAAATCCTAAATTTCACAATTTTAATTCCCACAGTGTAAACGATTATTCTGTCATAGGTATAGAAAAACTTTACAAAGATGATATTTACCGCCGCTTTTGAGCAAATTTATGGAAGAAAAAATTGAACACTTATGTGCCACTCGGAATAAACAAAAGGGAACATTTTTGTCTTTAAGAATCATCTCTGTTATGCATAGAATTTTTTAATAATATATGCATGTACAAAAATATATATATACTCTTAAACTGGTATTATTACCTTTACATATATATTTACGGCTTTAGCCTTTATAAGTATATAACATTACTGATAAATAATTGAATGTATCTGATTGTATTTCACTTCGGCTAAAAATTAACTTCTTTGTATACAGTCTTCGTACCTTATTTAACGTATATTTTTGAAATTCTACACATATCCTTTTTGAGGGCTCTTGCCTTTTTCCATGTTTTACCCGCAACATCAACTATGACGTTACGTTTCATTTGTAATACGTTTGTGACGTCACATATATATATATATATATACTCATATTTATGAAAACATCGTTCAATTCGTCTCGCTAAAATTCAATTTATACGGTATAATATTTGCATTTTTGTCATTTTTTTTATTATCGTTGATAGCTACTTCTACACGCATAATGTGAGCAAAAAAAATAATAAACCTTTTAATTTCTAGTCTCATTCACGAGAACGATCATTGGCATTCATCTTTCATTTCACTCGTTGATTCAAACTTAAGAAATCTTCAAAGAATCTTCGCACGTGGCGAGCCTCGGGCCTCTTTCTTGACTCCAGAGCCCAGCATTGCGTGATAACATTGCCCCATTCAGAGTCTGGCCGGAAACGATCAAACATTTCCGGCCTTAGCCCTTTTTCCAAAAGTTGTCCCAGTTGAAGGGCTTTCATTCCTTTCTTGGACAGAACCTCAGATATGTGGTCTGCTGCATCCATGCCATACCACATTTCCCACAGCATGATGCCGATGCTGAATATGTCCGCCTTCCTATTGTAGATGCCTTTCTGCAGATGGATTTCTGGTGCCATGTACACTGGCGATCCCGCGAGAGTTCCCGAGATATCATCCTGAGGCTTTGAGAGACCAACATCTGTGAGTTTTACTACGTCATCACTCGTTAGCTGAAAATCAAAATAACAGTAATCCATTTTATTTATTCAATCTAACTCTATTAGATGACATTGCATTACATATTTTGTTGATTGACAATCCACGGTCCCATCTTTATGCAACACTCTTTGATTTAGCTCCTGGGACTTATTTTTCACGAATGTTTTCAGGCAGTTTTCAATTCACGGTTTCTATTTTCATTCCATATGATGTACATAAATATTATCATTAGGTTAAATTAATTGCAGTTATAATTTCATGCATTCGTTTTAAATGCCAAATTTTAATTAATTCAAACTTTAAATTAATATAATTTTTTTCCATTATGTGTTTTGATTTAAAACGTCTTGACTTACCAAAACGTTTTCAAGCTTCAGATCCCGGTGAACTAAGTCCTTGCCATGGAGATACTCCAACCCATGACAAATCTGCGAGGAGTACCGCGCCATTTCTAATTTTGGCTTTTGCTGTAACGATTCGTCTACTTTTCCGGGATTTTGGTAGTCGTCGTTGATAAGTCTGTCTTTCAGTGTACATTCACAGAATTCCAGAATCATTATCCAGTGGACTTTGTTTCCTTTAACTTGTAGTGTGCAGCCATAGTAACGAATTAAATGACGGTGGTCCATCTCCCTTCAATAAACAAAAACAGTATAATTATAACTAATTATATCAAAGTAGTTAATACAAGGAAGGTTTATTTCTGTGAAGGATTCTGCTAAAATTCTATAGGGAATTTAAAAAACTATTAAATAGTAAACACGGGTTTCTCACTTCAAATAAAGATAGATGTAAACATAAAGGCCTATATATGGATTTTCTGTATAATGCTATGATGCAATGTCATTACTACCTTAAAAGTAAGAATTGGACAGGATATTTTACTTTACACATGACAAAATAACAATCAGTGTGATATTTTACTGCGTACAAGATTGACTGATTGTTTGTTGTTTTCCGTTACACTCAACAATTATTCAGTTATCTGGTTGGTCCAGTTTTTGTAGGTGGAGGAGAGAGCCCAGACACACTGTATCCAGATTTCGTAGGTAGAGGAGAGAGCCTAGATACAATGTACCCGGGAAGAGACCACCGACCTTCCGAAAATAAACTGGAAACTTTCTCACATACATCAGCGCGAGCGAGAATCGAACCCGCGACGACTAGACGTGAGAATCCCTGTGGTTTTGAGCGCAATGCTCTAACCACTCAGCCACGGAGGCCCCCTCCGTACAAGACAAAATAACAATCAGTGTGATATTTTACTCCGTACACGACAAAATAATAATCGGTGTGATATTTTATTCCGAATTTTAAAACGTTAAGACCTTTCTCTACTCATCTAATAGTTGTATAGTATGAAATCAAAACTCCTACATGCAAGTTGGTTGGCTTTATATTGTTTAACGTCCCGCTTGAGAATTTTTCACTCATATGGAGACGTCACCATTACCGGTGAAGGGCTGTAAAATTTAGGACTACGCTCGGCGTATACGGCCTTTGCGCAGGGAAGATGAGAACTAGAGGCAATATCTCACCTCATTGTGTGATCCTCCAACAAGATATCGGATACTGTGTTGGACCTGACCGAATCTTTAAACCATTTCAAAGCCACATTTTCGAATTTGTCACCCTGTCGAAGTTTCGCGGCGTATACATCTGCAAATGCACCACTTCCAAGCTTTGATCTGTCGCTCCATTCCAAATCTCGCAACCGGTAATCCTTCCGCATGATTTCATGCACGTATAGGACGTCTAAATTTCCCTGAATGACAGAACATTTCCGGATAAGTTCAGGAACTTCATGCATAGATTCGGCGGATTCCTGAAGCTGTTTTTCTATCTCTATTATCATGTCTTCATCCGACGAAATGAAGTCTGGAATTTTTCGTGCCACCAAATCGATTCCTTTTGTATAACGCGTGAGATAGATTTCTATATTTTTAAAAAGTTCTTCTGCATTAAGAATATTTTGTATATAGAGGTCGGTAGCTTCTGCCATGCTCACTTCCGGTGATTTCTTCTTGAAATTCTTGAAGTGAGACTTGATTGCTTTGCTGTTGTCGAATCTTCCAGTGATACTAACAGTGCCCCCTAGCGATCTAACTTTGAGGTCTGCAATTTTGTCATCTTTTTTATCATTTTTCTTCTTGTTTTTTGGGTTCCTACCCCTCGGACCACCTTTCATTGATTTATGCAGATCTCTGATTATGGCATTTTCTCCGGCAATAAGAGTACCTACAAAACAGTTAAAGATTTAATAAAAAAAAAAAAAGAAAGGTAGGTTTGAAATATACCTCTTCTACCACAAATACCATAATGCCGAAACTTCAAAATTTGAACCCAGATCTAAAATAAAATCGTGAATGCTTACCTTCTATCTCGCGGATCTGGTCCTCCATTAGCTCACAATCTCGTTTCAGTTTGGAAATAATTTTATCCTTCAGAGTCCTTATGATGTTAAATTGTCTCTCCCATCTGTCTATGTTCATACATACTCGATTTTCAATAAGTTCCGAGGCATCCATGATGAGTTTTTTCGTATCTTTTGAACCTGGACATTCCCTTGGTTCCCAGCCTCTACAAACTCTTCGGAAATCCTCGGAGTTAATCACGCTCTTCACACTTTGGTACAGACTTTTGATTTCAAACTCCATTCCTCGTCGCAGATCATCCACTGATTGCATGGCTTTACATTGAACCATTTGCATCCGGGCCTTTATATCGTCGATCATTTTCTCCTTTTCATTCTTGCTGCATTTCGCCATGTTGTTGGCAACTTTCAATGAGTAAATGGATCTTTTTAGGATTTGAGAGATAAATCTGAAAGTATGTATATTTTTTTATTAAGGTATTCCTCATTGGTTTTAAATATATGCCAGTTTATATGTTTGATCCCCGCGACGTTTAGTTACTGATTTCTTATGGAGATCAGTAATTCAAGGAATTTGTGCGCTGGATAATGATGGCGATAGATGCTGACCTGTAGTGAAGGTTCAATTTATTCTCAAGGCTAGCTGGAAGTAGCAGCTGAATCCCAGCCAACACGGCGTGATGTTCCGGTGACATTTTACCGAGAGTGACGTAGTGCCTCTGTGTCTATGATGATAACAGAGCATGTATTGTAAAATACTATATGCATAACTAAATGAAGAAAGATTTAATTTGTCATTGCATAAGATATTTGAAATGTAAGTTAAACGATAGTAATCAGGTCTATAAGCTTTCTGTGGGCTTCTAAATGTGCATAGCTTGTAGGCTTCTCACGTGTGGGATTATATGGATGTGTATGCTTGGAGGCTATTGGTTAGTTGTGTATTGTTTAACATCCTGCTTGAAAATTTTTCACCCATATGGGACGTCACCATTGCAGTGAAGTGCTGCAAAATGTAGGCCTATGCTCGGCGTTTACGGCCTTTGAGCAGGGCGGAATCTTTATCGTGGCACACCCGCTGTGACATGGGGCCTCGAGTTTTTTTTTTGTTTTTTTTTTGGGGGGGGGTTCTAACTCGGATCCCCACAGTACTATGATTAGGAAGATTGGTTGGTTGTATATTGTTTAACGTACCGCTTGAGAATTTTTAACTCATGGAGACATCACCATTGTCGGTGAAGGGCTGGTTAATAGCTGTAAAAATTAAGTCTATGCTCGTCGCTTGCGGCCTTTGAGCAGGGAGGAATCTCTATTGTGCCATTCCAGCTGTGACACAGGGTTTCGATATTTGCGGCCTCATCCAAAGGAACGCCTCATTTAGTCGTATCTTACAACAAACAAGGGGTACTGAGGACCTACACCTCTGTCATAAAGGCACCTCATTCTAAAATATACTTTGTATTGGGAGCCTCATTGATATATAAAGTTTTGGAAGCATAGTTTGGAAGGATCTCATGAATGTGGATTGTTGGGAGATACCTCAATAATGTGAATGATTTGGAGGGACCTCATGAGTGTGAATAGCTTGGAGAGATATCATTGGGAATACCTCATCCACAGACATGAAGAATAGCTGATCTTCAGTGATATTTCTGAAGAACTTTTGTAACTTTCGCATTGTGTCGATCCTGACTTCCTCTTTATATTTGTCGGGCACGGTCTCCCATTTATTACAAATAAACATGGTGCAGCCGTGGTGCATTTCTTCATCACTCATATTTACTACTGTCCGAAGAAAGTCCTTCAGCTGAAAAAAAAATTAATAACAGAAATGGTAATAAATTCAATTTCAGCGAGAGAAGATTTTCGGTTGTTAACCGTTACAAAAGCTTCACAGAATTTAACTTTTCGATACATATCAAATAAACAGAGCTAAAAATCTTACCCTCCCTTCATGTACCCCACCAGCGTTTGAACTGTTGATGACGTAGATAAACCCAAAAGACTTTTCCAGATATCTGCTAACGTGTTTGATCAGACTTTTACTTTCTCCCAGACCAGGAGTATCCACCAACACAATACCCTCCTAAAGATCAAACATACGAAAAAACGTTGAACAACGAAAATGAGTAGAGTCTCAAACGACTACCAGAAACCTCGAGGCCACATTGCTCTGATGTACATGTGCAATTCAATAAATATTATTAAATGTTTATTCATACAAATATGCATGTCCGTACATCCCATGAGTAACCCATGAAAGTTCGAAAGTTTATTCTAGGGCTGTGCGATGCACCGAAAATTTAGGTTCATGGAAATTCTTACAATTTGATTTGATGCACCGATTACAAATTCCGGATTTCGGTTCGGTTCTGAATTTACATATACCAAAACAACACAAACTCCGATCAGCTCAGTATTTCCGTTAACGCTGCAACTCCAATATCATTCGGACGGAAAAGTAGTCCCGGAGAATTGACACTGTACGGAGTTTGAAAACAACAAATATGTCTTCCGAGTGATGTGTAGAACATGTGGCTTTTTATGTAACAGAGATTTAAATCGCTGTGATGTTTGAATTTTAGCATTGTCGCCATCAGATACCAACAGAATATGATCCACCGGATCACTACAGTTTATATTTGCATGGCATATAAAATTACTGCCAGTACTGGGGCGAAATCAACATCGTAGAGGACACCGATTAAGTGGTATGACAGTAAATCAATAAAGAGGAAGTTTTTAAATACTCCCAAATGGTAGAATTGTTGAATTTTGAAATATATCAAAGAAAAACAATACCATATATTTTACACTGATTATAGTTTAATTTTGTTTAATAACTAAAAGTTATAAAACAAATTTTCTATAGACTGACGAATGACAATTCTTTTTTTTAATTTTATCAATGTTATAACATACAGCTGTAAATAGATATGGTGTCTATATATTATGACGTGATTTATATAACTTAAATTAAGTATGCTACTCATTATCAATTTTGATGATTTTCTTTACTGTCACTAGATAAAACATGATTGCATGTTACATGCAGCGAATCGCTAAAAAAGATCCCGTGCTGTCCGGAATCGAAATAGAATGAATGAACCTATCCCCTGAATCGCCCCAGCGTGGGGTCCTTTGATGCACGGATGTTTGGGGTTAGGGGGTTAGGGGCTTTTGAAGTGGGAGGAAACCACGTGTCCGAGTGGGCTACCACCACATCCTCCACATAAAACCACTGCCGATCACGGGGATCGAACTCGAGTCACAGCGGCGAGATCGCTACCGCTGCGTTACCCTGACACCAGTCGCAGTTTTCCACTGAAACATTCAATTCCAGTCATATTGCTTGAGCATGCTTGTGCATCAAGTTTGAAATATTGTATACTAGTGGATCATTAACAGAGGGTCTTTGTAGAATCTTACCTATATATATATATATATATATATATATATATATATATGTCAAATGATTCACTTTATACATGCATGCGACCCTACCTAGACTCGAGCAGTCATGGTTTGAATAGATATGAATCTACACTACATGAGAATACTGGCATATCAATTTCACCACTCAAACCAATGTCATTCATGTGCAAAGTTGAATTTTAAGGTTGAAAAGTAGTTTTCACGCAAATTTGGCTTTTACTGGCTCTGTAGTTTTTAAAACGATTTTTTGAACACCACATTCTTTTTCATATCCGTATAATTTCCCCTTGGGAGGGAACATCTTAAATTTGAATTCCCTTTTCCTAAGAGTTATTTTTGGAAAGTTTGGTTGAAACTGGTAGTGTGGGTACTTTAAGAAAAATAAAAATATGAAAGTTTACCTCAGACAGACACACACATATGCACAAACACACTTACATCTGTATACACAAGTATACAGTGTACAGACAGGCATATACTTATAGAGACAGACGTACATGTGTACAGACATATATATATATATATATATATATATATATATATATATATATATATCTTTGTGTGTGTGTGTGTGTGTGTGTGCGTACTTGTACAGACACACATGTGCAGAAGTAAAGACACGGACATCTATCTGCACAGACAAACATACAAACACATTTTTAGATAGAAAAATCATGTGTACAGACAGACATACACATACGCAGACAGACATGAGAACAGCCAGCATACAACTGAGCATTCGGTTGTCTGGGATCTTACCTCTAGCAGTGGGAAGGGGTACTGAATTACAATTCTTTCGTAAGGACTCTCGTCCATGACCTCGTCGATTTCCATGATTCCACTGGCGAGCTCTTTTAATCCTTCCGGAGAACTGATGTCAAGCTTTCGCGGGGATTTTCCCTGTCCCCCGCTCTCATACGTTTTATAGTAGAACGTGGCAGTCTTACGATTATCTCTGCTCTTATGCAGTTCACAAAAAGTACTGGTACAAGCTAACTGTCTGGTGGGCAGGATGTTCGTCTCCAGGAGAAGATTAATGAAACTACTTTTACCCGCTCCAGTTTCCCCTGTCAAAGTAAGAGGGATGTCGTTAATTTCATTAACTGACTGAACCTCCACAAGCTGGCAAAAATAGAAAATTCTTCTGACGGATGGATTTGTATCTCTGTCGTCGAGCCCGTTTTCCCTAGAGAGCTACATTCATGTAGCTAAAGAACAGATGACACTCTCCAAAACTGTCGTTGTAAATATTGGATGGAAATTAAATTTTGCAGAACAATTTCAATTATTATGTAATCTCGACACATAGACAAAGACAATTGTATGTTTCACGATTTCTTTCGGTGTTTTTCTTAAATCTTATCAAGTTCAAAACACCGGAATACATGAATATACTTTTAAATATAATTTTAAAACAATTTTGGGAATAGAGAGGGGATGTCTCAATAGCTGCAATTTAGAAAGTGAACTCCGAGCTCAGGTGCTGTATACCTGAAGATATGGCAGACTGCTGTAACAGAACAAGAGAAGGGCAGTATTCTATATCAACTCTAACGATGGTTGGCCGGTAACTGCAATAAACAGTACGACATTTAACTCTGGACACGACAAAGACCAGACTTTTTGCTACCCTTTAAGAAAAAGATTCTGAGGAAAACCACAGTGCATGTGGTGGGATTTTTAGGCCAGGTTGGGCTCACACATCCTTGTAGAATAATTGATATCAGCCTTCAAAGACAAAAATCCTATAGGAGAATAGCAGGATTCTAAATTCTACAACAATCCTACCACAATCCTATGGACCAAAAAATCCTAATATTCTCATAATTTTTAGTAGGATAATTAATCCTATGTAAAGTGTGTTTAGAAGAAATCTTTTATATAGTAAGCTGGACGGATAAAATGTCCCGTGTATTTAATATTAGATGTACTCCTACATTACATGCAGTTTGATTTTTCACAAAATAAAGGTAGCAAAAAGTCTGGACTTTGTCGAGTCAAGAGGGCAATGTCGCATAATGGATGCATCTGTCACGTATACTGGAAAATGCAGCTTGAATTACCGGCGCACTACACGTAACTTGAATTACCGGCGCACTACACGTAACTTGAATTACCGGCGCACTACACGTAACTTGAATTACCGGCGCACTACACGTAACTTGAATTACCGGCGCACTACACGTAACTTGAACATACATATCAATTATTTAATATTCTCCAGAATATATTAATATACTGTAGAATATATAATTGACCTTTTTTGTGAGATAATTAAATGATGGTGTTTCGAGAAATAATATGGTGGTCTGGGGTGGTGAGGGGAAAGCCGTGGCTTTTGCGTCTATAAATGTGTCAAGTATCTTTACTTTCATTTTCATTTCGTACTGAATCAATTTCAAGGTATTACTTAATCTAAATGGTCCGTTTACCTGCCACGAGAATGGTACATTCCGGTGACATCAGCTCGTGTTTTCGAACCTCGCATTTATGGACTAAATCTGGGATAAATCGCAGGAGATCGCTTTGATGTTGCCT
Source organism: Ostrea denselamellosa (assembly GCA_024699665.1). Classification (NCBI taxonomy): domain Eukaryota; kingdom Metazoa; phylum Mollusca; class Bivalvia; order Ostreida; family Ostreidae; genus Ostrea; species Ostrea denselamellosa. The sequence goes on from JAMZEH010000025.1 coordinate 718,031, forward strand.
TGGCAACCGTCTGAAGAAGTCCAGTGTTTCGTCGATTTTGACCCCGAGTTTTTCACGTTTACGATGATCGTCACGAATAGCTTCGTGGAATCCATTTGAAATCTACAAAATCAAATATGAGTACATAATGTGTTAAATATACTGTTCTCAAGATAAGAATGAATTGCACAACTATAAGAGCTCTATTCTCCCCATGTCATGTCTTTTATTAATATGTACATGTGTAATTTTGCCCCTTATACGCATGTATCATATATTATATCAGGATACATGTACTTGCATATTGACAAATCCAGATAAATTTTCACTTGAGGAATGTGGCGTGGGAACTCAGGAAATTTAAAGAGAATATACAGGAGTTGATGATACGATTTGAGGATATTTTTCTTTTATATAACGGATCGTTCGATGTGCAGTCTCGTGAGAAGTTGCGTGACGGAGGATAAAAGAATTACAAGCTGTAAGGTCACTACAAGATGGAAAGAATTTAAAAGACAAAGTTTCCAAATACAGGAACGAGTCTTACACGTAGTGTTCAGTGTTTGCGAAAGGGAAGTCCGGGTGTCTAAAATTTCATGAAAAACGAAAGAGTTGTAAGAACAATCAAATTATTGGAAATAAAAAAAAAATGATGGAATTAGAATTAACATACTGCGGTCAGTGTTTAAAGCCAAGGAAGCCAAAGATTTCGCAAGATATGATATAATGTGTGATTAAGGAAAGATTAGTTCAAATGTCAGACTCTCCCCCTAAATATACTTATGTTGCCATTGTTTTTTAGTTATGAGGTCAGATTATCAATAATTTACGGAAACACTTCCCGAAACATATCAAGCAGTGGTAGGGCTTATTTTCAATAAATAAAAAAAAAATTTGTTGCTAATGAAAGAAGAGAGCTTTGCAGAGGAGATCACTGTACAATGTTCTTGAGTTGCTTTATCAAACGTTTTTTCTCTCTATTTGTTGGTACTACATGTCTATTTGCACTTATGGAAGGGAGCGGCAGATTTGATGTTTATTTAGTTCTTATCAATCCGGGATTGACTGATGAACTTCTGTGTTTGTGATTCCACAAAGACACTGTATATACAGTCTGTCTACAATTTCAATAGGTCCTTAAATACTTAACAAACACTTATCATCCTTTAAAAAAAGAGCGGGGAAGTCAGAAGAATAATGGTAGTTCGTTTGTTAAAAGATATTGATAAGCTAAAACAAAATGGAGGGCCCCGATCGTCACAAGGGAACTAATACAAAAAAGGGTTGTTCCCGATCTTGACAGGAAAGAAAGCAAGTGAAAAAAAATAGAAATTTCCCCCGATCTTCAAAATCTAATTCGTGGGAGAGAGTGAAGTCTTCTAATGCGACTGTCTCAAATTTCTTTCTTTCCTCATCATTTTCGTAAATCGTTGGAGGTGGGGGGGGGGGGGGGAGCCATACTTCCTGTCTTCTCATTCACTCCTACAGGTGTAGTAGGTGGGCGTGTCTGTCACGCAACAGAACTTTGTTTGCATTAAAAATAAACAAACAAAAAAATAATAATTGATCATTTTCAAAAAACGTCGGGGGCATCCCTGCTCCCTGATTCTACGTGTCTGCTTAATACTAGAAAATAAAAATTATCATTAGCTGATATATGAAAAGTGTCTCCTCTCAAACGATATAAATGATCCCATGCAAGTTTCCAATGTGACGATGAACACAATCATTTCAAACTTAGAAATTGTTATTTTTTATATCTTTCTTCATCTTTTATACATGTATTAACATCATATCTGTTATTAGTTCAATTCAATAACATTCCTAATTATTTTTACCTTGCTATAAGAAATGCCCAAGTTCATAAAAAGAAAAAGCATACATCTTGAATAATGCATATGATTGAATTATTCTATGCTTTACGATTGGACGAGATTCAACGACCTAAGAAAATTAGAACGTTATATTCACCTTAACGTGTCTTCGAGGTG